>CM052891.1:31488634-31503650 GCA_028534135.1 Potos flavus | reverse complement strand
TTGGTTAAATAAATTGCAGTTAATCTATAAAATGGAATATTGTGTAGCCACTAAAAATGCTGATGTACATCTAAATAGACATGAAATGATATATTAAGTAGGAAAAATAAGCTTAAAAATAGTACACATTTATAAGATTCCTTTTTTTTTCCCCCCAAAAGGAGCATATGTATGTGTGTGTAAGCACAGAGAAAGGTCTGAAAGGTTATTCATCAAAATGACAACTGTGGTTACCTCTGGGCAGTAGTATTGCAGGTAATCCTTATTTTCTTTTTTATGCTTTTATGTATTTTCTGAATTTCTAAAGTAAGCATGACATAATTTTATAATTAAAACAGTAAAGATATTTTTAAAAATGAGACATTGTCTAAAACAAAAAGATCAATCTTACATCACTTTTGCTAGATGAAGTCTATAGTAATAAGGGTCCTTAATCCCACACAATGCTACACTAGGAGAAGCTTGCAAATACCTCTGTCCCAAGCTATACTTAAACTTATCCCAACTAATTAAGAATGTTTCAGGGTTCTACATATCATTTGTGAAAACTCTGCCAAGAATCCATAAGGTATGAAATGAGAGAACACAGAAATGGATGTTCATGCATTTGTCACCTAAGGCAGTTAAGTAATTTAAAAAGGAGAGAATTTCACTGATAATACTAGTTGCCTTTGGGATAGGGAACTGGTGGCAATTCCTGAGTAGCACAAGGGGAGGAAACAGAATTTTCTCTATATAAGAGTTTGGTATCTTTTGCATTTTGAGCCCAGTGAATCTACTGCCTACTTTAAAAATAAATAAAATTTTAAAAACAAAACAGAAACATTATCTATAAAAACTCCATGATTGCCCATGATTTACTCAAAATTTAAAAAGTTATTCTTTTTTTTTTTTTTTTTAAGTTATTCTTAAGGAGCACCTGGGTGACTCATTTAAGTGTCCGACTCTTGATGTCGGCTCAGGTCATGGATCTCAGGGTCATGAGATCGAGCCCTGTGTTGGGCTCCACACTCAGTGCAGAGTCTGTTTGAGATTCTCTCTCAACCTCTGCCCCTCCCCCTGCTCACACTCTCTCTAAATAAATAATCAAAAAAGAAAAGAAAAAGTTATTCTTAAGGTGTCTACTGGTTCTAAGATCAAATTAGCCTTAAAAACTTAGTCTACTCAAGTCAGAATTCTTGAAGGGCTGGGGAAAGGGCCACAGAGTGAGGAGAGGGTGACTGTGAGCTAGAACTGGGAAGATGGAGGGGAGCAAATACAATATAATTTATTAATAGTGGAATTTGTTTTTATACTCATAGGCAAAGAAAGAATCTCAACACTTCCTCTATATTTATATTACATTATACTTTGTTCTTGGGTTCTTTTGCTTATGGGAAATAGCAAAATGTCAACCATTGTTTCTATTAAAGGTCTTTAATGATATTGCATTTTAGACCTGTAATGAAACATGGTGCTCACTGCAGTTTGTAATACATCCCATTAAATACATTAATAACATGCATTTCACTAAAAGGTCAACTTATTATGGCTGAAGTTTGGCTTTCCTTTAATCACTTCATTTAAAGCTATAGAGCAAGCTCTGAAAAAGATAGTAGAGAGCGCCTGTTACAAAAATGCTCTCTCAATTCTCCCGTCCATTAAAATCAGTTATGCTTATTAAGAAATCACTGCTAATGTTTTTATGTAAATAACAGCATTGTGATTTTTTCTTTTTCTTTTTTAAAGATTTATTTATTTGGGAGAGAGAGAGAGAACGTACATGCATGAGCAGGGGGAGGGGTAGCAGGAGAGGGAGAGGATCCCAAGTAGACTCCCCACTGAGCAGGGAGCCCAAGACCCTGAGATCGTAACCTGATCCGAAATCAAGAGTCAGACACTTAACTGAATGAGCCACCCAGGCGCCCCATTATTGTGATTTTTTAAAAAACCCTTTTAGAGATACATACTGATTTACTGATAAAATGATGGAATGTCTACTATGTGCTTCAAACTAATCCAGAAGTAGAGGGAGAGCTAGTATAAATACAGATGAAATAAGACTGGCCAAGAGTTGATGACTGCTTCCCTGGTAAAGGTATGTGGGTTCACTGTACAATTCTCCATGCTTTTATATATAAGTTTGATATGTTCCATAATGACAATTTTTACATAACTCATGCTCAGGTTTCCTTAAGTAACCTGCCTTCTTCCTTATGCACTGCTGCCACCAACATAAAAGACTGGCCTCCTAAGCCTGTAGAATTTTTTAAAAAGAAAAACAGAGAGGAAAAGGTAACCTCTTTAGAGAAATGCCTTTGGCACAGAAAAATCCCTTAATTTTGCTAAGGTTACTTTATGACTTCCCACTTATGCAACTACTAAAATATAAAAAAAAAGTCTTTGAAACTACTTAACACTTCAAGAGTTATAATTACCAACACGTAACACCAAGGTGACTGGGGACTCAGTGCATGCGCGTTGGGGAAAGAAGGAGATGCCTACGTAGTTTCTGAAAAAGAATTTAGGGTGCTGACATTAGAATGGCATGCTGCTCATCAGTTTACTGTGGTTAGACTCTGCTGCTTTAGAGGCTATTTTAAGGACTATGAGAGTAAACAGCAGTGACCAAGGAGAGAATAGATCAAGAAAACGCACCCTGGGGGCGCCTGGGTGGCTCAGTGGGTTAAGCCTCTGCCTTCGGCTCAGGTCATGATCTCAGGGTCCTGAGATCGAGCCCCGTATCGGGCTCTCTGCTCAGCGGGGAGCCTGCTTCCCCCTCTCTCTCTGCCTGCCTTTCTGCCTACTTGTGATCTCTCTCTCTGTCAAATAAATAAATAAAATCTTTAAAAAAAAAAAAAAGAAAGAAAGAAAACGCACCCTGAGAACAGGATCCCACACACAATGAAACGGACGTTGAAAGGATAAAAGGAGTCCGAAACCAGAAGAAATCAGAAAGGCAGGAGAACCCAAACAGCATTTCTAGTGTTACCAAAGCCAAAGGCAAATATTTCAAGGAAAGACTGAATGCTTCAAGGAGGTAGCAGCTGGCTTTGGTGGCAAGGAAATCTCTGGTCATCTTTTCATAGTTACAAGACAAAAGCTGAATTATAAGCATTAAAGAAGAATGTAACACTACACTTTCCAGGACAAATGCTTAATTTAAGTTATATAGGAAATCTGAATACTAATAAAAAGTCAAAAACCACTGAAGACAGTGGAGGTGATGGTCATTACACTGATGGCCATCACTCACATGGCTGATCATTACTGAATGCCTCTATCAGCAGAAAAATACCCACGCCTAACTGGGGCGCCGTGTGCCAGACACTGTGCTAATGCTTTCCACTGACCGTGTCCTTCAATCCTCACAACCATACTATCGCCCTCTTGCTGTGAAGTTAAGTAACCTGCCGAAGGTCACATAGGTAAATCCACTACTGAGATGGAATCTAAAGCCAGGTAGTCTAACTTTAACTCCTTGAAGACCCAGCGGACTGGGGCGCCTGGGTGGCTCAGTGGGTTGGGCGTCGCCTTCGGGTCAGGTCATGATCCCAGGGTCCTGGGATCAGGCCGCATTGGGGCTCTCTGCCCAGCAGGGAGCCTGCTTCTCCCTCTCCCGCTCCCTCTGCCTGCCACTCCCCCTGCTTATGCTCTCTCTTTATCAAATAAATAAATAAAATCTTAAAAAAAAAAAAAAAAGCCCCGGCAAACTGACAAGAGATTTAATCAAAGACAGTAAGTTCCAGGGCCTGTTCTGGGGTTAGTTTAAATTCAGGCTAGGTTCCACACCAGCCATGTAACACAGTACAAAGGGTGCATCCCGAGTAATGCAGCCCAGTTTTTCTTAAACTGTTTACCAACACAGGGAGGAATACAACACATTATGTCATACTGTCATAAGAAGATTGAAAACAAAAAATGGCCACCCTGGGCCACCTGGCTGGTTCAGTTGGTAGAGCATGCAACTCCTCATCTTGGGGTTATGAGTTCTGAGCTCCCGGCTGGGTGCAGAGATGACTTAAAAATAAAACCTTAGGGGGCGCCTGCATGGCGCAGTCAGTTGGATGTCCCACTCTTGGTTTCCGCTCCGGTCATGATCTCAGGGTTGTGAGACCGGGCTCTGTGCTCGGCGCAGAGTCTGCTTGGAACCCTCTCTCCCTCTCCCTCTGCCCTCCACCCCATGCTTTCTCTCTCTCAAGTAAATAAATAAATCTTTAAAAAGAAATCTTAAAAAAAAAAATCAGCCACCCTTCAGATGTGCAGAAATGCCTCTTAGTAGAATACTCTCCACTCTCCCATCTTAGAATATGTGACACTAAACAAACATGCCTTTCTTCTCCCTCCCCCGCTGCAACCCACCCTGTCAGACTGTAACAGACATCTGTCACGGTAACTGGAGTTTACCAGTGAGACAAAGAGTGAACTGGTTAAGTACAAAAAAACACAGATTAAGATCAGAACAATTGCAAATAAAAGTAAATAATATTAAAGTAGCTAAAGAAATTTGTGCCCAGGAATAAGAATGTGTCAACCTGACATGGACTAACCCTTAAAGCAGTATTTTAAGATGAATCCAAAAAAAAAAGGGAAAGGAAGGATCTAGCAAGAAGAGAAGAAGAGTAATACATAACAAGATGGGAAAGGGCTCCTCATGAAACACTTCAGTCATTTAACCTAGAGCAGTCTAGGTCTCACTCCAAAGATACCAAGAATTAGGGTACCAGGGCATTAAAAATAGCAGAGAAATGGGACACCCAGCTCGCCCAGTCGGTAGAGCATGCAACTCTTGATCTTGGCGTTGTAAGTTCGGGCCCCACGTTGGGCAAAGAATTTACAGAAGGAAGAAAGGAAGGAAGAAAATAGCAGGTAAGTGCTCCAAAAATCTCAAAAATTTTGAAAACTGCCAACCATCATTTATTTAAGGGAAGAAGGGGAAAAAAGCTAATGGAGGGGATATAAAAGATCTACCCTCACAGTATCTGCGGGGTTCCTGACTTCAAGTACAGCAGGACATAAAATCTACAGGCTGGACCCTAAGAAGCAATTCCTAATTAAAGCAGGTATTCTGGGGCACCTGGCTGGCTGAGTCGGTAGAGCACGCGACTCTTGATCTCTGGATTGTGAGTCCGAGCCCCATGTGTGGCAGAGAGTCCATGTTTAAAAAAAAAAAAAAAAAGCAGGTATTTTCCCACAAGAAAGGTTTGAAGAATCCCCTACCCTAGAAATCCTACATATTTACTTTGAAGTTTGAGGTGCCTCCTCAGGTCCCTTCCAATTCTAACTCCACAATACTATAAAAACAAGTTTTGGGGCGCCTAGGTGGCTCAGTCGATTACGCGTCTGTCTTCGGCTCAGGTCATGATCCCAGAGTCCTGAGCTGGAGCCCTGCATCAGACTCTCTGCTCAGCAGGGAATTTGTTTCTCCCTCTACCTCTGCCCCTCCCCCACCCGCACCCTCCTCCTCCCCATCCCCCACCAACTTATGCACACTCTCTCTCTCAAATAAAATCTTTGGGAAAAAAAAAAGTTTTTAAAGAGCAAATGAAAACACTTAGGTCTCAGCATGCAAATAAGAAATAGCAATTCCAACCACAGTGCACTAAGCCCAAATCTCTCTCTGCCCCCATCCTTTGGTGCCTGTGGGCACACAGCACACAGTCCACAGGGGGCAAGGCGGTACGGAAGGAAGACTTCTCAGCAGTAAGGCAGGAAAGCTGGAGCATGGTCTGCCACGCATGAGCAAGCTCTATAACTTTGGGCAACTCATTCTCTCTGGGCCCTGGTTTTCTCATCTGTAAAATGAGGGGACTGCAAACCAAGTAATTTTGAAATCCCTCTTCTACAATTCTTGGGCTTTATAGCTCAGCAATTCTCTCCCAAAACTTTTTCCTCCCTCTGCAGTCATCGCCTTTCCTCACTCTATGCAACCCAAAGAGAGATATAAATAAGAATGTCTTAGCATGTTTTCTAGAAACTTCCCAACAAAGAAAAGCATTTTGTAAGCACGATACTACCAAAATAAACATGGACCAACCATTCATCCTCTATTCTCTCTCTTTTGTTCTATACCAGCGGGTTTGCAAATAGAGTTCTCTGATCATTAAAGAAGTAACTTAGAAAGCCAAGGGAAGACGGGCGCCTGGGTGGCTCAGTGGGTTAAGCCTCTGCCTTCATCTTGGGTCATGGTCTCACGGTCCTGGGATTGAGCCCTGCATTGGGCTCTCTGCTCAGCGGGGAGCCTGCTTCCTCCTCTCTCTGCCTGCCTCTTTGCCTACTTGTGATCTCTCTCTCTGTCAAATAAATAAAATCTTTAAAAAAAAAAAAGAAGAAAGCCAAGGGAAGGAGGAGGAGGAGGAAAGTGAAGCCAGGTAAGCGAAAAGTGGAATAGGAGCACCTGGGTGGCTCAGTCAGTTGAGCGTCTGACTCTTGACTTCTGCTCAGGTCATGATCTTGGGGTCCTGGGGTCAGGTTCCGCATTGAGCTCCATGCACAGCAGGGAGTCTGCCTGTCCCTCTCCCTTTTTTCCTCCCCTCCCTCCATTCTCTCTCTCTCAAATAAATACATAAATAAAATCTTTAAAAAAAAAAAAAAAGAAAGAAAGTGGAATAGACATGACTCAAGTACCCAATCCATTTCAATCAAAGTTGTCCTCATTTGATAAGTTATATTGCTGTGGTTTTTTTTTTTAAAAAAAGGTAAAAACTATGCTGTACCACATTATCACTAAAATCAAATCCTCTCTTCTTCAACTCTGTGGTGCTACAAATACAATCCCAGTGTATATCAATGTACCCCAGTGGTTCTAAGTATTCCCAGGTGTATAAGTATTCTTACTATTTTTTAGGGCGCTGGCAAATTCTGGGCCACCTTTCTCCTTGAAAATAGGGAAAACATCTGGTTGAGGAAGCTGATTGGTGGTCAACAGAGCTTTTTGTAACTTGATCCTTCCTTCCAAGAGCTGGTCCCACAGCGCTGAGAAAAAAAAAAAGAATTTCATTCCTCAGTTACAAAATCTTCCTCTGTTGGGGCGGCGGGGGATAGGAAATCACACTAGTCTCTATGAAGCACAGCTTTATCACAGCTTCTTGCCATGAAAATACTCGCCCTTATGAAAAATAAATTCACTATCTTGGAAGACAATATCTGCTATATGAGAGAGGGAATGCTAAAGTCCAAAGAGAAAAGAAAACTGTTTTCTCTTCGATATCCCACAGCTGCCAAAGTCCTAGGACAGAACCAGCTAAGCAGCTTAGTGCAGAAATGACTGGCTAAGCACAGAAGAATGGGGCTCTAGGCCTCCAGGTAGGTGAGGCATTTCACAAATTAACTGGAAGGACACAGGAGCGAGGGAACAGCCAAAACAAACAAACAGGAGATCAAATGCAGACACTTTGAAAAATAAGCAAACAGTAAAACCATGTACAAACCTATCTGGTTCTTCACAGCTCTTCCTTTCTCCACTTCCTCGGAAACTCTGACACCGGAGAAGGTCATCACGACACCATCATCTTCACTAGTCCTGTCTTCAGCCCTGTCTTCCTCACTCTCACCCGCAGAGTCTTCCTCCCCTTCCCCTTCTTCCATGCCACTCTCCTCCTCCTCTTCATCTTCTTCCTCCTCACTGCTACCAAGGTCATCCATTCCCTCGGCGAACTTTTCAAAGTCACTGACGCTCTGGACACTAAAACCCGGTGTTTTCCCAGCGCGGCTTTGGCTCTTCTTCCAGGCCAGACTACTGTCCCTGTCATTATCACACTCCTCTTCCTCAGCAGCACTCATGGCATCCTCATCGGATCCCTCCAGACCCAGCCCCTCTGAGTCTCCATCTCCAGACTCGTCCTCATCAGATATCTCCTGGTCTAAACAAAAGAAGAAAGAAGGAAAAAAGATGGATGTCACTTTGAGACAAACACTAGGCCATATCTTTCACTTCAAATAAAGGACTACAGCATCCATCAAAAAAACAAAGTTTATTATTGTACTCAGTTCAATTCAAATATTTATTATACATCTACTAGCTCTCACATGCTAAAGGGAGAAGCAAAGATGAACAAAACATGGGTCTCGGTCTCACCATAATGAAAGGTTCTAGTGGGAAAAACAGACCCTTCGAAACTGTAACACAGACAACACTTGACGAAGTTTTGATAACCCAGAGAAAGGAGAAATTTTAAGTGTGGGGAAAGGGATTTAAAATTAAAAGTAAGCACCTATTATGAGCCAGGTAGAGATAAAAAGCTAAGAAATGACAAGTAGAATGTAATACCTGTGGGGAGGGGTTCACAGCCTGGCGGGAGTGGTAGATACGCATGCCAACATTCAGATCATTATCATCATGACAGTGTCACTGGCGCACGTATATGGAAAAGGATCCATCTAACTCTCCTGACAGGGTGAGGAATTGGCTTCATGTGAAGGAGACATTATAATTTTATTGATTAAACATAACAGGGCGCCTGGGTGGCTCAGTTGTTAAGTGTCTGCCTTAAGGGGCGCCTGGGTGGCTCAGTGGATTAAAGCCTCTGCTTCGGCTCAGGTCGTGGTCTCAGGGTCCTGGGATCGAGGCCCGCATCGGGCTCTCTGCTCGGCAGGGAGCCCGCTTCCCCCTCTCTCTCTGTCTGCCTGCCTCTCTGCCTACTTGTGATCTCTCTCTCTCTCTCTTTGTCAAATAAACAAATAAAATCTTAAAAAAAAAAAAAGTGTCTGGGAGCGCCTCAGGGGCTCAGTCGTTAAGCATCTGCCTTCCGCTCAGGTCATGATCCCAGAGTCCTGGCATCAAGCCCCTCATCGGGCTCTCTGCTCAGCAGGAAGCCTGCTTCTCCCTCGCCCACTCCCCCTGCTTGTGTTCCCTCTCTCGCTGTGTCTCTGTCAAATAATAAATAAAATCTTAAAAAAAAAAAAAAAAAGTGTCTACTTTCGGCTCAGGTCATGATCCCAGCGTCCGAGGATCGAGCCCCACATGGAGCTCCCTGCTTGGGGGGGGGGGGGTTTGCTTCTCCCTCTCCAGCTACCCACTGCTTGTGTTCCCTCTCTCGCTGTCTTTCTCTGTCAAATAAATAAATAAAATGTTTAAAAAAAATTAAACAACATTTAAAAGTAAATAAAAATAAAAAATAAACCAAGTAACAGCTTATGTGATAGGTCCTCAGTACTTCTATAAAGAACTATATATAAACTCAAGACATGGAGAGAGCTGTCAAAATATAAATACGAAAACAAAGTGCAAAAATAGTAAGCAGAAATTCATCATTTAAGTTCTTTAAATGTGTGCCATTTCTCAGATAAAGGTATATTCATAGAGTAGTAGTTAAGAGTATAGATCTTGGAGTCAGACTGCCTTATTTGAATCCTGGCTCTTCTGCTTACTAGCTGTATGATCTTGAGCAAGTTACAGAACCAATCTGTCCCTCAATTTCCTTACCTGTAAAATGGGGACAAATACTACCAACTTCACAAACTATTGGGAGTATCAAATGAAATGATGACAATAACAACATCTTTTGAAGACTTATTGTGTTCCAGTCTCTTAGCACTTAAAGAGCTTACCACAATGCCTGACATATGGCGAAAGTCCAATAAATATAACACTTGTCTCATGATTGGTGCCTTTATTACTCTCTAAGCAAAGAATGTGAAATGAGCTTATCAGGAGCCCCCAGAACTGTATCAAGAGCCAAATCAGGGATATCATGACCTGAATGATAGTTTCTTTTATACTTATCTGTGGATTCCCCACATGGCACCTCTCTAAAGGAAAAAAAAGATGGCATCCATTCAGTAATCACCATATCCAGCCCCTCCCTTGTTCCCACTGAGAAACTTATAATGTTTTAAAACTGTAAGCTCCTGTCCTCTCATCCTTCTAAGGCTATTGCAGGGGAGTGGGAAGGATTATGCTATTTTTACAATGGCAAAAAATGAGCTTCACAAATTATTATACAGTGACCCAATGCAAGACTTGAAAAACCAAAGGAGAGGGGTCAAAATCCATGAGTAACATGTCCATCAGATGCAATTCTTTTTCAACACATAGCCCTCTCCAATATCCAACATGCATTGCCTTTTCTCTCCATTTTAGGGTAAACCATTAGGCGAAACATAAAGATTACAGAAACTTAATAGCTCTGAACTTTAGATTGCTTATAAACTGAAATTAAGTACCTCCTAAGGTCCTTTGTACTTCGAAAACCATGGTCTCTCCTAGGACAGTCAGTGGGGGCACACAGACTAGTCTTGCAGAGATTATCCAAAAAAAAAAAAAAAAAAAAAAGCCAAACCCACAAAAAACACTTTAACCTTAAAAAAGTAGGGAAGAAAGAGGAAGTATCATGCAAATATCTACTCACCAGATGAATCTGGCAGAGTCTGCTCCCAATGGTCCTTCTTCCAAGCTTTTCTAGAGGTAGCCTTGCCAGAATACCTTTTGTCTGTGTCCAAGAGGGAGGCTGATGCCAGTTTTCTAATGCTACCCACCGCCAGGAAATCATCTTCCCCATCTTTCCCTTCATCAAACCTGTCAATCACTTTGGCAGCAGTGGCTGTAGGGGAGGGGGAAAGTAATCAGAATCTCCAGGTTAGAAGGAACTTTGATGGTAACCCTATCCAACCCTTTTAACTCATACTCTACAAAATCCCAACCAACTTCCATGAGCAGGAAACTCATTACCTCTCAAGATAGACCACTATCTTACTGCTGTTCCTGAACAGAAAGCTGACCTCCGCACTAACCAGTAGGACATATTTCTATGCCTTGGATCATAAAAACGAGCCTAATTCCTTTTCCATTTGTGACAGTCGCTCAAATATTTTAAGTCAGCCATCTCTCCTCACTCCATCCCATCCCTAAGGGAGTTTGCTTATCCTGGCTCAACAGCCCCAGCTCCTTCAACTGATATTCCTAAGACACGGTCCAGCACTCACATTTATCCTTCCTTATTCTTTCTTCCTCACACTTCTCTGATTCAAGTCTAAAGCAGGATTACTCCCAACTAGACCCTGAACACCAGCTTACAGAGCAGCAGTCTCATTCGTCAGCCCCTGAGCAAGTGTCTTGAGGCCCAAGGAGGCTTAAACAGCACCACGGAATCCCACTCCTTCCCTGAATCTCCAAGTAAGTTCTTAGGGGCAGACCGACTTAAAAAACAGCTGAGACTCCCTTCTCATGTCTAACTTAATACCGGTAAGGGTATGCTGAAAGATAACTTCCAGCTAACTACGAGACCCTAAAGCCTGCAACAACCCTCCAAAGCCTGAGTCGCCAGGATGCTCCGCCCTCCCGAGCACCAAGTCTAGCGTGCGGGTCAGGAAGAAGCGGAAGCCCTCCTCCCGAGCCCGGGGCAACCCTCCCGGGAGGCTGTTTTCCTCTGCGCCAGGGCGAGCCGAGGAGGCCAGGCGGCGAGGCCTAGCTCCCCGCCCCGCTCGCGCCGCCGGGGTCTGCCCTGCGCCGGACCCACCGCTCCACACGTGGCCTTTTCCCAGTCAGGCCTCACCCTCCTCTGGGTCGGCCTCAGGATCCGCCTCGCGCGGACGCGGGTTCAACAACTGTTCCAGCTGCAGAGCCAGCGGCCCCGCCATCGTCACCAGGTCTCGCTCCGCTCCGCGCCGCGCTCGTCAGTGTGCTGCCCCGGCCCCGGCCTCGGCCTGGACGCTCTCTCCCTGCCGGGCCCTGTCGCCCGCAGACTACCGCGCAGAACAGCCAGGGACCGCGCAGAACCCTGCTCTCGCTCGGGGCCGGCCACTTCCGGGAGGCGCGCGGGAGGGGGCGGGACCTGCGTGTCACTACGGGCGTTGCTAGGAAGAAGGCGGAAGCGCGCGGAAGGCTGTAGGGACGGTCGCGGTCCCAGCGCGCGTGCGCGTGCGTGGAGGGGGTTTGTGGGGAGGTCCGGGAGCGCGCGAGGGCACGTGGCCGCCGTTGGCGCTGAACAGACGTGGCAGTGCGCGCGGTTCTTGTCCCCTCGCATAAAATATGCTTCAAGATTTGTCCGAGATTCGCTTAGAAATAAAGTGGGGAGTGGCGTGGCCTATGGTGGCTGATTTGAAAAAGGGGGGGGGGGTTAAAGGGTAAGCATCTCCAGCCTCAGGTGCGCTTTTGGGCACGCAGAGGCTGGGACCAAAACAGATTTGGGATTTAACGAGTTGCAGGAGTCTGGGGGCTGAGCACACGCCGGTGACCCCTTGGTGATCAGGATTTAAGAATCCTACGTCAGGGATGTGCGTGTGTAACTGTGCGGCGGACTGTTGGCGTCGTTATTAATAGGAATAATTAGAAATCGCTCCGACTGTTCATAAATAAAGATCGATTCTGTGGTTTCTCCAAGTAGCCTTGTCTTAGGGGAAAGGGAGTGGTGGTGATTACTTCATACGCTCATTATTGATATCTTTTCAGAGGTGAAGGCATACTCAGACACTTGAAACTGGTGCACAAATGCAGAAAAACTCAACGTCTACGGTTAGAGGGGCACACGGAGACTCAGAATATAAAGACTTAATAGGATCAATTTAATTACACCCAGTCACATGGAAAGATACAATCCCTTTATATTCTCTTTCCTTCACGAAGCATTCCCTAACTGCCCGCTGTGTGGCAGGCACTGCTAGATGAGATACAAAGATGAGTAAGTTAAATTCTCTCCTGAAAGTGATCAGCCCAGGGGGGCAGACGAACTTGTAAACACAAACAGCAATAAGGGATGATAAGGGTGAGTTCAAAGTGATCTATCCTTACAGTATCTGTTTGAAGTCACCTGTAGTAACCTAGAACCCCATAAACAGAAACTGCATCCAAAGAGTCCAGAAAAGAGTGTTAAGGGTTCCAGGCCAGTTGGATCCCACAGCTGAACAGCCTAGGAACCTTCAGCTCCCCAGTGTTTCCTGCGGAACTTAAGAGAAGTGAGGGTCCCTGACTTTCGCAGTCTTAATATGCCCTCAGGGTCAAGAACAATGAGAGGCCATCACTTTAGTGAGGCTTGTTTCATGTCCCCTTCCTAGGTGACTGCAGAGGGGAAGGAGAACCTGTCCTAGGGTAGACTTCCCTCAAACATGAAAGGGAAAGAATGCCAGGCTAGGAGGGGAGCACCCTAGGCAGGGGACTAAGGCAAAAGAAAACTGCTTTTTTACCAGCAGCAAGAGAATTCAGCCCTGAAAACAGCTTTGTTTGTTTGTTTTTGTTAACATACCCCCTGTAATTGCAGTCTGGTGCCTGCAGTCTTGGGCCCCCAAAGCAAAGCATGGCCCTCAGGCTGCAATAGGGAGCCATCGCCTTGGGCTTCAAAGGACAAAAATGTTTCTCTCCGCATTTAGGAAACTACCTCCCCCAATCCTCTTCCCTTCCTATTTTGAACAATAGTACTTAGAATCCTTGCCTTCAGGGTAAAGAAAAGGAAGAAAAGGGGAAGGGAGGCAAGATATGTTCAGAGACCACCTCTAAACCGTCATGCAAACAGGACACTGGTGGATGATTCTGGGCAGATAATGCCCAGATATTCTGCTTACCTACTCTTCCTTCTCTGTCCTGGTCCCCACTGACTTGCGAAGCCTTCAGGGGAAGGAATCAAGGCTACTCTACTCCAGTCACACACATCCCAGGGCCCCCAAAACGCTCCTCCTGCTTTCTTACCCCATGGGGGTGGGGAGGGGGGGAGGGAGGCAAAAGGAAAAGAATTCTAAGACTTAATATGCAGCTGAGAGAAGTGGAGGCACAGGGCAGGGAAGCACCCTCCTAAATGCTCTCTCTAGGAGGCCCTCCCTGCTTGCATTCTAGTGTGTTGAGAAGGAAGGAGGAGTTTCCTGTTGGGAAAGGGTCTGGAGATGGAGGGTGGACTACAATAGAAGATATTTCAAAGACTATACCTCCTACAAGAAACTTAAGCAGATTTCATGACAGGAGGGATGGGAATAAATGGGGGAGCACTCTCTGAAAAGAACAGTCCTCTCCAGAGTTGGTTAGAGGGTCTCCTGGTTCACAGTTCTCTGTGTGCTATCTATGGGCTGCAAAGTGAGAGATAGACGTAGGAATAGCAGAAGATGGGCAGGGGTGACATTAGATTACCCCTCCCCCCACCATCATCCCAGTCAACTATTCCTATGAACGGGTGTTTCAGGAATTTAGGGAACCCAGGTTCTCGCCTGCCTCTCTTCTTAGATGCATCAGTCCCCAGGTCCCAGGTCCCTGCCAATGCCTGTCCTGGCTCTCCATGCTTGTTCTCCCTGACCTTGTCTAACCTGAAAGCAGCCCCCAGTCTCCTCCAGCCTGGGGAAGTTGGGTGAGTGAGCTTCGGCTCCCTAGCCCAGGGCAGACTGGAACCCTGAGGGCAGATGGCCAGAGGCACAGAGGTGGCAGCTTTAAGATGGCCGCAGGGAGAAAGCTAACTGCCGAAGCCCAATTGGAGAGGAGACTGCCCTCCTAGGAGGGAGGGGACTGCTTTGGTGCTCCCCGTGGCCCTTGAACCTCTCCTGGGAGCTCCCAAGGCGGCCGCCCGCGGATGGTGCCGCGCTTCTCTGCACCTTAAGGCTGGAGGTGGGCAGCGCTGCTCTGATGGGAAGGAGAATAGTCCCTGATATTTCTAGACCTCCTCCTCTGAGGCGGCTCCCAGTCTGGCTGCTAAGCGTTGCCACCTGTTCAGGTATTTCTTAGGGTTCAGTATAGGAGCCAAGAGAGAAAGACTGCCTTGCTGCCACGGAGTCAGAGAGAGGAAAGGAGTCCACAGTGAACGCCCAACTCAAAACGCTTAACAAGTACCCGATTCCACAATAAAGCTGCTAAATAATTCAGCAGCCCTGATAGGAAAATGCAGCTTCCCATGAGCGTACGTTCAGTTAAATGAATGTCTTTAAAGGGGGTGGCTATAATGAATAAGTTGGCTGTGATTTAATGTATATAAACGCTAAAAGGGCAAAAACAGCCGATCCGGGGATTGCATACAAAGCAGATCAAGAATAGTGCTGCATGCAGAAGCTAGGAGTTTCAAAAGTCTCTCCGTATTTCATAAATTTGGATTTCTGAAAGAACACTGTCAGGTTCCTCCCTGATAGTCCT
>CM052891.1:31383634-31486134 GCA_028534135.1 Potos flavus | reverse complement strand
ATAAAGGTTCGTTTCTGTACAACCACGAACTCCGCGGGTCGTGCGAGATCCCGCTACCACACGGCCGCCTCGTTCATTTCGGGGGGGTGAGACAGGTGGTTCCCATAGCTCGCCCCGCCGTTGACCGACAGCGATGAGAAGGGCGGGCTGGGCCCGAAGACCTCGGCCGACATTGAGTGTAGAGGCCCGGGCAGGCTGGGCTCTGGGCTGGGCGAGTCCCCGGGGGGATGCGCCAGGATGTCAGTGAACCGCTGCGCCTCGCTCGACGGGTGGTGTCCCGGCAGCGGGTGCTCCAGGCCGCCGAGGGGCGTCCCGGAGGGCCCGGACGATGGCACGAAGGGCAGGTCCACTGGCGTCTGAGCCTGCGAGGACGGGGGGCCTTGCGGGAAGAAGTCGTAGTTGCCCCCGGGCCCGTAGTACTCGCTCTGGTAATCTGCGGAGCAGCGGGGAGGAGGATGTCGGTGGAGGAGGGACGAGGAAGGCAATTTGGGGAACTCGCGGTTGGGGGGCTCCCCTGCGGGGCTGGCAGCGGGGAGGAGGCCTGGTGCAAACACTGAAGCTGCTCCCTACCAGCCCACCTGCCTCGTTCACGGTCAGGAATTCCGCTGGCCCTCGCTGCCGACTACACACCCTTGACTAAGCCCAGCCTTCTCTATCTCTCCCCCACTCGCCACTTCTTTAAAGAAAACCAGGAGCGCCTCCCGCGCTGCCACCCGCTTCCATCGAAGCCAACCCCGGCTGGCCGCCCCCGGCCACTGGCAGCACACTCACCTCCGTAGAAGGAGAAGGGCCCGTTGGGGATGAGCTCGCCCGGCTCCAGGCGGTCCACGAGCGGCCGCATCCGGCGCGGACTGCGGAAGAAGGCGTGGCGCCGGGCGCCCAGCGCGCTCAGCTGCTTCATCCTCCGTTCCTTGGAACGTCTGTTCTGGAACCAGACCTGAAGCACACACGCGGCGAGGTGAGGCCCCGGAGACCCTCCCCTCCCCCCCAACTTCAGGTGCGAGGCTCATCGGCCCCGAACCCCTCCAACCGCTAGGTCGGCTCAAGTCTCCAAGTGTGTGCGTGTTGTGTTGTGTTGTGTTGTGTGTGTGGGGGGGGTTATGTCTCTTGTGGGCCGCGCAAGACGGCCCCGGAGCCAATGATATACGGGATTCCCAACTGGGGACCTGGGCAAGCCTCCCTGCCCGACGTGAGGCAGTTGGAGTTGTTTCCAACAGTCACACTGTCACAGTTCAGCTCCCGGGGGCTCTACACACACAGACACTCAACCTCCCCAAATAGCGTTGGACACACGCAGCTTCCCGTTCACGGTCCCTGACAGCCCCCTCCCCCACAGGATCGTGACAGAGAACTAAACAGTCTCCTGTTGACACTCAGTCTACCAATGATAGTGACACCAAAACCCACCATCTCCTTTTCACAACTGTGCAAATCTCCCCATGCCAAATATACTCTCACTGACAAGGACACAGACACGCAAGCTTCCATTCACTATGCGAAGGTTGGCACAGCCTCCCAGGGGCCGCGAGGCCTCCCACGGAGGGCAGCCTGCATACGTGTGCCCGGGCACACTCAGCCTCCCAGGCACATCCAGCACATCCTCGCAGAGCGTCCGAGGGTGAGCCACACACCTCACCTTGGGTGGGAGACTCAGGCCCAAATCACATGCAGCCCCAAGTCCTCACAACACAGTGGCGCAGATGCCCAGATGCCCACCTCCCCTCCGTATCCCACTCCCCACCGACAGAGCCTGAGCTGATTCCAGCCGGGGCCTTTTCCCCTTCAAACCAGGACGCCCCATCTCTCTCTGGAGAAGACGCCTGTCTCTGCTCTGGGCCTTGTCTAACTGAAGTAAGAGACCCACAAAGTAGGTGGGGGACACAGAGGGAGATCTATGTTGTGGAGAAGTTGGTGGAACTGATTAATTCTGGCATGCTCGGACTTCTGGGCTCCTTCCAAACAAGGTGAGTGGTGCAGAAGAAAGGGTCCCAACTCCCTAGTGGTGTCCAACAATGTCCCCTCCTCCAGCCTCATGCTGAGCTCCCCATCCTTCCCCCTTTGCCAGGACCATCGCCAGCTTTGAATTGAGAAATGGAGAGAGGCTAGAGATTTCCAGATGCTCTATGCAATGGGGCAGCACAGCACAGGACGCCAGGGTAGGGATGTGTCTGGGCCTCTCCAGTCCTTCCCCCTCCAGCCTCCAGCCTCCCAGGACTCCCTCCCCTCCTTGAGGCTGGGTTTCCGGAGCCATGTCGGTCTGGATTCGTGGTGGGGGGGGGGGGATACTGAATGGCATGCCCACGCCCTGACCTGGATGACACGCATGTTGAGGCCAGTCTCCTGAGCCAGCTGCTCGCGGATATGGCGCGTGGGCTTGGGAGTAGCAGCGAAGGCTGCCTTCAGAGTTTCCAGTTGCTTTGCCTTGATGGTGGTGCGCGGCCCCCGGCGCTTGGCGCCCAGGTTCTGGTCATCATTCTCGTTGCTGCCCCCTTCCTTGTCCGATACGTTGGCGCTCTCTGAGTCCTTGGCATCATCCTGTGATGGGTCTTGGGAGTCTGGAGACAAACTGGGGTCACTCCCAGTGGTGGCTGGGGAGAGGGAAGAGACAGGTGAGCAGTGGCTTCAGGGGGCCTTCTTCCCCCAGGACTCGCCCGCCCCTAGTGAGCTGGGAATTGGGGCCTTACCCGAGTGGAGGCTGTTCTCTTTGGCGACACTGCTGTTGCTTAGGTAATCCTCTTTGCAGACAAATTTGTTCTCGTCGATGATATAGAGCTCCTCGCCAGTGGAGAGCTGCTTGTTACACATCATGCAGGTGAAGCAGTTTAGGTGAAACACTTTGCTCCGTGCTCTCCGCACCAGGTCGCTAGGGGAGATGCCCTGCGCGCAGCCCGCGCATTTGGTACCGAAACATCTGCGGGATGGGAGAGGACCGGTTGGTGAGGGGCAAGGGAAGAACAGAGGCCAGGAAAAAGATGACAGAGAAAGAGAGAAATAGAAAGTGGAGGAAGAAGACGTGGAAGGGGGAATAGAAGAGAGACAGCCAAAAAGAGGCAGAATGCCGATGGAACAGTCAAGAAGGCAGGAGAGGGTGAGTTGCACCAGTGAAAAGTCAGCGAGGAGATACACATGGTTAGAATGAGAGAGCGAGGGGTCTGAGCTGCCCCCCACCCCAGCCTCACGCCCAGTGTTGTCCCACAGGAAAAGAGCGCCTGCGGAAGAAGGCAGCAAGGTGGCGATTGGAAGGGGCAGGGAGGCACTTATTTTCCTATTAGATTCAGAGAACAGTCAAATTCTAATTAGAGCTCCATGTAAACGCGTCCGGAGCGCCGCTTTTCTCTCCTAGCATTGCCTTTCACAGCAAAAGGACTCGCGCATAGGCTGAGGGTTGGCAAGGTCCAGTCCCTCCGCGGGTAAAGAAACAGCCGCGGAGCGCGCAGACGGCTGCAGCTGGGCCGCCGCAACGTTCAAGCCCAAAGCCCGGCAGGTTGGCCACGGCGGGGCTCTAGGTGCCCGGCTGCGCTTTGCGGGAGCCAGGCCTCTGGGGCCCACTGGCAGCTGGCACCGTTCGCTGTTCTCCGGTCCGGCTCCAGCCAGTACTGGGGACACCAGGCGCGGCCCGCCAAGGTTTGGAGGCTCAGCCTGCGCTTGCTCCCAGCGATACCAGCCTGCACAGCACTTTTCTTCATGGTTCCCCGCAATCAGAGACACGCTTCCGGGGGCAGCGTTGGGGACAGCGCGTTCTGGGCCTCTGAGCAAAGCGACCCGGATGGTATCGCACCCCCGCCCCCCCGCTCCCAGTTTGATCTGTCACCAAAAACTCAGGAGAGCAGAGACCAAGTCAACCGAGTAAACTGCGATGTTTCAAACCAGTACAGAGGAATTAAAATTCACATTTGCTCCTCTTTCTTCTCGGTTGACTTTCGTGTTTGTGTGGATTTTGTAGCAAGATAGTGCGTTTAAGAGAATAAATTAAAATGCTAATTGAAGGAAGGGCGTCTGGAGAAGTCTCCCGGCTCAGACGAGCCGGGCCTGGGTTTTTCCCCGGTTTCAGCAAGGAGGTGGGGCAAGGGGATGGCGGGCAGTGCCTGGGAGAGCTCGGAGCGGAGCCTGCGCCACAAAGCCGAGGTTCGTGTTGGGCGGAGACAGATACTCCCGCCAACCCAGCAGCCGGAAAGCGGAGGGGAAAGGACTTCCCAGAGGCTGGAGCCCTGGGGCATTTCACAGGCGCGGTGCAGTTTGCCCAGGCAGGGGCTTGGAGGCCGTCAGGGTTTCAAGAACACCCTGGAATGTGCACCATAGGCATTAGGGCAGAGTTTTTCCCTTTCGCAGTCAAAGCGAGGGACTCAAACACTCCAACGCAAAAGCCTCGGTGGTTCCCGCCAAGACCTTTTGGAGAGGAAAAGGCAGCGGCATGGATCTAGCCCAGGCTTCTAAGCTCAGCCTGGAGGGCGAGCAACCTGGGAGGCTCAGAGAACGAAGTTGCTGGAGGGCTCTGTGCAGGGGGGTGGGGGGGTGGGTAAAGACAGGAGCTGGGGTTACAATGCCCTGGGGCTGTGCTGCCTCCTTCTAACTTGGAGGGGCTTCTGGGCTCAAGCGGACTCACACCCTTTCTTCCCAGGCACATGCAGCTAAGCTGGGACCCACAATTTCCAGGACGCAAGCATGGCCGCGTCCCCCCGCGCCCAGCGCACCAGCTGGCGAAGAGGCGGGTGCCGATGGGACTTGGCTGCCCTCTCCAAGGCTGCTCCTAATGCGGTTGCTTCGGCCACGCTGACCTCTGATCCGAAGCTGGCCGGGAAGGGCCCACAGGGAGGGAGCAGCAGAGGCGCGCCAGAGAAGTACTCACCGGAAAAAGTCGTTCTTGCAGTAGAGCTTGCCTTCCCGGGAGAAGCACTTCTCGGTCAGGTTGCATTTACATTCACAGCACTGGACGCACTTGACATGCCAGGCCCTGTCCAGCACGTTCAAGAGGAAACGGTCCAGGATGGGCCTTTTGCAGCCGGCACAGTGCACCATGGTCTTTGGTTTGGTCGGGTGAGGCCGGGAGAGAGAAGAGCAGGTAGAGCCTAGGGGATGACTCCCAAAGACCTCAGCAAGAGCTCCCCAGCCCCTCCAAAAAGAGGAGACACACTGGGGGTGCAAGCCAAAACCCGCACCAGGAAATCAAAAGGGGGTGAAAATGAGGCGAACGGGGAGCGGAGGGCACCTCGGTGGAGTGTGCAGCCTGGGACTCCCAGGGCCCCGGGGCACAGCAGCGCCGCTGCAGCTCCTGGGGAGAAGAGTCTCAGGCGGGCAAGAAAGCGACTCTTCTGTCCAGAGCCCGCGGAGGAGTGAAGGTCACCGAGAACCGCGAGGGGAACCGAAATAAATAACACGGAGTCGGAGAAGGAAGAGGAGGACGCGGCGAGCTCGGGTTGCAGAGAAAGCGCCCTGGAGTTCTCTTGGGCTTGAGGTAGAGCTGTCAGAAGTCAAAGTGCATCTGCTTTTGTCGGCGTGTGAGGGCCGGTGTGTGTGTGCCGGGCTGCCTGCCACCGACCGGGATTTCCCCTCCTCTTTTTTTTAAAAAAAGAAAAGAACAAAACGAGTGGAGAAGCTTTGGATCCTACACCGCCGGCATCGCGCAGCGGGTCGGGACGCGCGGGGCGCCCGCGGTGGGCCTGGGGGAGGGGGCGGGGGCAGCCCAAGGGAGGAGGGAGGGAGGGGAAGGCAGGAGGAAGATCTCGTTGTTGATTGTTGTTGCTGCTTAGATTCCCCCCGTTTGGAGAAGTGTTTGTGTCAATCGTGAACGCAGAGGGACAACTCCAGCCGGACGCAGCCAGGTGCGCTTGCTCGTCCCCCACCGCCCCAGCCCCTTCACCTCGGCCCGTGGCCTGCCTGGTGGTCTCCGTGTTTTCAGGACGGCCCTCCCTGCTCCTGGACTCCTTCGGGGAGGTGATACGGTCTGGCTCCTCACCGCGCCTGGCCGTGCATCGTGGCTCCAGTCACAACTCGCGGCCGCCTGGGCGCGCAGCCCCGCATCGCTCGGCCGCGCTCCGGCTGCCTGCGTCCAACCCCACAGTCGCTGGACTTTCTTTTCCTTTTCCCCCTTTTGTCGCTGTGGTGGCAAATCTGGGTTTCCTTTCTAGCCTCTTTCCTTCCTTCCTTCCTTTTTTTTTTTCTTTTGCAGCGGGAGGAGTCGGGGGGAGGGGAGTAGCTTGGAGAGCTTTGAAAAAACGTCCTGGTGCAGCAGCTACAGTTCTCTGCGGCTGGAACAGCTCAGCAAGGGCAGCTGCTGTCGCCGCCCAGGCCGCAGTTCGTTGCTGGCTGTCCCCGGACTAGCGTCCCTCTGTCCCTGGTCTCCTGGCCCAGTCCGCCGCCCTGGCGCGTCTCTCCCCAGCTCCGGCGGCTCGGTCACTGCTCCTGGCTGTTGGCTGAGCTCTGGAAGCCCCCTCGCCTTAATGCAGCGCCCGCCGACGTCACCGCGGCCTGCGACCAATCAGCAGCTCGCGGTCCCTCTGTAAACCATTCTGCATCCCCCGGCCGGGGAGAGTGCCGGGAGACCGCGTTTAGAAGATCAGTGGCGGCCGCATTCGCGGCCCCGCGCGGTGCGGGCGGCGGGCAGCGAGGTGCCCGAGCCCCTCCTGCTCCGGTAAGGCCTCGGCTTCGATGGGAAGGGCTGAGAGAGCGCGGGAGTAGGCGCAGGCGGAGGGCAGAGTACTGTCGTAAGGCGGGATTAATCCACGGTGGAGCTTTGTTGAAGGTTGGGGTGCAGCTGGGTCCGGGAGCCCCGACGGCCCTGGTGAACAGTGTGACTTTGCAATTCAGCGGGTGTTGGCTTTGTTGTTGTTGTTGTTGTTGTTGTTTTCCTTCTTCATGCTTTCTTGGCCTAGAAGTTTGTCCCGAGCACAGCGTGCATTTTAGCGGGAGTGTGGGAGGGAGGGCCACAGGATCTTCCTCCTCTGGTTCCTCCGTTCCTCCTCCCCCAGTGCATCCAAAGTCCACAGGGTCTCGGTCTCCGGGAGACCTGGGTGTCTGTTCCCCGCAGCGCGGTCTTGGAAAGTTGATTCCGGCGGTTTCCTGGTGGGGGCAGGGGAGACCGGAGGCGCGGCGCCAGGGAGGGGGAAAAGGAGTGGGTGGGGAAGCGCCTCGGGTGAGGAGTTGCAACCCAGGCGAGAAGTTGTGAGAAAACTGTGATCCGGAGACACCTTTTACATACAAAAACAAACGACTAGGCGGGAAACCGCAGGGCACCAGTGGCGGCTGGCGGGTGGTGGTAGTGGCAGCGGGGAGCAGGGAGGTCTGGGGCCCCACAGAAAGGCTGCAATGGATTCGGGTGTGCAGCGCACGGGCTGAGCGGGCCCGGCTTCTCCTCCTCCCCTGTTCCAGGCTCCGGGCTAGCAACAGCTTCCCGACACGACCGCAGACCACACCCCCTCTAGTTCTCTCCTGAGGGAGCCCTTATCTCCCTAATTCCGAATATAACTTGGGGACCACTGCCTGGAGGCAGATTATTCCAAACGTGGGGGTCAGGCCCGGATCTTGAGAACCCTAGTCTCCAAGAGTCACTCTGGTTTCCTGGCTTAACGCCAAATACCAAATTCCGTTTCGATAGCTCCGTTTCTGTGCTAAACCGGGATTTCTCGTGAGGTCTGAAGGTGGCAGGGCTGGGCAGTCCTGTTTGGCTCCTCATTTGGGGGGGGGGGTGTGTGTGTGCTAAGAAGGCGCACTCAACCCTAATGTGGAAGAAAATAAGGATGCGCAGCTAGCCAGGTCTAGCTGGTATTTTGCAATTGGCCTTTCGATCCCACTCATGGTGCGGGACTCAGACATCCCACACAAGCGCCCGGAACTAAGTTGGGGAAAATGTGCGCTGAAACGTAATTGCGATGAACCTGAACCGGCCCGGGATCCAGCTCTCTGCAAATGGAATACCCTCTTCGGACGAACCGGGAACCGCTACAGAAAATTTGGTTTGCGCTCGGCGGAAGTGGAGTTTCAGGGCTCTGCCAACGCCCCTTTCCTGCCTTCAAGCTTCTTCCCGAACCACCCTGCAACCCCGAGGCCGCCGGCAGCCTCCACCTTGCCTCCCGCGTCACCTTTTCATTGGAAGCCAAAGCCGAGGTCCGGCGTGCGCTTCTTCGGCGCTCCGCCCATCCTGACCTCTGGGTGCGGGGGCCTCTAACATCTTCTCCGCACCCTCTCCAAAAACACCTGGCTGGGGGTCCCCGCTGCGGGGAGGGCGGAGTGTTGGGGCTGGTTCTCTCTCTCGCATCAGCCCCCTCCGTGGGCCTCTCTGAGGGCCCAGCTCAGGTCAGGAGTAAGATGGGGAGGACGGTTCTCCAACCCAGCAGGCCGGCTTCGCGAGATCGGACTAGGTTTTTGTGCTCCTCCTGCTGATCGGACGCTCTCAGGAACGAGCTGATCCGTAGCCAATACTCCAGCCCCCGCGGAGGCGCTAGGAGCTGCTTGGCTCAGGGACCCCATCTCCTCCACCCGGAGCCCGAGGTGCCTTCCCAGCCCGCTGCCTTGGGTGAGACCCGCGGGGAGGGGCTGGTCCAGGAGAGGGGTCCCCACTCTCTCCCCCCTTCGCCCCCAGCTGTCCTGCTTCTCGTTGCTCGCGCCCTCGACCCAACCGCCCCTTTTTGGAATCTAAAGCCTTCAGAGTCCCGAGTGGCTCAACCCCCGCCCCCGTCCCAGCTGGGCTCCTTCTCATGCAAAGCAGAGGGGCCGCGGGGGTGGAGGGCGGTCGGCGGGACCTACGGGGCGACAGCTGGACCCGGCTGCCGGCCCTTCCTGAACCCAAGGCCCGCTGCCTTCTTTCGGGTGGACAGGAGGGGGCTGCTCCACCCGTTTGGGGGTGCTGTGATCTTGGGACCTCGACGTGGGGGAAAGAGGGCCCCTCCCTGCCGGCGGACCAACGCGGTAAGGGAATTGCGGAGGAGAACCGGACGCGGGCTCTGGGGCATCAGGCTCTGCTTGTCCCTGTGTCCAGATGGTTCAGTAAACCGGTCTGCGGGAACCCACCCCAGCGTGTACCAGGGAGTCCTGGAGCGCAGCTCTAGGCGCGCCTCTTGGCTCCTGATTACAGGTTTAAAGTCCAGATTCGACGCCCCCACCAGCGGCAGCACACTCTATTAATGTGTTTTTTTCGTTTCCACTGAGCTTTTATTTTAAAATGTATTTGGTCGCACAGTGACGGAGAGAAAACTGACCCAGCTTTCCGAATTAGCCGCCTCTTCAGAGCCTTCAGCTCTCAGCTCAGCTTTGCATTTAAACCAATGGCTGCTCGGCGAAGAGCACCAACCTTCCCTTCTCACCCTCACCGCTACACTTGACTGCCAGCGTCCTGAAGTACACGGCGCTTTCCTACGCAAGGACCTCCAAGTAGCACAGACCCACAACCACGCACACTGCTCCCAGGGGCCTAAGCTCTAGGCGGGGTGCTGTGAGGGTCAATTTCGCCGCCGAGTCTTCGCTCAGTGGCCGCGGAATCCTCTCTGCCTCATCCCCAGGCTCTCCTGGAAAAGGCCCCAGAGGGGCCGGGAAGCGGCTTTGACAGTACGAAATTTCCCTTCTGAGAATCGCCTTGAGGGTCCCGAGAGGCGGCACCCTGCTGGGGAACTGGGGACGGACGGGGTTCTGCTAGCCCTCCCCAGACGCCTTGCAGTTTGGGGGGATTGATGGCGCCCTCTCCTGCATCTGATTTCCTCCCGTGACCTCCGTGGTTCCCAGCCCCAGATCGCCTTGCTCCCTGACGTTGCCGAGTGGCTCGCATGGCCCAAGGACGCGAGCCGGCCCGGGACCTTCAGCTGCCATAGATGCGAGAGCAGCAACCGCCCCTGGCGGCTCCCCTCCTCTCCCAGCGCGCTCCTGTGCAGCCCGCCACCCCCAGAAAAGCGCGGTGAGGCCGTGGAAGGAGGCGCTTGCGGCGGAGCGGACTGTGGGCGGTTAACAGCGCGGGGCGTCAGGCACCGGGCGCAGCCAGCCTCGGGGGTGCAGGCAGAGGGAGGAGGCAGCGAATGGGTCTTCTCGAGGGGTCCAAGAGGCCGCACAAACTCCGCACAGACTCCGTAGGACGCAGCAGATGCGACACAGGAAACTTTGGCCCTGGGCCCTTGGATCTGATCCTACGTCTTCCTCTCTCTCCTTTCCCTCTCGCCTTTGCTCCTGACTCATGTTGCCTTAATTTCACTCCATCACTCACTCCTGTAAATGACCTACTTGTGTGCCCCGCTTCACAGTTTATATCACTATCTCCCCTGAATCACATTGTGGGGGGGGGGGGTTAGTATTACTTCCTTTTTCCCGGGAAAGAAACCCAAGTTAGGGGGTTGATCTGAGATCCCTGGGCCAGTGCACTGCAGAAGGTGAGAAATTTGGGGTAGGGGCTTGTCACCTTGCACCGCTGTGTACTTTGTCCCAGCGGTAGTTTCCAAGTTGGGGATGGCGGGGGTGGGGAACCGCGAGGCCGGGAAAGGGCAGTGTCCGGCTGGGGCTTCACGGTGCGCTCGGTCTGGGTAAACAAGGCTGGCTTCCCACGGGGACTAGGGGCGGGGGTGGACCCTGAGCTTGGAAAGGGGGGAAGGTCAAGCGTGGCGATCTCAGATGCAAGGCAGCTCCGCGGAGCAGGGAGCAGAGAGTGGTGTGGGTACACACGGAAAGGAGAGGGTGAGTGGAAGAGGCAGGAGAGACAGAGAGAGAGACGGAAGTGAGGGGAGAGGGACAGGGAAAGGGAATAAGAACAGAAAACAGGGGGAAGGGGGAATGAATGCGGAAAAGTAGGCAGGGCTGAAAGGAGGGAAGACGCATTGGGGGAAATGCGTGGAGGAGTAGAGGAAGAGAAACAGAAGAGACCCAGAAAGACACCCAGCAACGTAAGAGGCGGCGCGGAGAGCCGCGCAGCCGGGCACCCTGCAGGCGCTGGGGGGACATCTGGCGGGACTGGGGGTGCGCGGTGTGTGACAGTCGCGTTCATAGGCAGGAGAAAGGGAAATGGCGTGTTTGGTGGGCGACTCAGCGCCCTTGGAAAAGCGTGTGAGCGGCTCTGGGCAGGAATCCAACAAATAAATAAAACATCTAAGACGCCGTGACAACAATGTGTATTTGGGTGCGTGCCCGTGTTCCTCCGTCTGAACACACACTCACACCCGCTAAGGAAGACAAACGGGGCTCATGCCTCAGGGTAATTAATCCTCTTACTAATTGACTCTCTCCCCTTACCTAATGGTAGTGGTCACTGCAGATATCTGGAGAGATAGCAAAGATGGGGGGAGAGAGACCCCCAAAACTAACCACGTTTGGGACTGGGATTGAGTTTTTTCTGGACTTGGCAGCTCTAAGCCCCCTCCCCTTTTGGGGGGGCAGAATTCAATAGGTATTGCTGCCTCACCATCCTCCCTAGGTTTGCATTAAGATCTCCTCATATTAGGGGTGACCAGGAACCGTCCACATACACACGGAAGCCTTTCATCAATCTCAGAGGCTGGAAGCCACCCACTTCCCCTCTGTTGGATGTTTCCTACCTTCAGGCAACACCAAAGTTCCCCCTTCCCTGCTGTTCCTCCAGGAGCCCAGCCCCTGCACCCCTTTCTTTCAGTCATGACTTAAGTCTTCCCGGGGCCTGGGGCATGTCCTGCAGCCCCTAATAGAGCAGGTGAAGTTTTGAATGGGCTGGGAAGCAGCCTTGGGTAGATGGAGGGAGAGCAGCGGAAGAGATGAGGCCAGGGCAAGGACGGGAAGAAGCTTCCAGAAACAAACCCACTCAGACACAGGTGGAGAGATACAGAAGCACAGAGGAGAGCAGTGCACCCGGCAAGAGTGAGACCTCCGGGGACAGAGGAGAAAAGGTAGAGACTGTGCAGGGTGGGAGAGAGTGTCAAGTGTGTGGGAAGGCAGGCAGATGACCCCGTCTCAGTGACCATGAGGGGGACAGTTCTATCTGTGTGCGAGCATGGGGAGGAGCCCCTCTTACTTTCTCCCACAGCACCCTCAGTTCTCAGGACTGGAGAAAGAGGCAGGGAGGATGGTGTTGGTTTTGGATCAAGTCCCTGGTAGCTGAGCTGGCCAGAAAGGGCCCAAGGCCCATAGTTGGTTTGCTGATGCAGCTTCAAGGCTTGGTTTTGGGAGGTGAATGTCAACTCTCACCCCTTTGAGGTGGCAGCCTTGCTCTGTTGCCCTCCTCAGAGGCTAAATAATTGCTGAGATCCAAAAACCACTTAGCCTAGGGAGAAGGAGCAGGGAAGGGCAGCTCCCTAGGAAAAAAAAAAAAAATCCACTTCCCTCCCCCACTAAACACATTCTTAATTGTCCCCTGGGAACATTTGTACATTTGACCAAAGCAAATCCCCAAGCAGTAACAGCAAAATTCGTCATGGGGCCTGGCAGTCCTGCGAGAGCTAGGGGTCTGGGAAGGGGGAGGCAGGGAGGCATGGCGGGCCTGTCTGAGAAGGTGAGAAACTTGGCTCTTCTCTCCCTGTTTCTGTCAGGCTGTAGAGAGAAAGTGAACAAGAGGAATAAAGTTCCAGAGGAAAGAAAGAGAAGGACACATAAAAGGCAAATCCAAACCAGAAAGGAAAGAAAGTGAAGAAGAAAGAAAAAGGCGGGGAGAGATGGGGCGGGGGGGGGGGGGGGAGAGAAGTGCTAATAAAAAAGGGTGAAGGCAGCCCCAGGAGGCTGGGCCTCGTCCCAAACTATCGGTCTTCATTGTCTCCGTGTGTGCAAAGGCAACTCCGGCATAAGGAAAAGCCACTATTGGAGCCGCGGCTTTATTTTATATCCTATACATCAGGAGGGAGGCAAAGCTTTATTTTCGCCAAGAGACAGATATTTTATTTCTCTCTTACGGTTTTATGTGTGAGAGATGTCAGGTTGCCACAATGGATGGCTAATGCATAGGCAAGAGGAGGCCGTGTTGGCATGCTGTGTGTCATGGGGTCTTGGGGGGGGTGAGCGGGCCTGGGATTTAGGGCTGATGGGACACTCTGGGGGATTTCTGCTAAAACATCTCTCTTCATAAATCCAGAAGCATGGTCAGCTCAACAGGGAGAAGGAGTTTTAGAGGGAAAAGAGTTGGGCTTAGAAATAAATGAACACACAAAGGAGCTTGCTTCCCTTCCGACAGGCTGGGGTAACGGGAGGCAAGGTGGCCCCATGGAAAAGCAGAGACCCACATCCAAACACATGCGCACCTTGGTGGACAAGTGTTTTCCTACAGAATCTACTGTCTTTGTGCTTCCTTTCCCCGTTTTATATTTTCCACCCTTTTCTTCCCTCTCTTCACCAGAAATCTTTTTTTTTTTCACCTCCTCAGAGCCTTGGGGGGAAAGAGCTATTAATTTGCAAATCATCTGATCTGTGAAAGGATCAAGATGCCTGCTTTTCACCGCTAAATCCAATGTCTTGGGTGGACACACATATGCACATGCGAGCCCATCATGCTGAGCATCCTGGGAGCGGAGGTGCCAGATTGGAATCCGAAAAACACGCCCCACTCCCCGCTTCCCCCTGGGACCTAGGGCCGAATTAAGCCTTAGATCCCAAACTCCACAGGGTTCATATTTTTGAACCCAGAGAGAAGGGGGAGATGAGGGGACAAAGAGAGAAAGGGAAGTGTGTTAATTGATGTGTGCCGTTCAGGACTTGGACTAGTCTCCCTACTCCCAACCCCCCAGACCGTTTCTTCCAAGAGTTTTATTCATTCTCAGGTCCTCCTCTTCTAATGTTGTGATTTCTTGATCTGTAACCACTGTGGACCAAAGAGGTGATTATGCTCTTTTCCTCTTTCCAGGGGAGGAGAGGCGGCACTGGATCTCTAGACAATGGACACGGGGGGATCCAGCCATGCTGTCCTTAGCTGTGACCTCTGGGGAAGTCATTTAACCTTCCTGGGCCCTCAGTTTCCTCATCCACCTTGGGCTAAGTGATTGCTAAGGTCCCTTCCAGCTCCGACCGAATGAGATAATGTGTGAAAACATTTTGTAAACGCTGAAGCCGGAAGAATGCCAGGGATTATTATTACGATTCTAATCAATCCTCTTTTCTCCACATGGATCTTGGCTGTTTAGCGCCAGCAAGCAGGCTAAAGAGGGCTGAAAGCGAGAGAGCTTAGCGGAGATGGAAAAGCTCTGTGGCGTGGACAGAAAAAAACCCCGCATCTCCAGAAACATTCTGTCTCTGCGTGCCCCCCGGGGCCTGGTGGGAAGGGGTGGGGAAGAAGAGGAGGCCTGACTCCGTACGACCCACTGCAGCCTACGTGGAGGCAGAGAGTGTATTTCTTCTCAAGCATCATTTGTCTCCAAGTGACTGACATAGGAACCTGATGTGAAGGCGATCTGCGATTGTTTTTTTCCCAGGAAGAAAGGAAAGAGCAAGGTGTAGCTGATTAGCAAGTTAATTATTTCAGTATCCCAAGGGTTCCAGTGTGGTGGTAAGTCGCCCAGCCCTGGTGTAATTTCACAGTCCGTGCATTTCCTGGTGAGCACCTGGGGTGCCCGGGTCTGTCTCTCTCTCCATTCACCTGCCTCATGTCTTCTTGACACACCTGGGGAGACGGGCAGGGCCGAGGAGGGAGATGGCACAGTGCGCACATTCGGCCTGGGCTGCACGTGGGGGGCCAGCAAGAGAACAGAGTGGAGGAATCCTCTACCGCCACTGGGTGTTTAATTATCTGGCCCTTCCTTTTTCTTTTTTTTTTTTTTTAATCTTTTGTTTAATAAATATTAATGAAGCAGAATATCAGAAAGTGGAGGAGCTGTGAGGTTATTTTCCCCACATTCAGCACACAGAGCCGTTGGGCATGAAGGGGGGCCCTTTTGCCTCTCCCTCCTCCGAGCCCCTGCCAGTCTCTCCAGCGCTCAGGTTTGCTTTCTCAACTGTGCCCACCACTTGGTCTGCGGCAGCCTCCTCCAGTCTGACTGCAAGATCTGATTTCCCCTTGGGGGAGGGGAGGGAGGACTATGTGGTCAAATGGACGCCTCCCTCTGAGAGAGAAGTTGGGGATGCGAACAGGAGCCCCAGAACGAGCAGCTTCTGCCACTCTCTGCTCTCGGGGCTGGAAGGGCCAGTCCCCTGCCGCTCCTCCTGAGGTGGACGAAGGGAGGGCTCTGCCGTTTACTTAAGACTGGTCCCATCTGCTCAGACTGGCCTTTCATAAGGGGAGGGATTTATGCAGTGTCCTTGTGCACAGGCCTGGGATTTGCCTGAAAACCTCAGGCCTCCGAGAATATTGTTAAACGCTAAAATGTTCAGCCACGGAGATGATTCATGATTTGTCTGCATGGACAGGGGTGTGTGTGTGTGTGTGTGTGTGTGTGTGTGTGTGCACGTGTCTTTGTTGGGGAGAGGCACAAATGTTGATGGGCTTCTCACCATTCCTATTTCTAAATCCAAACATTAGGAAACTTCTCTTTCTGTGTCTAACTCAGGAGGCAGCCCGCGGCACCAGGCTTTGGAGAGCCAGCTCCCTGACTTGAGTGGTGTGAAGATGGTCCAGTACATTTTTGGTGCCGGCAAGCAGCGGTCCTCCAAGCAGGTTGGCTGATACCCCTGCTGGTGGAGAGGGGCCGGGGGGCTATCTGGAAACACAGCTCTGATGCCTGCTTCATTGCGGGTGACCCAGGATTTGGGGAATAGGGCTGGGTGAATTGCTGTTCCAACTACTTGGGGCTGTCTTTACCTTACAGGTCTTGGGGATCTCAGTAGAGGAGAAGTTAGAGAAACTCAGAACGCAGGAAGCAGGTGTAGGGAGTTCCGTGCCTCAGTCTTGGGGCCATGCCAAAATGAAGCCCGGGGATGGTAAACAGAGATCCTGCAGAGCCTGGTTCGGACGTTCCATGTGGGATCTTGGCCCTCGTTCCTGGGAGATTAAGAAGGCCTTAGCAAGTTGTGGAGAGACCTACAAATTCCACTTACTCATCAGCTTTGGGAAGTAAATGCAACCTCTTTTCACTGCCTAGTGGCTGGGAAGGCGCATTTTCGGCCTCTGTGAACTTCATTTGTGGTTCTGCCATTTTCTTGCTCATGTTCCAGTTTGGACTCCCCAGGTCTTGAGTTTTCCTTTCCCTCAGGCCATTCATAATTTAGCCAACAGCCTAGGCCAGGGGGCGGCACACATTGTGAAAGGTGAGCTCGGCAGGCCCGTAACTAAGAGGAAGGTGGTTCTCATTTGGGCTCAAGGGATGATAACGGCTTCCCCTTAAAAAAGAAGCATTTCTGTGACTCTTTTAGTGAAGGATTTACTACTAATTTGATAAGTTCAATGCCCTTTTTAACTCATTCTGAATGAATAACTTTGTCAGTCAACCCCGAGGGTCTGCAGAACCTATAAAAATGCTTCCTTTGGTCTCCCGGTTTTAACACATGCTGGGGCTTGGGGCTGCCTCTGACAGACCTGGGAGGAGCAGAGACATTCCAGAGACCTGGGCTTAGAGCGTTATCTCTTCCCCTACCCCAAATCCTCACCCTCCATGTTATCTGTCTTTAAGGCACATGCAGGGACCTCCTAGGGAAGTGCGAAGGGCGGAGTCTTAATCAGGTTTGGGAAAAGAGAGGGATTAAGTTGAGCTCAAAGAAAGATGGGGATGGTCAGAATGTTAGAGGACCCTCCTCTGTTGTACTTCTTGTATGTAGTATATGAAGGCCTGCAAATTATGCATTGGTTACAGTCATCTACAGTGTATAGGTCGGCATTTGCCAGACGCCACTCGGCCGAAACAGTGTTAAATAAAATTGTAAGAAATGCTACCGGGCCTTGCATGGGTTATTTAATTCTATCAATGATAAACAATATTAAAGGGTAGCATCTCAGCTGGCACAATATCGTGTTTCATTTATATACTCCGAGATATATTTAAGCATGAAAGATAGGGTTTTCCGACGCATATATTTCCCAGTGATTACTTGGAAGGAATGTGATGGAAGCAGCAGAAACCTCTTCTCTCACCACGTAAATCTGCCCCCTGTACCCACAGGCTGCCAGTCGCACACATTTCCAGGGCCGGCCGGCCACATACACACTGTCACAGGTGGGCCTCCACTGGTAGGTGTAAACATCGATGCTGTACGTGTAGATCCTGCTGCATGCACGTGTACACGGCAACACACACACGCACACGGCAGCATTTGAGAGTCTTTGGTGCATTCACACATGGGCTCTCCCACCCTGCTGCGTCAACGGATGCCGCTGTGAACATGCAGACCATCCCACGGGTGGATATTTACATTACACAGATATGATATTTACAAGCACAGATACAAGTGTTCTCACGCGAGCGCCCCCGGGCGGAGCCTCCTACCTGAGTGTGCATCTGTGTACACGCGCACCTTTGTACACACGTCGTCCTACACCCCTGCTCTGCGGTGTCTGCCGACAATGCTCCATATGGCCACGGGGTCCCAGCTGCCCTGTTATTCTCGGAGGCTCCAGACCTGGGGGACAGTGTTTGAATTGGGTGTTTGCCCTGTATGAGCCCTGAGGCCTCCAGAATGGAAGGCCAGAAGGAACGGAGTCAACATTGCCAGCCTGCCTGGCCTCTGATGAAAATAACATGAAACTCTGGGGGATGGGACGAGGGGTTGCATAGCTGGTCTCTGTAGCTAGGGATGCCTCCAAAAGAAGATCCAGCTTTTATTTGCTCGTTTAAACGTCAGGATACCTGAGTGGCTTCTGTGATCCTGTTTCTGCTGCCACTTGTCTGTGTGAGCCTAGGTAACCTGTTCTCTGGGCTTCATTTTCTGCCTCTGTAAAGTGAAGTATTGGCCCAGACCCATGGTTCTCAGCCCTGGGTACAGAGTAGAATCATCTGGGGAGCTTTTTAAAAATACAGACACCTGGGATCCATCCCAGACCAATTAGATTAGACTCTCTGGAGGTGGGTGCCCAGCATCTTATTTTTTCTTAAAGCACCCCGAGTGATTCTATATTCAACCAATGTTGAGACCCACTGGCCTAGATACTCTCCAAGGCCCTTCTAGCCCTAAAACTCTGTGCTCTGGAGGACCTTTTATATATTAAACACCATGCTGGGCACCAGGGCACTCTACTGAAAGTTCTGATTCACTGGCTTAAGAGCCTACAAAGCCATTAAAATCACTCTTCTTTCAGTTTAGGAAGAGGGTAATTTTTGAACAAACTATCTGTATCCTGAAAAAACTCATGTCCGCCTTTCCAGTTGTCTCTTTGTTTCCTTCTATCTTTGTTCCAATCCCCCATCTCTCAGACTCTCACTCATCAAACATTAATTATATGCCATATATGCAAATGCTAGAAGCGGGTGTCTGATCACTGTGATAGAAACCTTGCTACCTGCCCATATTTTATGTCTAGTTCCCCACCCAACCTGGCGGGTGGCAGAGTATTTTTAGTAGGGTAAATGATTAAGGCACAGGCCCCACGAGGGGTGGGCTGGGGGAATGTTTTCTCCCTCCCCCAGCTCTGAGTCAGGGAACAGCCGCCCCTCGGCCCATGCCCCAGTTCTAGAGGCCGGCGAGGTGGCTGAAGCAAGCCTTGAGCTGCGTGTCCTAGAAAGCTGCTGTCAGACTTGGGCCTTTGGGAATCCTACCTTAATATTCTCCAACAGCCGTTCCCCAGACAGAGCCAGTCCCCCTTGCAAACACATCGGCTTGCGGCCCCACACCTGCCAGAGGAGGCTGAGCCCAGCTGGGGCGCCTCATCCACGTGGCAGGTGGAAGGCAGAGCCGGGCCGGGTGGGCTGCCCGCCTGGGAGCCCCTTCTCCGGCTGGGGATGCTGATGAGAGGAGGGGCAGGGCTTCAGCCTTCCACCTGGGGCGGGGGGAGTGTGTGTGGAAGAGGAGGCTTCATTCTAGACGGAGGGCCTCCATTTCTACGTCCATGCCATCACTCCCCAAAGTGGATATTTGGGGTGTCTCCCCCCAGAGAAACTCAGCATTGGCCGGTTCTCTCTCCCACTCTCTCTCTTCTCAGTTCCATGGGCTGGCTGACAAGGCAGGCTCGGCTGGGTTGATTTTCTCCTGAAGGTGTTTGGACTAGTTTTCTTTATTGATTGATTGATTTTTATTTATTTGAGAGAGAGAGCAGGAGAGAGGGAGAGAGAGCAGGAGAGAGGGAGAGAGCAGGAGAGTGGGAGAGGGAGAAGCAGACTCCCCACTGAGCGAGGAGCCTGACATGGGGCTCGATCCCAGGACCCTGGGATCATGACCTGAGCCAAAGGCAGATGCTTAACCGACTGAGCCCCCCAGGCGCCCCTGGACTAGTCTTCTTTAGGGAAGTTGCTCTGGTCTGCCAGGTGGGCACTGGAGGTCGTGATGGGGCCTGAGACCTCTGTGGTTTCAGCTGTACATCTCCCGTCCACGCATGCTATTTCTCCATTTGCCTCTTGATTTTTTTCCCCTCTCTTTCATTTTGTCCCCTTCCCTCCTGATGACATGCCAAGTCAGGTCTTGGCCCCCGGGGAGGCCTGCACATAGGGTGCAAAAGGTGGCTGATCGCAGCGGATGTCTCGGGCCAAGCTACCCTTCCTCCTTCCCCCTCACCTCCCCTGCACAGAGGGCAGGCCTATTGCTAAGAAGGGAGCTCCAGACACTGAACAAGATCCTCAGATTCTCTAGAGCCAGAGCCCAGCTTCCCACGCTTGCGCCCCTTCCCAGGGCCGACCTCCCCTTGGGCCTGGGGAGCATCACACCCCAGGACGTGATGGATTCCCCAGGCACCTTCAAAGGGCTCCGCATTTGTTTGCAATGCAGACCTTGAATCCTGCTCTGGTCATAAACGTTGTTTATTTTGACTAGGACCTACTGAAAGGGGATTGGGGGTTAGGGAGGGCACAGAGAGGATGCCTAGGGAAGATCATAAAACCATTAGCAGGACAGGGCTTTTAGGGGTCACAGGATCATAGAATTTTCTGGCTGGAAGGAACGTAGGCCATTAGGAAGGTCAGAGATGACCCTCTGTCAGCAAGAGGCCTCTAGGTGCCACATGGAGCATAGGGGAGCTATGGGCCTCTTTTTAGAAAGTGGACACAGGGTGTGGGGGCATGACCCCCCAATAACCTTACACGGGGTGGGGCCCTAGTTTGCTGAACATGATGGATTTGCCCTCCCAGTGGGAAGAACCAGTTGCTCGAATGTGCAGTGGAGCTCCTTGTTGTGGGCAGTGGGCACAGCTCTGGGTAAAGGAAACACAATTCTGCTCCTCCCATTATTTGGAGCAACTAGTAGATACCAGGTGCTAAGCCTGATGCTCTTCCAATACCTTCAAAACAATTTTGAAAGAGAAGTTACCACCATTTTGCAGATACAATAAACTGAAGCTAAGAGAAGGGAGGTGGTTTGCCCAAGGCCAGACTGCAAGTTAGCGGTAAGGCTGGGACTAGGCCTTAAGACTTTGGATTCTTTAAACCAATCTCCTTCCCACCTCCTCTCCCCTCCACCACCTGCTTTGGTCTGGTCCTGAGTAACCAAATGGGAGCTGAGCTCCCTTCCCTCTAAAGCTCATGGTGGGGGCTCAGGAAAGCTCAGGTGCAAACCTCCTTCTAGTAAGAACATTAGAGTCTAGGGCTCCTTCCAGTCCCTGGCATAGACCTGGCTCACTTTGCAGAGAACATGCTCCCATAAATCCTGCCATAGTCAGGAAACCATCTTGGTTGTCCTTTATTTGCTGTGTGACTCAGAGCAAGTCACTTCACCTCTCTGAGCCACACCCTTCAGATCCATCTCCAGACCTGAGGTCTTCATGGAAGATGAAGGTTGGTGGAGGGTAGTGGCAAGCTGGTCCCTTTCGAGCTCCTCTGTGGTGTCACAGCTCTAGGGGGTAGAGGGGGATGAGACTTGGTTTTGCCCTCAAGGTTGACTCAGACCATGAAAAAGACAACTGAAAACCAGACAAGGCTAGGCTGGTTAAGATCCCTGCTGAGAATGGGAGGCTGAGAGCCAGGGCTGAGGCTGGGCTGTGAAGAGGCAGCTTAAGCAGCAAGTTATTCCATGATCTCCTGACTATGTAATCCAATTGCTTGGAGAATGGAAAACCCCCTTCTCCTCACCCCCACCCCCTCCCCCGCAAAGGCCTCCTAATAGGCCTGCCAGCCTTGGGGCGCTCATCTGCCCAGACTTCGCTCTCTGAACAGGCTGCCAGGGGTCCCTACCCTCCCCCCACCCCCTCCCTCACTGGAAGATGGGGAAGGCTGGGAGGGGGCAGGAGTCTGGGGACTTGTGTGTATGTGTGCATGGGGGTGGTGGTGTCTAGCTCTCTGGCCTACCCAAAGGATCAGGGACACTGCTGGGCCTCTGTGCTGAGGGAAGCTTCAGGGCCGGAGACAGAGGCAGGACGGCTGGGTCTTAGGGTAGAGGGGCTTTGGACAGGGCTTACTATAAAACAGCCCCATTATTTCATCCAGCATGTTCCTTTCATTTTTATTTGAAGACGGCTCCCTCCCCAGCACCTTCGCCTCCCCACCCGCTACACTCATCCGTCTCTGGAGCCGTTGACAGCTGCCCTGCGGGTGAACTCCTGATCCTCCTACGGCTGGAGAGACCCTGGGTGGTGGGGTGGGGGTCGGTCAGGCCAGAGTGTGCCCCGTTCCAGCTCCCCAGCCCCCCACGGAGTCACTCCCTCATGACAGTGGCATCTCAGTTCCAGGAATAAGAGCTAGTGGGAAGAAAATGAAGGAGGGAAGGAAAAGGCAGGAGAACCAGGAGGAGGATGAGAATGGAAGAAATGAAGGGGGGTGGGGAGGAGAGGAAGGAAAAAAAGCTAGGAAGCAGCACTGAAGAGGAAAAGAAGGGACATGGGGAAGGAGAAGGGAGAGGAAGGAAAGGAGGGAGGGCTGGGGCCAGAGGATTGGGAAGAACTCCTAGGGAGATGCTTAAGGGGTTGGGAGAGGCAGGTCTCCCCAGGTCTCCCCAGGTGTGCAGGATGAGGCTGGAGGGGGGCTCCTGCCCACCTACCTCTACCTCTGGGAACTCAGCCCTCCCTCAGGCTGAAGGGTAAGTACTAGGAGGCCACGGACCCAGACCGGTGCTCTGGACCCAGACCGGTGCTCTGGGCCATAATCAGGGGGTCTCTTGCTCGTGGTGGTAAGGGCTGCGAAGACCAGCCAGGTGAAATCCTTCAGTTCTTTCCCAGGGTGGTGACTGCTTCTTCCCGGCCCCCACGCTCATGCCCACCACAGTGGGCCTCACGGCCGGCAGCCTCTGTTCTGCCTGCTCCTCTTTGGCCCCAGTGCCTACTGGGAATCAGTCCTAACTGTTGGGTGATGATGTGATGTTGGACAGGGCCTTGAAGACCAAGTATTTTCCACCCCTTCACTTTACAGATAGGGAACTGAGGCCTAGAGACGGGAAGAAACTTGCTCACAGTCACACTGTGAGTTAACGGGGAGCCCTGCCTTTCTAACATCGCAAGTAAACACGGAAACAATAGCCAAAGAGGAGTGGGGGCAGCCCGGTGTCTCTCTAGAGAGGGCCAACATTCGATCCCCTCTGCTGGGAATACTGCCACGGTGTTTTGTGTCTTAGCGGAGGGAAAACATTTGTGATTACAATAGTTAACCACATTCTGAGTGTATGCCAAGAACTTTGACATATATTATTCTCAGTAACTCCTCACACATGTCCTGTCTGGGAGATATTCTATGACCTGCATTTACAGAGACATAAATCAAGGCCCAGAGATGTTAAGTAATCTGCTCAAAGTCACACAGCTAGGGGCTTGAGCTGAGATTTGCTCATGCCATGTTCTCTCTTGGATGATGACAGTCAATGCTCTCTACCCTCACCCTATTCTCTACCCCCTCCCCCCGATACTCCAGGGACTAGATCTGAGTCACCCCTGCTCTCCGTGCTATACAAGAGTGATATTGCCAAGAAGAACCCAGCTGGGTGCGATCCTCTGACCATGACCCACTGACTCCCACTAAAGACCCCACAAGGACAAGGGTAAGGTCCCCCGAGACTCTGTGTGATTTATCTGGTGATATTGTTATTTTATGGGATGGGCCAAAGAGGTGTCAGGAAGCAAGTTTGCTGTAAATCTCTCCTCTCTGCTCCCTTTCCCTTTGCATGTCCCCTCCTGGGATTTATGGTGGAAAATGTTCAGAGCTAGGGACTTGGGGCTTGGGTTCAGGCTTGGGGTGGGAAGGCAAGGGACAATACATCTTCCTCCTCTGAGACCCGCTAAATGTGCGAGAGTGTGAGTGTGTGTGTGTGTGTGTGTGTGTGTGCAAGCACTAGCCACACTCCATCGCAAGCCTGCAGCGTATAGACCACAAAATCTTTATTAAGACCTCCACGGTGCTTGAATGGCTCTGCGGACAGAGTGTAGTACCTGCACTTGAGGTATGTGATGGGGACCAGCCCATAGGCTGGTGCCCCTGTGTGCTTCCCTCACTGGTGGGAGTGAATTTCTGAATCAAACCAGGAACCTGGGAGCAGGAGCCTTCCTGGGAGCAGATGTGTGACCCACAGGCAACCTCTGAAGATGGGAAGAAGCAGGGGGCTCCCCATGGGGCATGGGGCAGCTGGAAAGGAACCTGCTTCTGGGTACTTTTTGCAATTGGCGCGGCAGGGAGGAGGACAGCTTAAAGTCTGCCTTTAAGAGACACCAAAGCTCCTGTCCCTGCGTAAAGTAGGCCCCAGCTGGGGAAGTTGTCTTGGCCTGCACTGTGGGTGCTATGCCCCAGCCCGGCTCCCTGGAGAGAGGGAGCAAGCAGCTGCAAAGCTGATTCCCTCTGTGTGCAGGGCTCGGAGCATGGCCGTCTCCTTACTGGAGGGTCTGTCCCAGGAGGTGAGCATGAGGTCACACTGTGCACCCTCTCCCCTTTCGTACCTCTCCCCCCATCGGGAGCTTTCGGGGCTGTGAATGCTGGGTTGTTTGCTGGCAGCTGAGCTACAGCCAGAGGTCTAGAGACAGCTCCACCCAAAGAGGGATGGGGATGGGGGAGGAGAGGGAAGAAGAGCTGAGCAAAGAAGAGGAAGAAGGGGAGAAGCTGGGGAAAGTCTTTCCTGATTTGCCCAACCGCTCCCTTCCCCAGAGGCCTCTTCTCTCTTGAACCCCCTTCCCATCCCCGAGCTCCTTACACAGGTTCTGGTGGTTTCCGCTTCTGGTCCCCTCCATTGCAAGGGAATTTCTCCAGAGTCTGTGGCGCCCGGAGGACATGGCTGGGACACCCCACAACTCGCCACAGTCCCACATCCAGTGTACAGGATCTTAGGGAGCACTCAGTGAATCCTGCCAACTGAATCGAGGAGAAAAGCGGAGGCGTCACCCTTCGCATTAATACCAGGTCACTCTCCCACCCCGTTTTCTCCCCTGCTCCTCTCCCCGCTGCCCAGACCAGGGCTGCGCCCTGTCTCTAGTTAAATATATGGAATTATCTATTACAATACTTCAATATTTATTACATTGATTTCACTTTAAATGCTTTGTAAATCATAGCAAAAAATAATGGCCTTCCAACAGAGAGTCATATACCGTAATCAACTGGAAGAAAGTCGGCATTGTAATTTAAAATAAAAAAAATCCTTATGTGAGTCTCTCGTTTAAATTAAGAGACAGGACGTGATTCAAATAATAAGACCCCAGTGAGGCTGGTTTTTCTTGGCAAATTAGTAGAGGTTTTAACTGGAACTGAAAAGGTGTTAAGGTGGAACACTGACCTTATTAGACCTTAATTACTTTTTGTTGTTACATTCCTGGAGCAGAGGTCCCCCTCCCCCCAAGGTGGCCATGTTAAGCCTCATCGCAGGAACTTCAGCTTTAGAGAGATACCACCTCTCAAGAGGTATTAGTGGGGTAAAGAGCAGACGCTGCGCAGGTGTCCCTTTGCTTCATCCCAGAGTTTCCGGGGTTCCCACGACTCCGGTTTGAAGGCAACCTCCTCATCCTTGAAAGTCGACAATTCACCTCACCTCACTGTACCTCTGACTTCTTGCCTTCAAACTTCCAGTGTCAGCCTCCTCCCTTAGATCTATGTCCCCTGTCAGCTCCTGAAGCCGGCGTCCATCTGGCGGAGAGAGAAGAGGGTCCTATATGCGCGTGCGCGTGCCACTGTGCTCGTGTGCGTGCGCACGCACTGGACGTGGAGACGCAGCCGGCTGCGCTTTCCTTATCTTTCGCTGCAACCTTCCTGCTCTGCCTTTCGTGGCCAAATTTGGCTGATGATTGGTCCCAAAGCTAGCCAGACCCCCCCCCCCCCAAGATGCCCACGGCACCTGGAGATGAGCTCAGGGCAAGTGCCCTCCTCTCTCAGTGTAGATAATGGGAGCAAATGACCTAGCGCTGTGCTTGGCGCAGGGTGGGCATCCAAGAGTGTGGCTTTTATTTTTTGCAGGAAGGAAGGGCAGTCAGAAAAGGGTCTTTTCCACTTGCTTCCAGAACCCCCACCCCCACCCCCGCAACATATCCCGCTGGCCCCAGGGTGGGGTGCAGTGGTAGGAAAGACATACCGAGCCCCAGGAAGCCCCAGTGCAGATTTCCATTTCCACATACTCCTCCCGGAAGATCACCCAGCTGAGCTCTTTTTATTAAACTCAATCAGCTCCATTCCTCCCACTGGCCTACAAATTGACTTCAGATTTGATCAGAGTGAAGGAGAACTTTTTCCGGGGCCGGTGTCTTGGGGACCATGTCTGGTGGTTCATCACTATGCAGGAGAAGGTTGGGGCGGAGGTGGAGGATAATGGAGAGTGATGGCAAAGGCCTAGGGGTGGGGGGGACCCATGAGGCCATTACAGGTGAGAGGGATCCCCAAAGGAAGAGGGAAATGATGGCTTGATTTGGTTGCCCATCAGCTGTGAATATTGGGGCATATGCTGTAGTCGTGGGACCTGTATTCTTCAGAGGATATCCAGAATCCTAGAACTGCAGGTCTGAAAGGATTTTAGGGACTATCTAGGCAGACTCTCTGGCTTTATAAAGGGGATCCTGAGGCAATGTGAAATGATCAAACACCGTGCCTGAGAGTCCACGGGGGTGCAGAGTCAAGATGGTGAGGGAGGGGACACAAAAGCTACAGGTGCTGTGGTCTCTGGCCCGGTGTGTGTGTGTGTGTGGGGGGGGGGGGCGGACTGGCCGAACTGGCGTGCCGGAGCCTGGATGTGCAGATGTCGACCTTGGGCCAGGCTCGTCCCAGCAGGGGTGGGCCAGGCTCGTCCCAGCAGGGGTGGGCCAGTCCCTGCTCCTGGCCAGCTGGAGTGACCCTTTCTGGACCCCATTCGTGTCTCTCATCACTCAGAAAGGCCATGGACAAAGGACATTGTGCCAAAGGAGCCAAGGGTCTGGGCTCCAGCCTCAATAGCTGCATATGACCCTGGAAGCACTTCCCCTCTCTGAACCTGTTTCTTCCCTGCCCGGGGGTGACAAGTGGGCTGGCCGTAAGCTGTAACTGCTACACAGAGGTGGGAGGGACTTTTATGGCAGGCCTGGGTGTAGAGATCCAGATACAGAGATAATCTAATCAGACTTTGATTTGTAGGCTCAGATGGAGTTTTGCTTCCCTTTCTCCTACCTTCCTTAACTCCGAATTCTGCCCCCACCCCTACCAAGATGGGACAAGGGAGGAAGCTCAATTTCCTAATAACATGACTGCAAGATAGGCGACAGGTATTCCTCTGCCCCTGTTACAGAGAAATAAACTGAGGCACAAATAGATTAACTACCCAGCCCTCCCTTCTCCCCAGCTACTGAGAGGCAGAACTGGGATAGGAACCCAAGGGTGTCTGACCCTGGATCCATCAAAATCCCAAGTGCCATGGTGATAATGCACAGTGAAATATGGGCTCCCTGAGGGGCAGGGATTTGTAGATATTTGTTAACTGCCGTATCTCCAGCCCCTGGAATAGTGTCCGGTACACACTGACGAATAAATATTGTTAAATGATGAACGTCAACTTGAAGGGAAGGTTTGGTGTAGCGAAAGTGAATTAGCAATAAACAACTTACTGGGGGCTTTATCTTACATCACAGTTTCACAGAAGGCTCTGCGCAGTGAAGAATTTGGGGTAGCACTTCATTGTTCGGGGGAGCCCCTTCTGGCTGTTTTTATATCCAGTTACCATCATGCCAGATGTTGGGGCCTCAGCAGTTAAGGGAAAAGGAACTAAAATGCGGAAATGGCAACATTGATGGTAGAGTCATATCTCTGTGGACATTCAGATGATGTCACAGAGGGAAATACTATCTTGCTCCTTGGGAGAGCCCCTGGGAAGACCTTGCGGAGAAGAGAACTCCACATGTTTTCCTAATTAAGTCATCCTTTAATTTGATGACTAAAGAGATCGGCCCTCGATACAAAGGCACCAACATTTCATTCAGCCAATTTTTACTGAGCACCTACTATAGGCCATGCACTGGGTTAGGTCCTGGCAGGTGCAGGGAGGCCCAAGGCATGGCAGCCAGGCTGGTCCAGCAGCTTGCCTGGCTCTTCCTTCTCTCCTCCTTGGTGCGCAGAGAAAGTCAGCATCTCACTCCAGGTCAGCCTAGGGGTCTCTCTGTCCACTCCCACCCTCACTTCTCACCCTCCACCCCCAGCTCCCTGGCTGACCGAAAAGGTGCAAAAGGGAATCTGAGAGATTCTGTGCTGTTTGTTTTGGGTTCAATGGAATCTCATTTACACGTGTTAATTGCAACTAATTGGCACTAATTGGATGAACAGGAAACCCTCTGGGAACACTCATACCTTTAATTTGTAGTAAATATCATTAATTAACATATGCTAATTAGAACCAATTAACATTGATTAAGGATTTCCAGCTACTTGGAAAGTACAACTCTGTGTCCTCCTCCCTTGGTTGCCTGAAGTCAGCGCAAAATACACCATGTGAAGTGTGGGCAGGGAGAGGACTCCCCTTCTGGAGACATCTCTAGATGCGGGGCAGCCCGCACCCAAGCTGGGTGCTTGGAGGATGGCACCCTGTCCGCTCCCGCCCCTGGGGCAGAGGGGTATGCAGGGGTCTGGGCTGTGAGGTTAGCACTTCTCAGGGAGTGAGACCGTCTGACTGTTGGGAGGTTCTCCCCTGGGCCTAGCTCCCAGCGTGGGTTGAAAGGGCACCCTAGAGGTTAGCCTAGCCACCTACCTGGGAGGGTGCGGCTGCTGAGACCAAGCGGTATTAAGCCTCCTCCTTCAAAGATGCCGGAGGGTGAGACACCCAGCAGCCCGAGTCCTGTTTGGTGTGTGCGCGCACGTACGCATGCACACACGCGCGCACACACACACACACACACACTCCTCCATCTGACAAAGTTATGTCGAGGTTGACCTCCTCTATCTGACATTGATGTAGGAATGGGGATACCGCCGTGGTCTGATGGATGCATGGATGGTGGGACCATCTCAGTCAGAGATTTCCGATTTCCTTTGCCCATTTAGGATGGTTTTCACTCAAGACCGGGACGCTGTTCAAATTATCCAGAGGACTGGTGTCAGATAAAAAAAAAAATCATTTGCCTGAGAACCAGAAGGCTTTTCGGTCTACTTCAGTTCTGTTGCTAACTAGCTATGAGACTCTTAGATCCATTAAAATATGTATATAAATTCTTTTTAGTCCAATTACAAAAAATTAAATGTTTACTGCAGACTTCCCCCCTCCCTCCCATCCAAGATTACCCCTTCTGTAATAGGCTTCCAAGGCCCTGCCTTTCCTTTTCTGCAATATTCACCTTACTGCATGGTGTCTGATGTCCATCTCCATCAACAGGATGGCCACAGGTTCCTTGAAAGCAGGGTTCGAGGCTGGCTTGCTCATTGTGACTTCACGCGCATTAAAAAAGCTGCTGCTGAGTTAAATAATATATGGGACGAAAAACATTTGTTGAATGAATGAATGAACACATACGACAAACCCATCTTTAATTTCAACCACCATAGAGGAAACAACATTTGTGGTGAATGTGTGTGTGTATACTTACATTTATATATAAATATGTTATATATATCAAATGCACTCATGTGATAGGAATATCTATCCCAAAATCTTAATGCTGTTTTTGCTCTAACAACTTCAAAAGTGTAAGTGTTCCAAACTTTAAAAACCAAAGAAATCACTTAAAACTTTAATTAGTTACATCTATTGTGCATTTAATTTTTTGAATTTTGAATAATACTTTTTAAATCTTAAATGTCTGTTTCAGTCCCTCTGAACAGAGGTAGCAAACAGTGACTCAAAAATTAACACTAAAAGTTTATTAAAAATTCACGAGACTAAATATGTGTACTTCTTCCAGCACTGAGAATCGTTTTTCTCTTTCAACCACCGGGTACGTCCTGAAGCCAGTTTTCTCATCTGTGCAATGTGGCTATGGGTACTTGCATTAACTCTCCAGGCTGTGGGAAGTGTGGATGATTTTGTAACCCCCCCGGAAAGGAGTATTCTCAGGCCACCTGAGAAGAAAAGGCTCTCTAGCTCCCAGATCCTAGCTATTGGCTCTGATGGAAAGAGATCGGGGCCTGAATGGGGCACAACCTGGCAGAATCCTCACCTCCCAGGGGACCTCGGTGGTAGATCCTTCCTTACCTAAACAGAAACAGGAGTGCCCTGGGGAATGTGTGTGTGTGGGGGGAGAGTGTTTTGGGATTCAGGATAATGCAAATGCAAGGTTGGAAAGATTGCCCTGTGAGGGGCTTGCCCCCACACAGAGAAAAGTGGATTAAAAGCCTTTGGAGTACATGCATTCATTCACTAAATTCTCCTATAACCTAATGATGCAGGACGGTTATTATCCCCATTTCACAGATGAGGGAACCTAGGCTCAGAGAGGTCAATTATGTATCCTTGCTCACACAACCAAGTGGCAGGGCTACAATTTGAACTGAAGTTTGACTGCTCTGTGCCGCCCTTTTCTCCCACCCACATTTTTGGTGCCCATAGAATGGCTCCAGGAAGCTGTGGCTTCTGGGGTGCTGTCCCCAAGGCAGGGAGCTTCTGGCCCTGCTTTGGTCTCAGCAGCATTGCAGAGTGGAACCCCCATTCCCAGCTCCCTCCCCATGGAAAGCTGAGGTCTGAGGGAGAGCTGCTGGCAAGGTTCACAGCAGCTTAATTACCAAAGTGATTTTAATTTGTTTTTGTTAATTGAAATCTCATTAAGCAAGTAATTTACTCCAACACAGCTCAGGAGTCCACAATTCTACGGGTGAGGAGGCTAAAGGGGTTTTTAGAACTCGCCTTAATCTGGGGAGTGTGCTTCTCGCTTTGTCCTGTGGCCTGTGTGTGTGTGTGTGTGAGTGGGTATGCACATGAATGGAGGGGCACATGTTCCTCCTGTGGAAGGGCCCCTCCAGCTGGCCAGGGGCACCCTTTCTTCTTCTTGGCCTATACTCTCCTGTCCCACCCCAGGGCCCTGGAGTCCACCTGCCTTGCCCCATACCCTGGGATGAGAACCCCGGCCATCACTCTGTAGAGTGTGTGTGCGCCCAGGCATAGGGCCTGTGGTATAGACACACGCACAGAGACACCACTGGTATGCCAAGCACTGTTCTAGGCACGAGCTGGAGACACTGGGGGCATGAATGGCACCTTTAGAAGGAGGTCTGAGCCCGACTTTGTGAGTTCACTTGCTAAACGCCCCGAGTCCTCTTTCCTGACTCCTGTTATCTCATGCACAGCAACCCCCTTGCCGAGGTTGTGCTTCCCCAACTGTAAACTCCCAAGAGGGCGGGGGCCCCTGTGCTTCCTCAGGGCTGTGGCCCTGGCTTAGCTGTGGGGCTTCCTAACCGGGTTAGGGGTGGGCCAGTTCTTTATCGGATGGGACTCTACCGGGAACTGCAAGCCTTTTTAGCATTCCTGGCTTGCTTATTTAATACCAGGAGCATTTCTCCAAATAACTGTGACAACCCAAACACACCCTTCTCCTGTTTCCAACCTCCTCCAAGTGGAGTGGGGATTCGAAACCAGCGCAAGTGTCCGCACACTGCCTGGCACGTGGTAGGTCTTCCGTGAGCCTTTCTTGAGTGGGTGACTGAGTGTGGATGAATGGTACCTCTGATCTGGTCCATGCTTGTCCACGATGCGTGTGTGCGTGTGTGTTTGTGTAGGTGACTGAGCATTGCACTAGCTGCTCCTTTGGCCTGTGCCCCTGGGTGCCCCGGGCCAGCAGTGGGTTCTGGGCACTACTGCAGGCTGGGGGGCCGGTTCTCCAGAGCTCAGACTGCACCCGGCGTCTTCCCTCTCTCTTCTCGTGGCCTCGTTCCCTGGCTGCCTCTCCGAGGCCCCCACCACCCAGCTGCCTCCTCCTTTTGCCCCCGACTACGGCCACTTGGTAGTTTCCCAGGCCTGACATTTCCAACATGCAATGCCATATGTATTGCCACTCTCAGGTAATTATCACGTAAAATTAAGCTAGTCTTGTACATGAAACCAGCAATTAGCCAGGGATTGAAGGTCAGGGAGAGCTCGTTTATAGAGTCGCTAACAAAATGTTAAGTGGAAGTGTGTGTCAGATGGGCCAGGAGGCTGGATTAGCCGGGGTCGCAGCGGTGGGACTGGAGAGCCGTGGAGACTCCCGGCTCTGCAGCGCTGGGCACAGCAGGAGGAGCTGGGGATTTATGGCTCACACTTTTCTCTTCCAGCTCTCAATCTGGGGTGCGGCTTTGAAAGAAGGTTGCTAAGCCTGCTAAATCCTAGTGCACACCAACACCCCATTCATCTGGAAAGCTGGTAGGTCCTCCCCAAGAGCCTGGCTGTCAGTTTCACCTCCTGCCTGGCTGCCCACCACCCTGGCATTTTACACTCAAGCCTTTCAGATCCGCTTGGGGCATCTGAAGACAGGAAAATCTTTCAAGACTCAAAAACTTGGCACATGCTATTCCCTTTGCTTGGAACACCTTTCCCTCTCTCCCAATTCTCCCTTATCATCAGCCTGGAAATTTTCTTTTCTTTCTTCTTTTTTTAGAGAGAGAGAGAGAGCATGTGCGTGTGCTCAAGTTGGAGAAAGGGGCAGAGGGAGAGAGAGACAGAGAGAATCTTAAGCAGGCTCCAGTGAGCCCGATGCGGGGCTCGATCTCACGACCCTGAGATCATGACCTGAGCCGAAAGGAAGAGTCGAATGCTTAACCGACTAAGTCATCGAGGCGCCCCTAGCCTGGAAGTTTTCTATTTCCTTTCCTGCAGTTTCAATCCTCACTTCTCTAGGAGCCTTCCCCGACCATCCCCAACCCCCCGACTCTATTTCAGAAGGGGCTATCTTTGCTTTTGTACTGTGAGCATGTTTTCACTATGGTGCTTCTACTCTATGGCAATTTATTGGTGATTTGTCCATCTCCACTACTGGACTGTGAATCACTCATCTCTTCCTGGCAACCTGGAGCTGCTCAATAAATGTGTGTGAAATGAATATAGAAATCATTCTCTTTTTTTCTTTGTTCTTTTACATATCCTTCAAGGTCCTGCTCAAATACCACCTCCTCTGGGCAGCCTTCCTGATTCCCTTCCCTGGTAGATGTAATCATTCCTTCTGTATTCCCACGGCACTGTATGCATTTTTATGGCTGCACTCACAAGTTGTCTCATATTTCATTATAGGCCTACTTAGGGCTATCATGTTGCACAACTCCAGAGGGCGCCATTCACATTGAGCCAGGTGATCCAGAGATGGTACCTATACGTTCATTAAGCAGTGACCTTCAGCGGGGCAAAAATCCTATGCCTTTGCTAACAGCCTGCATAAAATGTGCTCTCATTGGCCATGTTCGTGTCAGTTCAGAGGAGGTATGCAACAGACATGCAATAAACATGTGTTATTGATCAGGAACAGATGGTTCCGCAGAGAGAGCTCGGATTTGGAAACTGGGGAACTGGGTTCCAGTTCCGGCTCTGCCACTAGATTGCTGTGTAGCCATAGTGAATCACTCAACTTCTCTCGTCCCTATCCTTTAAAATCAGGTTGTATGTGTCAAAGTGCCCAAGACAAAAAGCTGATGCTCACTGTATGTTAGTTTCTCACCTCCCTTTTTCCATCTGTAAAATGGGAATTTGAAGATTCTTCATGGTGTGGGGAATTATGGGCTCTTAGGATTAGAAGAAGTCTTGACGGACATCTGATTTAACCCCTGGCATCTCCCGTAGATGGCCATCCAGTTCTGGTTTGTACGTCTCTAATGCTAAGAAGCTCCGTTCCTCACAATGTAGGCCATTCTATTTTCAGACAGCTCTGCCTTAGACGAGAGCCCCAGGATCTGACCCTTGGCTGCCCAGAACTTACATTACAGGGCCTGGTTCTGTATCATGCGGTCAGGCCCACTGCCCAAGATGATATTCATAGATGATCTGCTTCAGGCCCAAACACACAGTCCTGTCACCATCCCTAATGTGGCAATTTCAAGCCTATTCACTCTCTTTGTTACCCTCCTCTGCGCTTATTTCCCTTTGTCCAAAGACCTCTTGAGATGGGGCATCAGAACAGGATAGGACTATCACCTTCCTTTGCCTAAAACCTGTACTTGTATTAAGAATCCAGGTTGGAATCCAAGACCAAGTTATTGGGGCCCATACCTCAACCCTAGCAAACACTTCACCATGGGGGACAAAGCTGAAAATGAGCAAAATTCTTCTTAAATTCTATTTTACATTTAAAAAAAAAGTCTGCCAAGGGGCACCTAGGCGGCTCAGTCGGTTGTGTCCGACTCTTGATTTTAGCTCAGGTTATGATCTTGGGGTCATGAGATCGACTCCTGAGTTGGGCTCTGTGCTGAGCGTGGGGCCTGCTTGGGATTCTCTTTTTCCCTCTCCTTCTGCTCCTCCTCCTGCTTGTACTCTCTCTCTCTGTAAAAAAAAAAAAAAAAAAGGAAAAAAAGGAAAAAAAAATCTGCTTAAAAAACCCTACCATAAACAAAGTCCAAACACAAATGACAAGCTAGGGAAAAATTATTTGTAACTTGTATCATGGGCTAATTTCCTTAATAGATAAAGAGAATCCACAAATCAATATGAGAAAGATCTACAACCTAAAAGAAATAGGAGCAAAGGATAGCAGGAAATTGACAGAAAAGGACCTGAAAGTTGTTCTTAAATATATGAAAAGATGTTTAACTTCATTCATCATAAGAGAAACTCAAATTTTTCACCTGTCACATTACATCGGCAAAAATCAAAAAGCATGATTACGTTTTGTCAGTATAGGGAGAGGAAAGAGATACTCTCCTATATTGCAGGGGTAAACTGGGAGAACCTCTCTGGGGAGAAATCCGGCTTTATCTACTAAAATTTAAACATGCAGAGACATTTTGATTTGGGATTCCACCTCTAGGAATGTATCCTTCAGACTGACTTACACACGCAGGTCAGAAGATGTGCTCAACAAGGGCAGAAACTTTTGCCTGTTTTGTTCACTGCTCTCTCTTTGCCACCTGGATTGCTGCCCAGGACATAGTAGGTACTCAAAAAATGTCTACTGAATGAATGAATGAATGAATGGGGAAAAGGATACATATTCAAGGTTATTTGTTGCAGAATTTTTGGTAAGAGGCAAAACCCAGAAATAATGTAGATGTCCAACTACCATGGAATAGTATATTGATGTTAAGAAGATGAGGGGAGCTCTCCATGTACTGATCTGTAAGAACCTCCAAGATGTTAATCTTATTAAGTGAGAAAAGCAGGGTGCAGAAAAATGTGCGTAATAAGAGCACATCCAGATATTTGCTTGTCTCTGAAAGAACATCTCTGGAAGGAAGCTCCCAAAACAGCCACCGTGCTTGCTTCTCGGTAGGTTGTGGAGGATGGTGTTAGGAGTAGCTTTACTTTTCCGTGTATTCCCTTAGATTTCTTTGAATTGTAGGTCATGTGAATGTACTGCTCATTCAAATAAACAAATACAATTCACAATTTAAAAGGAGCTGGGGGGCGCCTAGGTGGCTGGGTGGGTTAAGCGCCTGCCTTCAGCTCAGGTCACCATCCCAGGGTCCTGGGATCCAGCTCCACGTCAGGCTCCCCGCTCAGTGGGGATCCTGCTTCTCCCCCTCCTCCCCTCTCTTGCTATCTCTGTCACTATCTCTGTCTCTCACATAAATAAAATCTTTAAAAAAAATAGCAGTCTTTTGGGCCTATCCAGTGGCGTACACACATATCTGCACATCTCCCAGGGTGTCATGTATGCGTATGCAGGCATACACGGACGATTCCAATTTACTTTGCTCACAATTGCAGTTTCGTTTTCCCAAATGAACCTAGTTCCTGAGGCCTTCCCCCCGCTCAATAATCTTTAGCGGCTCCCTATTGTCTTTAAAGCCCAAATTCCCTGTCCCGGGTCTCAGGATCTCCTGTCATCTGACCCCGATCCACCTCCCGCCCCTCCCTGCTCACGGTCTTCATCACAGAAAAATGGAGCTACTTGTTCTCCCACCTGCCGCCATCCCCGCTGCGCCTTCGACTGTGCTTCCTGGGAAATCGAGAACCGCTCTCCTCCACCGCCACAAGTCATCGCCACTCTTTAAGCCTCATCACACACCTCTTCCTCCAGGAGGGCGTCCTTGATGTCTCAAGCTGGAAGTGGTCTCTCGCTTTTTATCTGCAGCTCTCTTACAGCACGCAGGTTCTTTGAACCTGACAGTAAAGCTGTTTCCATACCTGAAAACTCTTCTCCTAAGCTATTAGAAGGAAGACAGGTTCAAGTTTGATTCCTGTCTGTATTGTCCTCAGAGCCCCGGGAAATGTCAGACCCACACTAGGTTTTCAAGAAATGCTGAAGGAATGCACAGGCCTAAGTCTAGGCGGTGGGTAAGTCTGTCCGGTCTTTGTATCGTCTGAGCCATCGTTATCACCCTCATCATCAGCGGGGGAAAGACTTCCGCAGCCCTACTTGCACACAGCCTGTGTGGGGCCTTCTGGAGAGTGGCTCAGCACGAGCGCACGGCAGCCCATCCACGCCCACCAGCCTGGCCGCAGAAGAGGGGCCCAGACGTGACCAGACGGTGAGGCAGCCGCATTCCAGACGGGTGAGGCACGCCTGGGAAGTCACATGTCTGGCTCACCAACCCACCTGCGGGCACTCAAGCTTTACAGACCCTCAGGCCGACCTGGGGTTCGAGTCCTCCCTCTTGCTGTGTGGCCGCACAAATGGCAAGTCGCCGAGCGTCAGGGCCCTCACCTATGATGGGGGAACGGCCAGACCTGCCTTGCGCGTCGCTCTGAGGATGGGCAAGAGCATCCGGTAGGTGCCGTGCTGTGGGCCTGGCATCTGGCAGGTTCTCCGGGGCTGATTACCCAGAACCTGGGCCTGCCAAGCTGCAGACATTCGGGAAGTCACATCAGCCCAGGCTAAACCTAGAAAGGTAAATGTACTGCCAAAAACCCCATATGCCAAGCAGCTCTTTACTGCAAAGCCAAACAGATCTTTTTTGGCTCAACCATTGTTTGGGATTATTTTGCCACACTTAACGTTCTGTTGGTGAGAATACCGGAGACCTATCCAGGGTATGGGGTATATGATGGATATGCAGGTGAGCGGACTGTGCGCGTGTACACAGACGTACAGATGTGTGTGCTCATCGTGGAGAGGCGTGCACATCCGCTCACATGCCGGTGGACTCCCCAATGGTTGTGCATGTGAGTGTTGCCGTGATTGTCCGTGTATTCACACGAGGATGTGTCTGCCTAAGGCCGTTCATACGGTAGCGTCGGCATGGTGGCCTGGGTAGACGAGAACGCACAGTCACAGGGAAGAAAGGCTGGGTAGAGAGATGGTGAGAAAAGAAAGGGCAAAAAGGAAAAAGACATGTAAAGACTAAAAATGTGGGGAGGGGTAAAAGGCGGCAGAGTGAGGGGGCTAAGCGTGAACTTGAACCCCTTCTGGGTTGAACCCTCCCTCTGCCAATTCCCAGCTCATGAACTCGGGGCGGTCGGTCACTCCACCTGTCTCTGCCTCGGTTGCTCATCTGTAAGATGGGGCTGAGGACAACAGCACCGCTCATCGGGACCCGTCTTGAGGACTGAGTGAGTGAATACAGGAAAAGTGCTCCACGGAGCCTGGCACGAACACATGGTGGTGAGGGGCGTAGCGCCCCCCCCCCCCCCCCGGTCTCTTTCCTCATCTCCCGGCTTCTGTCCCTCCTCCCTCTCCGCCCCCATTGTGCTCCCTCCACGCCCCACAGCATCCTGGTCTTTGCCAGAGCCAGGCTGGGACCAGGCCTTGCGTGCCATGGGCAGGGAAAGAAAGCCAAAGGGAGCAGGAGGAGGTAGAGACGCTGGCTTGGAAATGTGGCTTCTTTCTTTCCCGTTTCCCTAGCCATGCTCCCTGAGGCTTGGGAGGTTTAGGGGTGGGGGGCAGAGGGAGGGCTCCAAAGAACAGACTATCCCAGCTATTCCCTGGTGGGCTGGGGGTCAGGCCCCCTCCTCGCTCCATCTGCCTCAGCCACAGCCTGTGCCATCCGGCTTGCCAGCCCAGCCCAGCCCAGCCCTGCCCAGCAGGCTGGGACCCCAGGCCGTGCCAACCCTGGCCCACCTAGGGGTGGGAGCAGGCTGCAGCCCGGGGTCTGCGAAGGGTTCTGCCACTTTGTTTGATTTCTCCGTATCCCCTCTTTGCTTTCAGAGCCCCGGTCTTTCCCAGCCCTGGGGCTCTGACTCTGGTCTGTGCCAGCCTCTGGCTGTCTCGTCCATCCCTGCATCTCTGCCACCACCTGCCCGGGGGCTCCTGCCAGCTCTGGGCTCAGGAAGCGTCAGGCCCTGTCAGCCTCGGCTCCTGCACACACCCCTCCCCAGCCCCTTGGCTGCAGGCTGGAGGCCCCGGCATCTGGAGGGGCTGGCTCTCTGCTCCGGCTGCCCTGGGCCCAGGGTCCCCAACCCTGCTCCCCACCCCTCCCTCCCCTCTTCTTCTCTCCCCAGTGACTAGAGCCTTCTTCCCACTCCTCTGCCTCCTCCCTGCCCAGGACAGCTTGCTTCCCTCCAGGCCTTGGCTGGAGGCTCACAATGAAACCGCCTCCCCCCACAGACTGGGAGGTGGAGAATCACCATGGCAACCAAGAAAGCCTCTCCTCCCTCCCCTCCCATTCCTTTCCTGGCTTCACTGAAGGGGCTAGAGGTCTGGTGGGAGTCCAAGCTCTCAGTGTTACAGGATGGAGAATGACAGGCACACGGGAGTGGCTGATGGGAACGTTTGTGAGAGAGCCGGCCAAGGGTGGGACCACAACTCTTGAGAACAGGGGCCAAGTGTGTGACTAGTGTGGCCTCAGCCACCAGTGGAGTCCCCCAGCGTGGCTGGGATTCATCTGGGCAGCTGGGTAATACAGAGCCTCTGGCACCATGCGAGATCTACTCAAGCCCAATCTCCAGAGTTGGGTCCTAGGAGCCCGTATTTTAGAAATTCTCCCCAGGCGATTCCTACACATCCTGCAGTTGAAGACCCACCAGTATCCATCCACAAGGCCGGAATACAGCAGACCTGTGTTTGTTTTATTATTTTTTTTAAAAGATTCTATTTTTAACTAGTTTCTACACTCAGCGTGGGGCTCAAACTGACAACGCCGAGATCAAGAGTCACACGCTCCACGGACTGAGCTGGCCAGAAGCTCCCCAGTCCCGTGTATAAACCCTAGCTTGCTCGCGCAAAGTCAGGCGGCAACCGTTGCAATCTCTCCAAAGCTCAGTTTTCACTTCTGTAAGATGGAATTACAGAATCAGCTCCAGAGGGGGTTTGAGAATTGGCCCTCCTGGACAAAGCACTTTCCTTAGACCTTGACCGTGGCTGTCTCCTACAGGAGGCTCTGCCATCTCCAGGGGGTGGGGGAGGAGCTGGGCTGGAGGAGGGATGGGGAGTGTGGCCCCCTCCCACCAGGCCCTGCCCTGGCCTGGGCCTTCTCTGCCGTTCTGTGTTACAAGACACTGCAAATTCTCCACACCAGAGCAACCCAAAATCATTAAGGCAAAACAATAAATAAAGGCCCAGAAGTTATTACAGCGCTGACAAGCACACAACGCCGTCCTGCAAAGCAAATATGAATTATTTCAGAACATTTTAAGATGAAAAATCCTCTCTTCTTCCTGCCTGGCCCTGTAATCCATTAACTCCTCTTTTCACCCTCTTTTCCAGAGGGGGGCAGGGAGAGTGGCCAGGCCGGTGGGGTGGGGGGAGTCCCAGAATAGGGCTTCCTCTGCCCCAAGGGGGGGGAAAAGGGGGCTGTTCCTGCTGCCAAGTCAGACTGGAAACCAGCCTGCTGCCTCCTTGGCCTTGAACACCTTCTGGTTCGCTCCAAGCATCTCCCTGTCCCTTGTCTCTACTTGGAATCAGTGCGCAAACAGAACCGAGAACTTCTCCCTGTCTCTCCCAGTTGACAGAGAAGCCCCCAACAGCTCCTGGAAGAGGGGCTATGTTCCTCCCCATTTAGAGACGGGGAAACAGAGAGAGTTCAGGGATGGGCCCTTGGGCTGGTAAATCGCAGAGTTGGGGCTCAAACCTGAGTCTTCTGATTCTAGGCGTAAATGAGACAATGTATGCGGAGTACTTGCATGGCTATTCCAAACTATTATTACTCTTGCCGTTGTTATTATTATTTCTAAGTACTCTTTCTAATAGGCCCCAGCTGTCCGGTCCTGTGGTGGTACTGCTGCGGCCATCTGTCATTTCGACTGCTCAGCATCCCTTCCCTGTTTTGCTGGTAACAGTAGCCCTCGCCTTTGGAGTACGGCCCCTCCTTTCCACGTCACTTGATGAGCTGTTAGTCCCTGTGCCGTGCCCTCTTCTGCTCCCCGGCACGGACGTGAGGTCCAGACTTACTCAGCCCTACTGCACCCGCCTTCTGACCCCAGGGATCAGACCTGAGCAGAAGTCATCAGAACACTGAGCTGGGATTTTCCATCCAGACATGCAGAGAGGCCAGGATCCCCCCTCCCTCCCTTACCAGTTCAGCGGAGGTGGGGGGTGGCAGTGGGGGTGGGGTGAGCTGTGCTTAGCCCCTCTCCCCCCAACATGGAGAAAGCCAGGAGGGAGGAGGGAGCATGTGGTCAGCACTTAGAGAGAAGTGGAGGGTAGAAGCTCGGTGAGACTGCTTGAGTGCCTGAATCTAGCTGCACCCAGAGGCAGCCACACCTGCCCTTCCCAGGGACACAGGCCCTTCCCAGGGACACAGGCCATTCACCTGCCCTATGGGATTGAGTGAGAGGCACGTGGCTTTCAGTCACTCGCTCGGACGGGCCCGGGTGCTGTGTGTGCATGTGCTCAGTACGTGTCCTTCAGCAGTGGCCCCAGTGATGTGGTCTCATCACCTCCTGACCCCTCCAGGGGTATAGGAGACTGAGTGTGCCCTGGACCAGGGGATCGCATATAACCCCAGCCAAACCATTGATTTATCCTCTGGGTGGTTTGGAGCAAGCCCTGCTTCTCTGGACCTCAGCTTCCTCATTTGTCAAATGAAGGTTAGGACTATATTATCTCAAAGGGGTCTTGTACTGATAATATTCTAGAATTGACTCTGTACACCTATGTGCACTAGGCACAGGCCACAAGGTCTTCCACATGCCCACTCCTGCCAGCCTCTTCCTTTCTATCTCCCACAATCCGCCCCCCCCCCACCTCACCCCTTGTATTCTACACACCTCTGCAGTCCTACATTCTCATTTACTTGTAGCTCCTGGAACAAATCATCCATCCATCCCTCCATCCATCCAGCCAGCCAGCCAGCCATATTATCAATCCACCCACCCATCCAACGAGCTCCTGAAATATGTCAGGCACCATTTCTGATGCTACAGGGAACACAAGTCCTTGCCCTCAGGGAGCGAACAAGTAAACTCAGTGTGTTGAGAACTAGGAAAGGGGAGACATAGGATACTATGGCAGCATCTAGAAGGGGGCTGTAGCTCTCACAGAGGAAAGGATCATTCTTTAAGGCAAGTCTAGAAGGTTGAATGAAGAATAGTCATGGGAAGGAGGGGAAGAACATTTCAGGCCACTGGAACAGCACAGAGAGTGCTGGGGTAACAGAAACTCCAAACAGAAAGTGCGTCGTCAACAAAACAATGGGAAGAGCAATGTGTGGCCAGAGATGGCAGGAGGCAGGCAATCATGACAATCTCTTTGCCCTTCTGTCCACTTGGCAAACTCCTATTCATCCTTAAAAACCCTGCTGAGAAAGTGCCCTCCTTTGACCCTGGAGTTAATTGCTGTTTCCTTTGTACCTGGCTTGTACTCCTGGAAGTGCACCTGGTCCCCTGCTCTACAGTGACCTCTTTCCACATTCGTCCCTCCTCTTAATGTTCCTTTAGGGCTTGAAGCTTTGTCGGTGCAGCGCCTGGCACATACAGGCACTCAATAAATGCTTTGGGACGGAATTGAATCACACGGTGTGTGTGTAGCCATGAGATAACTATGTTTGCGTTTGAGGAAGGGGCAGGAGAGGTGACAGGCATGTATGTGGCTATCTGTGTGTTTGGATTTAAATTCAACAATGTTTCCAGAGAGCTGTTTGGAGTCAGTGGACTGTGACAAGCTGCTGACCATTTTCTCAACACTAAGAAAACTTGCTGGGCTGGAGGGGGGCTGAAGCCAGTTGGGCCTGAGGCTGAGCTGCCCGCCCCTCCGCTCCCCCACCCCTCCTTGCTTTCCTTCACCTTCCCTACACACCTGTGCCCACTCGCTGCCCTCCACCCTTCAGGGCTCTGTGGTGGGGTGAGGCGGAAGACGGAGACTGTGGCTTCCACCTGGGTGCCCACTGGCTGCTGTCCGAGCTAGCTTCTTCAGCAAAGAAGCTGAACAATAAGGGCCCCAGGTCCCAGGCCCCAGGCCCCAGAGGCCTCTGTATGGCTGTGGGCTGGGCAGAGGAAGAGCCTGACACAGGGGGACAGGCATTTAACCAGATGAGCTCCTCTAGGAGAGGGCTGCCCCAATTTTCCTGATCTTCTTTATCTGCTTCAACTCTAAGGGACCTGGTACTTTCCTGGAGCAAGACAGGCTGGCCAGTGGGGAAGGAAGAGGAAAAATGAGCCCCACCCCCATGTCACCTGCAAGCCAGGCCCAGACCAGAGGCCCTTTACAGTCCCAGCAACCCTGAGATGTGGTGCTCCCCCTCCAGCCACGTCCATCCATCAGTCAGCACGTAGCCCGCCCCATGATTTTGGGGTGGGAGGAAGCTGCCAGCCTTCGGGGAAGATCTGCCATGGGCAGGCTCCTGGCGGAGTCACATTTAAATCTCGCAACAATCTTGGGCAGACACTATCCTCCCCATTCAGGAGATGGGAAAACTGAGGCTCTAAGAAGTTCAGAAGCATGGCCGAGAACCCAGAGCTTCGGCTCTCTTCTCTCCTATTCTGCTGTCCTAAGGCACTGATGCCTGACCTTAGGAGGCCACCCCATCAAGGAAGGAGATAAAACACACCTGAAGATGTAACCAACCATAGCCTCCACTTATGAGCATGGGATTCCCAAGCACCCCCTGCCCGCAACAGTCCTCAGCCAGGACTGCCGGCCCTTCTCTCTGCTTCTGAGGATGCCTGGGTCCTCTTCTTCCTCTTCCTCTCCTTCTGGCCACTTTACCCCCAGCAAGCCATTTTTGCTGCTGTGGTCTTGGTGTAAGACCAAGGACAGAAGGCCCCCTGCTCTGTTGTCATTGTGGGTGGGAGGGAAGTGAGGGGCATGGATCCTGTACCTAGAGGCTAAGGTTGGACCTAGAATGACCTTTCCCTTAGCTTTCTTAAGGTGACAGTGACCTTGAGCAGATCATTGAAGCTGTCTCCTCACTTGTAAAATGAGGCTCCACCTTGCAGAATTTTACAAAGGTGACGAAACGAGATCATGTGTCTATTGCTATGTTGCCCCCACTCAAGGAAGGTTTGAAAATAAAAATGGTGAGTTGGAGGGTGGCTGGACAGGAGAGAGAACAGAGCTGGTATGCAGGGAGGTGGTGGTGGAGGAAGGAGTACAGTGGCATGACGGGCTGGGGGAGCAGGAGGCTGCATCCAGGGAGTGGGGCTGGGCAGTGAGAGGTTAGGGAGGGTTCTGAATGCCAAGCTAACTTTGGACTTTGTTCTAGAGATTAACTGTCTTCACACCTGGAGTCCTTGGTTCAAATGAGGTCCTGTGTGGAGGTCTAATAGGGTAAGCAGATAATTGGTTAGATTGAGAATGGGAAGTTCCAGAGTCCTGCTTTTCATCCTCTGTCTGTATCACTCCCCCACCCCAAGTCCTAGGAAGGGCTCCATGGAATCCACTGAGCGACACTGAGCAGGACTGCAAAGCCTCCACAGTGGAGAATGAATCTGAGTAGAATCAGAAGGCCTGAGCAAGAAGAGTGAGAGGGAGGGCTCAGTGTCCTCATCCTCAGTCCTCCTTGTGAGCCCCCTCACCCTCATCCCATATACACGGCGATTGGCACCTGCTGGGAAGGCTGAGTGAGTCCAGGTGATGGCGTGCGGTAGGTCTCACTGCTGGCAGGAAGGCTCCGGAGAAAGTGTCTTCCGGGGTGCCTCACCACATGGTCAAGGGTCCATTCCGTCCCTTCCAGCATCTATCCACTACCACTGCCCTTCTCTGGCGGGGGTTAGGCACATCCTTTCCTCTGCTCCGCTTCTCTACCTGGCCAGCTCCTTCTTGTCATCACGGCTCAGCTGGGATGAGATTTCCTCCAGAAAGCCTTCCTTCTCCCCCTGCACACTGGATTGGATGCCCCCGTTCCACGCCCCAACTGCCCGGGGCTAACCTCTCTTGTAGCAAGTATCCCCGAGTGCTGTGGTCCTTTGCCCTAATTTACCCTGCTTCTCTGCTGGGTTTTAGGTTTGACGGCGGGGATCCAATGCCAGAGCCTAGCACGGTAGGCTCTGCCGGACGGTCAATTTAGGCTGATATATTCAGGCAATGATTAATATTGGTGCTTAATAAATATTGGTAGAGCATGGGTGCGAGAGAGCCCCAACAAGGGTGTGAGTTCTTGACAGATGAGGGCTGAACTTCCGAGGAAGGGGTGAAGGCTGGGAGGAGAAAATCCAGGCACCGGGCTGCAGGGCTGGGGGTGACACGGCCCCACTAAGCAGGTCTCCCTCTTTTCCCTCCCATGTCTTTCCTGCAGGGGGCTTGCCCTCCAAGCTGTACTTGCTCTCTGTGCACGCCTGGCCGTGCGTGTGTGCATATGCTGCGGCGTCTTACAGATCTTTGTGTCCCTCTGCATGGATGAGTATGGCGGGTGCAGAGCTGCCCAGCTGTGTGTGCATGTGCGCGAGCGCACGTACACATACGCACGCGGCAGCGGCAAGTTTGGCGTGCACCTGCGTCTTCATGATTCCAGGTACAGGTGTGACCCCTTTGCACGCCCAGCTCTGCATGCGGGACGTGTCCAGGTGTGCTCTTCTATCTGCGAGTGTGTGTGTTTTTGCCCAGATAGAAGCGTGACGGCCACTGGGGCTGGGTAGGGCCAGGTGCGTTCTGTCACAGCGCCCTGATTAGCCTTCGCTTGCAAGCATTTAGGTGACAATTTACAGCTGCACCTGACCCTGGCCTCTGTGCCCTGTCCCGTGTGTGCTGCTGCGGCTGCCCCCTGGCCCCCGCCCAGCCCCTGCCCCCTGGCCACATAACTGTGATTTATGGCCGGCCTGTGGGGAGAGGCCCCCACCCCACTGCCCACCTCTCCGCAGCTCCTGCACCAGATGGGCTGCCTGCTGCCCCTGGAGAAGCTCCGCCCCGCCGGGGAGGGTGAGGCGAGAGGCCTGCCGCCAGGCGCCGCTCGGGCCCCTCCCTCGCCCACTGCCTACCGCTTGCCGGCAGCCCCCTGGTCATCCTATCTTGGGGTTGTTCTTGGCTATTGGAATTGTGAACCGAGGTGAGGGTCAGAGTCTGTGACATAGAACAGAAACTGCCCGCGGTCTTCCCGGCCTCTCCACCCCAGACACAGAGAGCCAGATGGACAGACACGCACAGATGAAGGCATCGATAGGTCCTCCTACAGCGACGCTCAGAGGGTCAAGTCTGACACATGCACGTGTACACACACACAAACAGTGAGTGTTCGTGGGGGATCTGCATATGTGTGGGGGCTGGGAAGGGAGCCAGGCCCCCCGCAGCCAGGCCAAGCCTCCCCCACTCCCCACTGGGTCCCTGCCTCTCTGCCCCTGCATCTACACTCCCTGATGCCAAAGGGTATCTTCTCCAGCTCGTGCCAATCCATTATGAAGGTCCACTCAACCAGCGAGGGCATTTATGGGGGGCGTCCCGAGGTGGGCCCTTGGGGGCCCGGGGCCCAACCCCGGACTAGTGTTGCTGGGTGCAGGGGGTGCTAGACAGACCCCGGGCTGTGTCAGGCTGAAGGTGAGTGCTGGAAACAAAAAGATTGGAGTAAATTATTATTCCCCCCATGGCTTTCCCAAGGAAAGTGGAAGCAGCAGCCTGAGGCCCGTTTTCCTATTTGATGGGGAATCAGATAAATGGCAGGCAGCTTGCTCTGATAAGGCCTTGCTCTGGGCACAACCTCTCTCTCTGAAACCCTCTTACTATGCATAGAGGAAGGCTATCTGTGCAGCTGCACCTTGACACAAATATATCTGCACCCGAGATGAAGCAATTCCCCCAGAAATTACAGCAGGGGGATTGCATCTGAGGAGGGGGCCCTGGGGAGGGGTGGGGGCCGCATGGGAGGGTGGGGGAGAGGGGGAGGAAGGCGAAGCCCAGGCAGGCAGGGAGGAGAAGAGGGAGGCGGCCAGGAGATTGGGAGCGGGGAGGAAGAGGTCAAGAGGACTGCACCAGGGAGGGGTCCAGAAGCATCTCCATACAAAATTTATACATTTTTTCCCCTCTGAGAGGCTTTCACAGAAATATTCTTCTCCTCCTGTATCATCTTCTTAATAGGGCAACCCCTCACTACCCCTGTTCCCCACTGCCCTTACCACACTCTCCTCTGCCCGTAGACTTAAAAAAAAATATGTGGACAATAAAATAGATTGTACAATTAGTTGCCTAAATGGAGGAGTCTCAGCTGCCTTCACATTTTTTTTCCAGAGGGGGCGTGGGTGGTAATGCAATTTACATAAATAAATACATGTTTTTGGAAAATGGAGAGTGCAGAGTTCTGAGCGTTTGCGCATTTGAAACACTTTTCCAACTTGTCACATGGCTCTGTGTGTGTGTGTGTGTGTACGTGCGCGTACACGTGTGTATGGGTGCAAAGATATGCATGAACACGGCCACGTGTTTGGGTGTGCTCTCATAGGGGTAACTGGTACACACGAGAACACACACAACTCTCTACTTTTTTTGCTTCGTCTGACAATACACTACACCCTCCCTCTCTCCCCCCTACCGTCAGTGTCTGCCCATCTCGGTCAGCCCATGTATCCAGCCTCTGCCCTCCCAGCTCTGAAGAACTGGGGCCTCCAGCTTTCTAGGAGGTCTCCGGGAAGCCCTCTGGCCCCAATAAGAGAAGTTTAAGTGATGAGAGACATCCCATCAGGCACAAGGGTCCTGTCTCCTGCCAGATACCCCCTCCTCCGAGCTCCTCCTTGGCTGGGCAAAGGTGCCCAAGGGCGCTGGCAGCAGGTTTGGCAGGACACGTACATGGGGGAAGGGCAGTGGGGCCATGTGGGATGGCAGTCCTGTCCCCAAAGCCCCAAAGGGTCTTAGAGGTGCCGGTGAGCTTCCTAGGGTGGGATGGGCAACAGGAGGCATTGCACGTGCAGGGGTGTGTGGGAGAGAAGGAAGTGGGGTGTGAGTGCCTGCGTCCGTTTCCCCTCCCTCCCCAAACTGGCACCTGCCTTGGGTCTGACTGTTGAGCAGCTGCGAGACACAAGAGTCGGCCGACAGATGCCACAGACAGGCTTTTGTCTGAGCGAGAGAAAAATCACACCCTCCCCTTAAGCCCCTGTGGCGGCTGAGGCTGGGGGGCTTACCCATCTCACCCTCTGGCTCCATCTCCAACTCTGGAAAGCAACAGGGGCCTTCATCCCCACCTGAGGGTGGGCCCCCCTCACCCCAGCTTTTGGGAATTGGAGGGTGATGGGAGAAGACATAGGAAAGTGAAGGGTTGGGCGGGGGGATGCTTTCAACCCCTTTGCCCAAATTGTGTGATAAACTCCCAGAGCCCACCTATGGCAGGGAGTGGTGGGGTTGGCAGGGGATGTAGCTGGAAAAGGGCTGGGCTGGCATGCAGGAAATCAGGCTTCTAGTTCTATCTCTGTGACTTCTGTGGCCTCACTTTTCTCATCTGTTAAATGGAGGAAGCAATCATTCAAATGACAGATAAAGCGTTAGATAACATGGATAACGGGTTTTTCTACACGTGTCCGACCAATGAGGCCAGAACCGACTGATTATAACTGCATCTCACTGCTATGAGTTTGGGCTCAGCCCTGGGAAGCCCAAGGCCTGGTCTCCCTGCGGGAAATAATCCTCTTCTGGGCTGGAATTCTCTGGATGTACTTGCAATCTGGCTCTGGAGACAGGTTAGGGAACAGGAGTCCTCCAAGGAGAATTGCTGTGGATAACCACATTGGGCCAGGTTGCAAGCAGAACGCTGACCCCATCCCCAATTTTCCTGCGATGGAGGACTTAGCCAGGAGGGTGAAAGGGCCAGGGAGTTTTGGGAACTGTAACTTCAGATCAAAGAGAAGGAAAAGCCACCTAGAAAAGCATACGGGGCTTGGATAGGTACTGTTTTCCATATTGGCAAGCTGGTGTGCCCACTGGGTCACGAACCCCCATCCATTCCTATAGCAGGACTTGATCATTGATCTCAATTGGGACATTGACTGTCACACCCATTGTTGTACAGTACTGCCTGCCATTGATCCTCATACTGGGACATTGATTCCCTTTAACCAACTCTGAACTGGGGCATTGATCTCAACACTGGGATGTCGATTCCCTTACCCATTCCTATGGTGGGACATCGATTCCTCTCAACCAACTCTATTGGGACATTGGTTCCCGCAGGGGACCATGATTACCAGATTATACTGATCAACCAAATCTTCCCTGGGGTATTGATCCCTACATTGGAATGTGGACTCCTTTCCCATCCAGCTTCGGATTGAGACATTGATCCTACATTGGGACATTGATTGATTCTCCTCTCTCAGTTTCCGGATATTCTCCACCACCCAACCCTGAATAAAGACACTGATTTTTATCTTAGGGCTTTGGTCCATTCATTCCATCAATCACTCATTTGTTACATCTACTGTGTGTCAGTTTTTGTGCTAATGGTTAGGGTCTCTGTTTTTCTTTCTCTTTCTGCCATCGGTCTCCATGTGAAGACTCCAATTCCCCTTCAGGATTCATGGTCGAAGACTGACCCACTTTCCTGCATCCCCCACCCCACTCTTCTGCCCCCAGTGACTTCAGTTCAGCTCTATGGCCATCAGTCAGGTGAAGAGAGCCTAAAGAAGTTGGGGGCCATAGGGAGCATGGTGGAAAGAGGGGAGACTCTGGAGTCATTAGTTGGAATCCTGGACTTCACCAAATACCTCAGTTTCCTCATCTTTCAAGTGGGGATAAGAACACCTACTCTTCAGGTTTCCTGTGCAGATTAAAGGCAAGAATACAGATGGGAGCACCCAATGAGACCTGGAGCATAGAGCCCACAGTACCTCATAGCAAGGCTTTCCTTCCCCTCCCCCTTCCCCCCAAGCCCAGGGACATGGCTCTTAAGTTCACACACCCATGAGCACCCCCCCATACAGCTAACGTGGCTGAGACCCTCCCTTTCCCCAAATCCACCACAGGCAGCGTCCCTCATGAAGAAGGGCCCTCACAAAATTCCAGAGCTCTCTCTCATTTTAAAAAAAATCCATATTCTACAGATAGTGAAGAGGAGAGCAACTTTTCCACCCCGAGCCTGTGTGTAATTACATATTTTGGCCGCGTGCTGGGCCTGGGATAAATCTGTATGGTAATGCAGGCCAGGGGCTTACGATGTAGGCACACATGCTAATTTTTAAACCACAAAATTGCGGCTGTTTTTCATTTTCATTTCCAACAACACTGGCAGAGATTAGGTCCTATTAAGCACCATGGGGCCTGTCCTCCCCCTGGCCACCTGCGGGGCTCCTCATGGCTTTCATGGGCTTTTTGGGCCTGGCGCGGAGGCAAACACAGCCTTCCTAATTGTCGGGCAAAGCTCTACCCAGGAGGAGGTGTCCGGGTTGGCAGACCGAGGCCATCTACTCCCCTCACTCCCACTGGGGCTGCGGCTAGGTCTCACTCCACCTGGGGAGGGAGGACTCGGAGCCCCCAGGGCCCACGAGGATTGAGATTTCCAGGCCGATGTCCCTCCTCACGGGAAAGATGAGTTGGCTGCCCAGCCCCCAAAGCCCTGTCCTCAGGACCCTGAAGAGCAAGGGTTTGGGGTCAGTCCTAGCCCAGCCTCCTCTTGATGTGTGACCTTGTGCAAGTCACTTCCCTTCCCTGGGCCTCCGATTTCCATGTGTCCAACTCATGCGAGTGCAAATGAGGTGATCTGGACCATTCCTTCCAGCCCTGACATTCTGCATCCGAGCGCCCTGTTTCCCACTAAAGGGCAAATGCAGCAGGGATGATAGGGGCTAACACGGGTCACCTGTGGACCAGGGGCTGCACCATCAATGTTCACTATCTCATCTAATCTTCCTCTTGCCTCCCTGAGGGAGCAGCAGAGTAAACAGCAAATCCCGCATTCATCCCTCGCCGGTCGGGGCATCTGTTTTCTCACCTGTACAACGAGAGTGTAATTGACCACAGTACTACCGATAAGGTATTTCTGAGATCAAATGAACTGGCATACGGTATACAAGACACTTAGAACAGGGCCAAGCACATGGTCAGCCTCATCTATATGCTGGGTGTTATTATTATTTTACAGACAAGGAGATAGAAGCTCAGAAAAGGGTAAGTGGCTCACTCAAGGCCACACTATTGGAACTCCAGCTGGATCCCAGGCCCCCGTTAGCTCCCCACGGATGCTTTTGTCCCACATAGAAATAAGGAAAGAAGAAGCAGGGGTAGATTCTCTGCCTCCCCTTAGTCCCCATTCCCGGGCACTGGGCAAAAATAGCAGCAGAGACGCTGAGATAAGCAGAAGGGAGGCCCCCCCTGAATGGGGCTCTGGCCTGGTTGCCACCCCTATCCCCGACTCTTTGGGGTCCGTGGGCACAAGGGAGCCAGCCCAGGCTTCAGCCTGACACTGGGGTCTGGCAGACCCTCTGCTTGTGTGAGGAGAGAGGAGGGCGGAGAGGGGCTGGGGAGGAGGAGCTGGCTCAGCCCCCTTCCATTCTCCCTCCATCTGCACCCAGAAGCAGTGGAGCGTGGCATGGGCCACCCCTCCCACTCCCGCCCCTCAGCATTCTCCCCTCCCGGGCGAGGGCTGCCCTGTCTCTGGGGGGACCCTGGTCTGTGCTCAATTTCATGCCACTTAATTCCCAAGTCTGCCCGTGAAAATGGCGACAAATCGGCCCCAACTGCCCAAATGTCCTGTCCCATCTCCGACATCTCTCTGCACCCCCCCTCCACTGCCAGCCCCTCACCCATCAGACTGGAGAGGGCGCTGAGGGCCTCACTGCTGCCCCAGCCTCGCAGGGGGCTTTCTTCCCTGACCCTCCTCACGCATCCCTTCTCCACCAGGGCCAGAGCCAGAGGCGACCCAGGGCAGACTCCTCAAGTGCACGGTCAACGTCTGGGCACTGTTTCATTTTGAAACTTAATGTTGCTGCATAATGCTTTATTCTTTTACTTTTTTGTGCATTCTCCTTTAAGAACAATTTATGTTTTGAATAGCTGACATATTCTCATGATTCAAATTTCATAAAGCATAGAAAGGACAGTGAAATGGCTCCCTCCCATGCTTGCACCCGTCTCCTAGGGGCTCCCAATGTCCCCAGTTCCCATCCCAAAGGTGACTAACATTCCCAGATGCTTGGGTATTCTTGGGTGTCTATTCTGCAGAAATAAGCAAACACATATAGTCTTTCCTGCCTTTCCCACAAACGGTGGTACCTGCCGATCTGCACGTGTTTACCACGCCTCAGTAGCCAGAGCCTCCTTTTCCACCCTTACCTCACCCCACACAGGGTATATTTCAACTTCTCCTCTCTCTCCACCTGCCCACCATAAAGGTTTTGAAGCCATGCAGACCAGAGTCCAATCCTACCTATGCCGATTACTCTCCGGGTGACCTTGACAAGATCAATTTCTTCATGGACCTCCATCTCCAAATCAGTAAAATGTAAATATTCATGTACACCCACCTCACAAGACTACTGGGGGTGGGCAGGTAAGAAAGAAATTAAAGTGCCAGGGGATACATAACTGCCTGTTCTTTTCCCCTTTCTCTCTGTCCTCCCACCAAATGAATGCCCACTCATCCTTGAGCTGACTGGGGGATAGGGACCGATATGGAGGTGAAGAAGCTTCCCGCCCAAAAGAGTGTAAAGTCTTCAGTGAAAAAAGCTGGATCAGAATAGAATTGATCCAGGGGCACCCGGGTGGCTCAGTCGGTTAAGCATTTGCCTTTGGCTCAGGTCGTGATTCTGGGGTCCAGGGATCGAGCCCTGCATTAGGCCCCACACTGAGCCGTGTATCCGCCTCCCTGCTCTCGGGGAGTCTGCTTCTCCCTCTCCCTCTGCTCCTCCCCCAACTCATGCTCTCTTGCTCTCTCTCTCTCAAATAAATAAATTCTTAAAAAAAAAAGAATAGAATTGATCCAGTTGGCAAGTGGAGGTGGCAAGAGGAAGTGGAGCTAGAGTTTTAGGAGAGACAAAGGAGATAAGGAAGAGGGGTGTGAGTGTATAGTGACCTATTAGACTTTGTGGAAAAATAGGACTAAAGATGATTTTAAGAGAGGTTTGTGGGTTGTTTTTTTTTTTTCAATTTTAAGTAATGTCTACGCCCAACGTGGGGCTCAAACTCACAACCCCGAGATCAAGAGCTGCATGCTCCTCTGACTGAGGCAGCCAGGTGCCCTAATTTTGAGAGAGTTTTGCTGTCTGTTGTGCCATGTAATTTCCTTCCCCACTTTGCTGCTTGTCCAACAGAGTTCAGTAAAGGCTTCGTTGCACATCAGTGCTTTCTGGAGCTCTTAGGATTTCTTCTGGATGTGACCTGGGCTGATTGATTGATTGATTGAAAGATTTTATTTATTTATTTGACACAGAGAGAGAGACAGCGAGAGAGGGAATATAAGCAGGGGGAGTGGGAGAGGGGGAAGCAGGCTCCCCACTGAGCAAGGAACCTGATGAGGGGCTCAATCCTAGGACCCTGAGATCATGACCTGAGCCAAAGGCAGAGGCTTAACGACTGAGCCCCCAGGTGCTCCTGGGCTGATTTAGATTGCATTGTACATTCTGGGCCAGGCTTAGCACAAGTGTGGAATGATAGAAAATTGAGAAGGACAGGTAGAGCGAGGGAGGGAGGGAGAGTGCACACTGGCTGTGGCTCTCAGTCCTTTCTCTGGGCAGTCCATGTGATGGACAATGATCACGTGTTCATGACAACATATCTCCTAGGGATCGCCCAGATTCTAGTGAACCACCTCCCCAGCCCCTGCTCCCCAAATTTCTAGATAAATAAAGCCCTAAGGTTTGTAACCAGCACAATTACTAAGGACATCTTGGAAATACTCCCAGTGGTTGTGGCACAGACAAGAGGGGATGTGGGTATTGGGTGTAATTCTCTATCAGCCTCTTTCTTTCTCCTCCTCTCAAGAAAGTTATCAGGAAATAGGTGAGCTAGATACTTCTAAATAATCATTGCCTCATTTTATTCTTTTCAGCAATCTTGTGACGTGGGATTGACGTTCCCATTTTTTTAAAAGATTTTATTTATTTATTTGAGAGAGAGTGAGCGAGAAAGAGAGAGAGAGAGATCGTGGGGGGGGAGGGAGAGGGAGAAGCATGCTCCCCACTGAGCAGAGAGTGGGATGCGGGGCTTGATTCCAGGACCCTGGAGTCATGACCTGAGCCGAAGGTAGATGCTTAACCAACTGAGCCACCCAGGCACCCCTGATGTCCCCATTTTAATTTCAATTTCCAATTGTTTATTGCTAGCATGTAGAAATACAATTTATTTTTGTAAGTTGACCTTGTATCCATCAACTTTACCAAACCTATTAGTTCCAGTAGCTTTTTTGTGGGGGAGGGTTGATTCTTTAGGTTTTCTGTGAAGATGATCATGTCTGTGAATAAAGATGGTTTTTCTTTTTCCTTTCCAATCTATATGTCTTTTATTTGTTCTTCTTGTCTTATTGCACTGGCCAGGAACTCCAGTACAGTGTGGAAGAGGAGTGGTAAGAGCAGAAATCCTTGCCTCGTTCCCGATCTTAGGGGGAAAATTCTTCAGTTCTTTAGTTGGGAAAACTGAGTTACAGATGTTCAGTAACCAGCACAAGGACCCCCCACTAGTCAGTGACGGTGCCAAAATCAGAACTCAGACCGGTCTGGCTCCAAAGCCTGTGCTCTTTCTACTGCTCTGAGCTTTGCAAACACTAGTAAAGTGCTGTACACGTATATGGAGCTATCATAATTTCCTCTTTGTAGCCCCCAGTTACCTGCCCAGTGAACATAGCCACTGCTTGGTGGAAATGTCTAATTGGAAGCGAAGCGCAAACAGAGAGCAACATGGAGTGATCGGAGGTACACAGGGGCATCGGGGTTGGGGGAATTTCCTTTCCTCTCTAGAGGCTCACTTCAAGAGGAATGGTCCCTTCGGTGGGCAGAGAAGATGTTTCTTGGAGACAAATGAGGGATTCAGTATAGAAGACTTCGAGGGGCAAAAGAGGGTGTGGGGGTACAGCAGGATCTTTGAAGAACTAGTGGTGGACCAAAAAATGAAGACTGTGGAGACAGACTTCCCAGGCCTGAAGCCCACTTGCACCACCTGCCAGCCACGTGACCTTGGCTAAGTCCCTCAGCCTCTCTGCGCTTTCGTCTCATCTGTGAAACAGATAATTGCGTTTGTAGCTCATAAACTCAGTGTGAGGGTTACACGAGCTCATACACCGTAAATGCCCTTGGTAAGTGCTACACGAGGGTGAGCAACTCTTATTTTTATTAAGTCACAGGACTGTCGGAGGGAGGACCTCCAGAAGCCACCAGAAACTTGTTCCTCTTCCCTCTTTGGAAACACACACACACACACATCCTGCTTCAAATTGCCACACACAACTGTATTTAGAGAGAGCTGTGTCACGGGTGGCCAAGTGGCTTCACCTCTCTGAGCCTGTTTCTTCAGGCTCAGGATGGTACAGGATGGGGTAAGGAGCCCTAGCTCACGCTGTGACGAGGCAGCCAGCCGAGGCACGGGAAAGCCCTGGAAACATTTGGTAACGGCAACTTCCAAGGGCCTCCTTTCTCTGAGGCCACCACGAGCGCTTAATCCGTGTGTTCTCACTTCCTGCAATGTCCTTGTGAGGTAGACGGGGTTGTCCCATTTGCCACATGAGGAAACCAAGCCCTAGAGGTCAAATGACATAAGGGCCTTCGGCTGGGGTTGAACCCAGGTAGGCCCATCTCCAGAGTCCGGATCTTTTATTATTTTGGCACAGTTCTCCTCCTGGGACCAAGGGGCCCGAGCCACAGCATCTGGGCACAGGTGCCCCCTCCCCCCGGCCTCCCCCTCCCGGGCCCTCCCCTGGGCAAGGGGCTGCCCTGCGCTCGCTCACTTGTCCAGCCAAATGCGGGCGGGCGGCGGGCGGCTTTGGCGCATGAGGCAGATGGGACGTTCACAAAAGCCCCGCACCTCTCCAAGCTGGTCCCCCCCGCACGCCTGATTACCCCCCAATACCCAAGTTACCATTGATACAGTGTGCCGGGTGATTCAATTAGCGCAGCCGGCATGAAGGCAACAGCACAAAGAGCTGGGGTAGTTAGAAACTCATTTTCTTTTGATTATTATAGCATCTCACACGTGGAAGCAGAAAATTATAGGCTCATGTGTCTTTGCTTAATATCCTCTGGGGCCAGATTTGTCGTCATGTTGAAGTTAGCTGTCAGAATTGACAAAATCACACGGAGTTGATGGATTTACAGGGCCTGGGCCCAGCCACGCTGGAGAGGTGCAGACCCGCACGGACGCGCAGACAGACAGACGTGCGCACGGACGCCGAGACACAGCACGGACACTCGTGCTCACATGCACGGACACAGCCTGCACTGTCACAGAGCTACACGACCCTGCATTCCAGAAGCCGATAAGCAGACGCTCAGGCACAGATGCGCACACTCCCCACACGCTGAAACACACAAAGGTACAGACACAGCACATACACTGATATGTGGACACAGACACACACAAGTACACGTATATACACTCACCCAGTCTCACCTAGGATATACACGGCTACAACCGACCCAAACACACACACACACACACACACACACCCATGCACCACACGCTCCCATTCAGACACACGTGTACACGGGCACACCCTGACTCCCAGACACTCACCCAGACTCATCCATCAGAGACAGGTAGGCACCCACAGAGCGAGAGACACACAAACATCTCCAACACACACAGGTCCCAGTGATACCCAGACACCCATACACAGGGACCCAGACAAGGACCCGACGCGCGTGGACAGGAGACAGACCATACAGACTGACAGACACATCAGTGGAGAAGTGCATTCACAGAGACACATGAGCATGGACACGGCCGGCAGCACCAGCTTCGACCACTGCAGACCCCTTCCTTTTCCCTTCTCTCTCTGCCTCTCCCCATACCCATCCTTGCTTGGCTTGGCTGGCTGGGGAGATCCTGGGGAGTAAGATGGAGACAGAAACATAGGGTAAGGACGGGGGCACCCCCCCACACACACTTCTGGTTGGTGAGTAGATCAGGGGCTGGATTTCAGACCTGTCTGGTCCCCCATGTAGGGTGCAATCCGAGGTAAACTCGTGGGGGAGCAAAGGAAGGCTGCCTGGTGCTGGAAGTTTCCCTGGAGATGGCTCAGGCCCCACTGTGTCCCTTTTCAGAGGAAAATTCAAGGGCCCCACCCATGCTCACCAAAAGGTAATGGGACACCTGCTATGGGAGGGGTACCAGTCCCGCCGGTCTCCTAGGGGAGGTCAGAGGAGATCTGCCCTGGTGGAGTCCCGGGGCAGAGGGTCCAGTCCCAGCCATCTACATTGTGGTTACAAGCCTGGTCTCGGCCCAGACAGGCCTGGGTCAGGCCCTGACATGTTACTTGGCAAGCACCGGATTAATGCTAGTATTCATGTCACACCGACAAAGTGGAGGAGGAGCCTATGGTCCCTTGGCCAAGGCTCTGGGCTCCTGAAGGTGGAAGTAAAGAGTCACAAGTTCTAGAATCTTGGAGCCTTGGCTCAGCCTGCCTCCATCCCCTCACAAGGGGAAAACTGACCCGGTCTGAACTCTAGGCCAGTTGCGCGCTACCTGACCTCCTCTCCTTCTCTTGGCAACCCCGGGAGCTGGTCCTCTCCTCCCTATTTGGCCCAAGAGGAGCCTGTCTCACAATCAGAGAAGGAACAGGACTTGCCCAAGGTCAAAGAGTTCATGAAATGGGATCTGAACCCAGGGTGGCCCGGCTCCCAAGCCCTCGCTCACTCCCCTCCACCAAGTGAGGTCGGCCTCGTTCAGGCACGGCCGGCAAGGAGGGACTCTCTGCCTTGATCAGGCATTTAGGGCCCAGGGTCCAGCCATTAACTTTCTTGGATGAGCTCACTCAGGGGCTGGGGTGCAATGGCTAGGTGGAGAGCCTGGGCTTTGGGGGCTCAGCCCAAGCTGGGTTTCAATCTTGACTCAACTTTGGGAAAATCGTTTTGCCTCTCTGATCCTAACTTCCTATCTGGCAGATGGAAATGATACTATCTGTCCATCTAAGGGCTGGGAAGAATCTGTGTATAGGGCCTGCGTATAGGAAGAGCTGTTTTCAACAGTTGCCATCCAGGCCCCCAGCAGCCCCAGAGCAGGGTCCTCGGCCCATTCTCACCTTGGGTTACTCATGCCACCTTCTGTCCCTCTGCCCCTCTTCCACGGCCCCCATCCTGGCCCCCGGCCCAGGTCTGTGGCTGTTCGGTGCCTTGGAGACTTGGAACGGCTCCACGGACTTCTCAAGACCCCAGGCATCATTCAGGCCAGAGATTCTCAACCCTGTCTACACATTAGCATCAACACTAGAACCACCGCGCTGGGCCCTCTAAAGTGTGGCCTGGGGACCAGCACGGTCAGCATCACCTGGGAGCTTGTCAGGAAGGCGGAGCCACTGCATCAGAATCGGCACGTTAGGAGGCTCTCCGGGCCATCTGTACTCACCTCGGAGTTTGAGCAACCCTGCTCTGGGGCTCTCTCTTGCGTGAGAGAAAAGCAGCCCAGGTCCGGGGAGTTGCAACGGACACAGCAGGATCAAGGCTCTCATTAAGGTCTTCACTGACCGAAGCTTCACTGACAAAACCTCTTTTCCAGAAAAGGCCATCAGGGAGCAGACAGCTCGGCGCAACTCCTCCCGGTGGGACTCCTGGTCAACGCACCCCCAAGGGCCCATCGCCCGGGTCCTCGCCTCCTGCATCTCAGTCTGGTCTTGAAGATATGCTAATCAGCGTGGGAGTCTCCTTTGCACAGAATTACCATATATGAGCCGCTCTTCATTTCAGGATAATTTTCTCATCTGCATAATCGTATTTGACTTCCTTACGGATGTAAAAACCCCCTTACCTTGGGCGAGTTAATCTTCATTGATTGAATATCAAATTCATTCGAATGTGGGAGAAGAGGCTTTTCGTTCTCAGCAGCAGAGCTGGGCTGAAAGCCTTGCTCAGCTGGGGGCCAGGTTTGGGGGGGGTGAGCTTTGTCTCTGTCCTTGCCCAGCTGCTTGAGGGACCCTTCCCTTCCGACCCACTTTCTCCGTGGTGGCATCCTTCCAGCTTCTGATAATTCTCCTTCTTTCTCGTTCTTTCTGGGTTTTGCCTCCATTTTTGTATCTGTTGTGTCCTTTAGTGTCTCAATCTTTTGGTTCTGGGTTGGTTGGTTTGTTCTTTTTTCCCCCTATCTTACCTCATTTTCCTATCCTTCCTGGTTTCTCTCTTTCTCTTCTCTTTCCTCCCCTCCCCCTTTCCTGCTTCTTTAAGTCTCAGAGTCTCCCTTGACCTGAAACCCCAAGTGTCTCTGCTATGTCCTTGCCTGCAATTTGGTGGAAGAAAAAAAAATCCCACCCAACGAGGTATGTTCCAGATATTCACAACAATCCTGTGGTTTGGGTAGTGTTTTCCTCTTCTATAGATGAGGACATGGCTTTGGGTAGTATTTTCCTCTTCTATAGACGAGGACATGGCAATATGCCCAGGTCCCACGGTAGAGGTGGGACCGGGATTTGAACCCAGGCCCGCCTAACCCTGCAGGCAGCCCGTGGTGATCCAGGAAGAGGCTGAAGCCAGGCCTTTTGCTCCCAGTAAGCTTGGAAGCAGGTGAATGAATCAGCTTAATGAGTCTACAGCTTGTCACTTCTCCTCAAGCCGATGTTATTTGGAGTGCTTAGCAAATCATTCGGTACCTAGAAAGAACCCAGCATACACTATGATAGCTATCACTATCGTCGTTATGGTTTTTCAAAGTCAGGCCAGGGTTCGAATTCTCACTCAGGTGCATGATATCAGTGTGACCTCTACTACTATAAGGACTAGAGCTCTGCACACAAAACACCCAGCTCCGTGCCAAGTACATAGTAGGAGCTCAGGAAATGTTAGCAATGACTTTCCCATTATTACTATCATTAATGTTGCTGTTACCACTGGTGTTACTCTCACCATCATTCTTATCTCTGAGTGCCTAGCACCTAGTAGGTGCTTGGTAAATATCAGTGAATGAATGACCCTCTGTAGAAGCTCCTTTTGTACCCTCATTACAGTTCCTAACTCTCTGACTTCAATTCTCCTAGGTATTTTGCAGGGTAATGGGTAAGAGCTGGGCTCTGGCGTGAGCAAGGCATGGTTGTGCCTCCCAGCTCTGCCACCTGCTATGAGCTCTCTGAGTCTCTGTCCTTCTGTCTGCAGAAAGAGGCGATCCACAGCACACACCTCATTGCACAGTGGGAGGCAGAGCTAAGACTGGGAGGGGAGTGGGAAGAGGTAGGAGTAGAGGTATCTTCTAGGAGCAGAGAGAGAAAGTGGGACCCAGCTGTGAAGGCCCTGAATGCCAGACTAGGTGGTTCCAAACCGGGCTGTGCTTCCTCTTTCGTGGACTACTGGAAAGGGACCCCGGCCTGAGGGCTCCGACCGCAGATCCTTCCAGCCAAAGCCAGGCTACGGGCATTCTGCTGCGGCAGGAATGCATCTTCCCTGGACTCCTCGCTCTCCGTTCTAAGTGGAGCTGGAGCGGCTGCGAAGGGAAGGCCATGTGCATTTCAGATCTGGGGCAGATGGGAGGGCTTCTTGGGGCACAGGTGGAATCAGCTGCCTCACTTCTCACATATATCCTGACCCCAGAACAGCCTTTTCTCACCGCTGCCCCTTGGAGCACGACCCAGACTCTGACCCATACCCAACACTACTTTACATAAGCTAACTGATCATCATAGGAGGGGCGCACCATTATTATAGATTACACAGATACTACATTTTGTAGATAAGGGAAACGAGGCCCAGAGAGGCAAAGCAACTTGTCCAACGTCACACAGCAGTTAGCAGCAGAGCCAGAATTCATACCAGACCTCTTGACCACAGAGCCTACATTCTTACTCAGGTATCACATCACCTAAAACTCCCTCGCAATTGCAACCCTTCCACCTTCTGGGGTCCCGGCAGGCAGCCCTGTTCGCTCCATCTTCCGAAAGAGAAAATGGCTATTCCAACAAGGCTCTTAGCTGGTCTTTGCTCCTTGGTGCAGAAAAAGGTCCAACCTCCTTCCCTTTCCCTCCCTTTCCTCTCCTTGATCCCTGGGGGGTGGGGGGGATAGTTGGGGGGGTGAAAACTCCCTCACCTGGAGGGCCATTTCCCCTCCAAGGGGCTTCTATGCTGATGAAGTCATTCATCCAGGTGGGAGGCAATGTGGTGAGTGACTGGAGCTGGATGGTTCTGGACGGACCCTCCCTGCTAAGCCCCCCTGTGGCCCTCCCAGCTGTGTAACCTCGTGCAAGCCACATTCTCTCAGCCACCACCTGCCTCACTCGTGCAATGGGTAAAGCATATTCCCTCCTCCACGGGATTAGTTTGCGAATCCCATCAGCTAGCTCCTGCTTAATGAATCCATGCTCCAACCCCTGCCCCCCACAAGCTCTTGGTTCCCTCAGCGGAGTCTGTCCTCCTCCCTCGTGACCCCTGACCCCTCCTCCTCCTCCTCTCAAATCCTTCTCAGAGGGGGCTGTGAGTCCCTTCCCCTCCCCGACGAGGCCCAGGGGGCCTGGAGAAATTAGACCGAATCAAAGCAGAAAATGAGTTTTCATTCATCTTGGAATGATGCGAGAGGTTCCGGGCAAGACAAATAGCGGCCTCCCTCCTTCCTTTATCACTGTCACCGCAATTAATAGGCTGTGGCCTTCGTTACCCAGGCCTCTGCTAAGGAGGGCGCAGGCCTCTGGGCGACACTAACGAGGGAGAGGAAGCAGCCCCGTGTCCCGCCATGTTCTGTCACAAGCCTTACGCTCACCTGGCCCTTCACTGTCGCCGTCGGGGCTGGGATGTGCCAGGAGGGTGCACGACAGCACACGGGGCAGCCCCACGGGGCAGCCCCACGGGGCCAAACCTCAGCCTCCTCTGTCCCCGACACCCCCGGGAGGGCCAGCTGGGCTGTGGTGTGACCATGGGCCGTGCCTCTTGAGTGTTTCTGGTGTGGCGGTGACGAGGCACACGTGGTTTCCGCTTCTGCAACAACCTACGAGCAAGGTACCTCATCTCCTAGTTTTCTGATGGTGGATACTGGGATTCAGAGAATCCCAGCTTCTCATGTGAGGTCACACAGGATTTTGGAAGGGCCGCCAGGATTTGAATGAACGCAGGCCTGCTTGACCCCCAAGCTTGGGTTCCTCACTATCATGTTCGGTCATCCCACAATATGGCGGCAGCGAGGACCAGGAGATGGGTTCCTGAACCCAAACCCGGCCCAGTTCTACTACGGTCCTCAGACCAGGCAAGAACCTTGAAGTCATGGCAGTCCTTAGCCTAAACCGAGTCTCAGTCACGCACCACAACAAAGGCCCTTTCTCAAGTGGGAGTAGTCTCAAATGGGGGGGTGGGCATTGAGATGATTTTTAAAAGGATTCCTGTAAAGGGTTACTGAGAGCCTAGGAGGTTTGGCTCATTGGATATCTGCTTCACGAAGACCACAGTACTTGTCTATTGCTGTGAACCAATTACCCCCCAAATGAGTAGCTTAACATAATAACAAACTTTTAGTATCTTTCACAGTTTCTAGGGGTCAGGAATTTAGGAGTGGCTTGGCCAGCAGTTCTGGCTTAGGTCTCTCCTGAGGCTACAATCATATGTTGGCCTGGCCTGCAGCCATCTGAAGGCTTAACTGGAGTTGCAAGATCTGTTTCCAAGATGGCGCACTCCAATGGCTGGCACGTTGGTGCTGGCCGCGGGTGGGAGGCCTCAGTTCCTCTTCATGTGGAGCTCTCCACAAGATGGCTCATGACATGGCAGCTGGCTTCCTCTGACCTAGTGATCCGACGGAGCAAGGCCGAAGCCACAATGCCCTTTATGACCCAGCCTCAGAAGCTGTATGCTGTCACCTCTGCTATATTGTATTGGTCACAAAGAACACCCTAATTCAGTGTGGGAGGGGAACACACAAGAGCGTGAATACCGGCAAACAAGCACCATTGGGGGTAATCTTGGAGATCAGCTACCTCAGATACTTTCGAAATCAAAAGAGCATTTTGTAGAGGTTGAAATGGGATCCTTGTGGTTCAAAAAAAAAAAAACCAGGTAAAAGTTAACCTACAGTGTTAAAAATCGGGAGAATCTTAACCTTTGTGGGCGACAAGAACGGAGAAGAGCCCCAGGGGGCCATCTGGGGAGCTGATAATGTTTTATTTCTTCTTCTTTTTTTTTTTTAAGATTTTATTTATTTACTTGACAGAGAAACAGCGAGAGAGGGAACACAGCAGGGGGAGTGGGAGAGGGAGAAGCAGACTCCCTGCTGAGCAGGAAGCCCTACGCGGGGCTCGATCCCAGGACCCCAGGATCATGACCTGCCAAAAGCAGACACTTAAGGACTGAGCCACCCAGGCATCCCTAATGTTTTATTTCTTGATCGGGGTACTGGTCATATGAACATGTTTACTTTGCGAAAAACCCTTGAATATGTATGTCCTTTTTTGTCTGTACATGATGCTTCAATAAAAACATTTTGGAAGCATGCTCATACTTGAAAAGGCTTGGAATGATTTGTGTATTCAAATTGTCTCCTTTTATAGAGAGGAAACATTGGGGCTCAGAGAGGGAAGGCGACTTGTTCAAGGGCCCTTGGGGGGTGGGCCAGGGTGGGGTCATGGGCTGGCCACGAGCCTCTGGCTCCTGGGGAATGGCCCTCTGCAGGCTCTGTTTGCAAGAGCCACTGCCATCAGAGGGCTGGGGCGGGAGGGGGATGGCTCCCTAGCCTGTGCTTTCGCTGCCCTGCCTCTCCCCAGCTTCCCCAGAGATGCTCCAGAACGGGTGGGAGACCATGCCAGGGCCCAGCTCACACAGCGCCCTCCCAGCCAGCCCTCCCTGCCCACAGACGGGCAGCCTAGGATGTTCAGAGAAAGAGTGAGTTTCGCGAGAGAGCTGTGTCCTCAGGTGAGGAGGGGACGGGTGTTGGGGGTGCCGCTTCCTCTGTACATGCCTCTGTTAGAACGTGCCTCCCACTCGGATGACGGAGTCCCTCTCCTGTGGCTGGACTCTGCCGCTTTTCAGGGCAGGGACTCAGCCTTATTTTAGCTCCGCGTGTCTTGTACCCATCAGTTCATTCACCCACCTATCCATCTAGCTAATAGTTACTGTAGCACCTAGGATGCTGGGACGATAAACAGAACTGGCAAAACCGCTGCCCTCGGGGAACTAACACTCTACTAAGTGTAGACACCAAAGTGAGATACAGAGTACGGGCCATGTGGCACAGGAGAGCGAGCGAGAGACAGTGTGTGTTTACACACGTGCGTGCAGTTGTATCAGGGAAGACTCTCGTGCGAAAATGACACCCGAGCAAAGGCTTGGAGGAGGTGAGGGGGTGAGCCTAAGGTTATCAGCAGGAAGAGGATTCCAGGCAGAGGGAACAGCACGTACAAAGGCTCAGAGGCAAGGGCACGCCTGGCACGCTAAGAACGAGCCAGGAGGCCGGTGAGGCCTGAACGAGGTGAGCGAGGAGGAAGCAATCGGTGGAGATGCCACAGCTCAGGTGCCCACCAGACCTGGGTTTAAGCTGCGGTCCTGCGCCCCCTCACTGGGGGACCCAAGGGCTTTTGGTTGTAACCGGGAGAACACCATTTACCTCACAGGGCCTTGGGAGGCTTAAACTCAACCCTGCCTTTAGTGAATGTCCACGAAAGTTGAACACGATAGACAGTCCTGCTGTACCCCCCTCTATTGGTACATGATCTTCACGAAGGCCAGGGATTTTGCCTGCTTTGTTCACCACTAAATCCCCAGACCCAGAATAGTGTCCTCCACAGGGGCCCTCGCAGACCTTACAATTAAACAAACAAGGACCACACACTGTGAGGATACATATCTTGAAGACGAAATGCAGGGAGCCAAGAGAGTTCTTAGCAAGAAGGCCTAATGCAGACCTGGAGAACGGCAAGGAGGGCTTCCTGGAGGAAGTTACAGCTGAGCTGCACTGATGAGTAGGAGTTAGCCCAGTGGTGTTCCAGGCAGAGGGAACAGCACGTGTGAAAGCCCAGAGGCTGGAGAGAGCCACTTATTTTGAAGGATGTCAGTACTAGAAGAGAGCACCAGGAGAGACAAAAGGGCAGTGTGGTACAGGGTCATGGGGACAGACGGAGGTGCGGCTGGATGGCTGGAAATGACATCAGCAAAGTGCCAGGTCCTAAGGGCGATGGCAGACCCCAGGAGCCATTCTGTATGTGACACTGGAGGAGGGGTGACAGGGGGAAGAAGAAAGGGAGGAAAGAAAAGCCAGCCTTCTCCCAGCCTCCTGGAGCTTCCCGAAGCAGCGTGGCTAACGCTCCCGCACAGCCCCGAGGCTCTGGCTCCAAGGGACTCGCTGGCCAGGATGACAGACCCCGGGGCCTCCCAGGACGGGGTGTGCCCCGCTGCCTCCCTCTCTCTGTGCTCCTGGCCGGGCAGGGTGGGGTGGGATGGGTGGGCCCCAGGGTCTTGGCAGTGGACACGGCGTTCTGGTTCAGTGGAAGGACCTTAAACTCCGAGACAAGGACACAGCAGTAAAGGATGACGGGGCCGAACCCCCGGTTCTGCGGCGAGCAGACCCCAGGTGTGTGATCGGGAGCAGTTAAATTTCATCATTACCCTTTCTCCGATGGTGTTTTTTATAGTCTGTTTTACTACTGGCACTAAAGGTTCTGGACTCATCCTGGCGGAGTGGAGGACATCACTCGCAGGGCTGACGGCTCCATGATATAAAAAAATGACAAGTCCCGGCTTAATCTTTCTGATAACTGTGTTCCGCGCCCCCATCCATCTCCACCAAGGGGTTTGGGTGAAGCGGGAAGACAAGAGCATCCCAGCATTTAAGAATGAAAAACTCAGTGCCCTTTTTAAGCCCGGCGTGGAGCTCCCTGCCTTGGTGCAATTCTGGAGGTGGGGGGTGGGTGGGGATGGGGGGCAAGGAGTGAGAAGCCCTGGGGTCTGAGGTGGGGGAGCGGACAGTGGGTCCCACACAGTGTCGGGGAGTGTCAGCATGAGCATGTGTCCCCGGAACTGTGTGTGAGCCCTGTGCCCACCTGGGTAGCCCCGGGCTTGTGCTTCGGCGTCTCTAGGTTTCTGAGGGCCTGTGGCTACGGTGTGTGTGAGTTTCTTGACCTGGTGGTGACTGTCTAACACGGGAGAATGGAAATAGGCCCTCACTACAGATCGATTCCACTCGTGGCTCTATTTGAATGACCTGTGTAGCTCTTTGTAAGTCCTCCCGAGGCCGAATTTTGGGTTCCGTTGAGTCTGGACCACATGACGCCAATGTCATCAGACTGAGCCCTTGCTAGCTGGATGGTCCGGGGCATGTCCCACCTCTCCCCTTTGCTCCCATCTCCCCATCTGTTCTGAGACCCTCGCTCTGGATGAGCTCCAAGGCTGTTTCAGCCCCAAGATGGGAGGACCCTAGGGTTGGGGTGGGGGGCAGAAAGACTCCTTCTGGCCCAGGTAACCCTGGCCCAAAGCTAGATTCCAGCTGTGGCTCAGACTTTTCTGCTTGTGCCTAGGAGAGCGGCCACCTGCTTCCTCTCCGAGCTTCAGAAATGGCCAGCCGCAGGCACGGGCTTCGGGAACAATCTAGAGAGGGCAAGAGCACAGGGTTTGGAGCCTTCAGAGCTAGTCTTCGGTTCCAGCTTTATGTACCAGTTGTGTCCGTGACCTTCTGAGCCTCAGTTACCCTACTTGTGAAATGCAAACAAAGGAGACAATAGGCCTTTCCCCTTGGGTCCAATAAGCCAGACCTAGTAGCTGATGAGCACTCGGTAACTGCTGGTTGGTATCGGGGTCTCTCTGACAAGGGCACCCACTCCATGCCTTCAGAACCACACAGACCCCCAAACAGAGCTTGCCTGTCTGCCACTGCGTCATCCCGTCTCGGCCCCCTTCCTCTCTTCCTGTGGAAGTCCAACAAAGGGGACAAATGGCCCTCTTGCAGAGGGATGCGAGAGCGAGAGGGAGGGGAAGCTGAGCGGGGAGATGGGCTGAGACTGGCCGCGGGAGGACTGGTTTGTCCCAGAAGGGGCCAAACATTTGTCGTTAATGGAGGGGCGGAGAAAAACTTGCCAGAAGCTCCCACCTGGGCCGGGCAGATGCAGCCCCACACAATCCCTTTATCGCCAGCAATGCGGTTTTAGAGAACAAGATGACAGGCTGATAGGCCTCGGTTATCTGGGGCAGGCGGTGTTTATCTGGGAAGCTTCCGAGGGACAGGGTCCCCGCTGGTGTGTGTGTGTGTGTGTGTGTGTTATCTGGGCCGGAGCGGCTGGGGACTTGGGGCCCCCTCCCCCGCAGGGCAGCTGCAGGATGGCAAGGAACAGGGGCAATGAGGATCTCTTGCGAGGTTGGGAAGATGGATGGTTAAGAATGCCCAGGGCCCTTGGGCATCGGGGCCAGGGTGAACTTGACCCAGTGATTCGGGGCCACCCCCACAGCCACAGGCGTCAGTGCCGGAGCCCCTGTCAGGCACGGACAGTGATCTCATTCACCCTGTGGGCAGGAATATCCATCCCGTTTTCCAGACACTGAGGCCCGGACGGGTTATGTCCCTTGCCTAAAGGTGCCTGGCCAGCAAATGGCAGAACGAGAAGTTAAACTCTGGTCTGCCTGATCCCAAAAGCACGAGCCCCTAGAACAAATCGTCTGACCAGGGCCTAGAGGACTTCAACCCCTGGCGAAGGAGTGACGCTTCTTAGAGATGGTTTGGGTCTATTCACTCCGTTGATCCCACAATGGCCTGGGGGATGGAGAGCTGGAGCCTTATTCTTGTTTCCATTTTACAGACAAGGAAACGGAGGCCCAGAGAGATACAGACCTTTGGCCGAGGGCACCCACGTTAGGGCACAGCTGGGACTTTAAACCCAGTCCCCTGGCTCTGAGGGCTAACATTCTCAAGGCCCCAATGAGGAGGGTGCTCCCTCTCCTCTGACCTGTTTAGCATGGGCACCGCCTGTGAGACCCTTAACCCTTCACCGCCCTCGCAAACAGGCTTGGTCAAAATCAAGTTCCGACTTGGACAGATCCAGCCTTGTGTCGCTGCCATTGTCATGCACGGGGCCTACCTCTCCTGCTCTCCGGTTGCAATCAGAGTGGTCTTCCTCCAATATAGACTTGAATTTGTCCCTCCTCTACTTAAATCTTCCAGGCCCTCCAAGGTCTTCAAAATGAAGTTCCAATGTCTTAATTCCCTTGTGACCTGGCTCCGCCCACCACTCCAGCCTTACCTCGGGCCACTCCTGGCCACCCTGAACTCTGGGCTCCTTGGGATGCCCCTCCTCGCCATGCCCTGGGGCCTTTGCCAGTGCCAACCTCTGCCGGGAACATTCCTCCTTGCCCTGGCTCCTTTTGTGGCCAGGTCCTCCTCATCTTTCAGGTCTCAGTTTGGTGCTGCTTTCTCCAAGGAGCCTCCCCTGCCCTCTACACCTACCAAGTTAGGTGCCCCGCTTGCCTATTCGAGCTTCTGCACACAACTGTCATAGTCCTTACAACATGGGCTTGGAATTGCCTGGAAACTTGCCTTCTGTCTGTCTCTTCCATTATACGTAAGCTCCATGAAGGCAAGACCTATGTCCCGTTTTTGTTTCTGTTTTTTTTAAGATTTATTTATTTACTTGTTGCAGGGGCGGGAGGAGCAGAGGGAGAGGGAGAATCTCAAGCAGGCTCCACGCTCAGTGGGGCTCCATCTCATGAACCTGAGATCATAACCTGAGCCGAAACCAAGAGTTGGACACCTAACCGATGGTGCCCCCAGGCGCCCCTGTGTTCCGGTTTTCTGAGGCTAGTTCTCAGTGAATGTGAGGAAATAAGTGCTTGACAACATCCTCTCTCCTACTGGATTCCTTTAACTCCTCAGAGGGACTTGGGCAAAGAGTCTACCGAGTCACTCACGTTGATCTATCCTTTTTAAAGCATGCGTGGTACTTTACTGTAGGGCCATATCACAATTTCTATGTTCATTCTTCGCTTGTTTCCAGTTTTTCACTATTTTGACCTGGCTTGTTCTTAATGATTTTCTTCCCCACCCATTCCTGGGGGCCTGTCCTTTCTTGTGCACACCCACCCCAATTTCCCGCGGCCAAACGGGAGCCCATCCCCCCAAGATGGAGAGTGTGGATGAGGCTGCCTCTCATCCAGGCTGCCTCTATAGAAACCCTAAAGTCACCAGTCAGGGCATCCTTGCCTAAGTCCTGGCGGCCCCCTGGAGGAGGAGGCCTGGGGGCTATGGGGCTGGCGGAGAGCTCACCAGGCCTCCACGTCCCAGCATTCCCTGCCCCCAGCTCGTGAGCCGCTGCACTGGCCCCCCTGGCAGTTGCTGGGCGCTGGCAGAGGGCGTGGGACCATGCATCCTGGGGTGTGTACCCAGCTGTTGCTCGCCACAGCTGGCTGCATCGGACTCTGCCCTCCCCCCTCCCTGCTCCATTTCACGCCTGAGATTGGAAGAGGGTGAGGTTCCCGGCTGGGGACAGGACACGTTTGTTCAGTTCTGGGCCCAGACTGAGGGCGTCCCCGCCTCCCTTCTTTCTTGAATTCCTGAGCCCCAGCTCCCCCAGCTGTCTTCACTGGGGACCATGAGAGGTGGTCCCCTTCCCCCTTCTGGAGTCTCCTATTCTCTTCCAGACAGTGAGATGGAGGCTGCTTCAGGAAGGCTCTCACCTCGTGGGGAAAGGCCTTGACCGGCCAGAGAGGGTGTCCACACTCCGCTGAGCAGCCCCAGGGAGGCGTGGGAAAGGCTGGTGGGGGGCTAGGAACCAGGGAGGCACTGGGGGCGTGCTTGAGATTCGGCTTGAACCGGGGAGGGAGCAGTCAGAGACCGGGATGCTGCAGGGAGGAGGCCGTGGGAAAAGTCTGGAGGGGTGGGAAGCACAGAGCACCTGCCTAGGCTGCAGTGTGAGCACCGCTCCCTGAGGCAGGGCAGGGGCAGGGTTGCCTCTGGCCTGGCCAAGGGTTCCGCTGCCAGTTGGCCCCCACAAGGGCGGGCCAGGCCCGGCTCAGGCCGCTTGTTTGCTCCACAAAGCAGCAAGCATCCACTGCGTGGCTCCGAGGCCCCGGGAAGAGGCCTCCGCCCTGGCTGGCCGGGAGTCCTGCAGAGTCACAGAACGTGCCCCAGGAGGGAGAGACGGGGCAGCCCAGAGACAGGGAAGACCTGTGTGCCACGCCCCGTCCTGCACTTGGCAGTGATGAACTCAGTTTTAACCTTCACAGCACCCTGGCGAGGCAGGTACTGTGGTCATCAACCCCATTTTACAGATAAGGAGAGTGAGGTACGGAGAGGGGGTTACGTGCCCAAGGGCACACCGTTGGGTTCCTGGAAGAAGAGCCCACATTCAAACTTGGCTGCCTGGCCCTGGGGTGCTCCTCCAACCCCCAGGCCCTCCGGAGAAAGACGCTTCAGGGCCTCGTCTCCTCAAACCCCTTCTCCACATCCTGCAGGTGAGGGAAGCAGTTTAAGCAACTTGCCCACCAGACTCCGAGCCCAGGTGGGTCCGACTTTCAGGCCCCCTGTAACTGCTATCCTGCCGGTGACCAGGGGCACACCCCGGCACTGATGACCTCAAGGTCCGGGGCAGGGGGGAAGGCTTCTTCGGGAGGGGCAAGTTTTCTCTGGCCAAAGGTTCCTGAGCCAGCTGGGCCGCGGTTACCAGAGATACACAGAACATACATGTGTGTGGGTGTGCGTGCATATATGACCATCTGTATGTACCGCATCTTTCGGGCGGAGAGCCGGCCCCCAGGAGCCCCGGGTAAGGGGGAAACAGGGTTAGATGGAGAGCGCTGGACTACAGTGGCTGAGAATGCTGCCAGAATGCCACTTCCACGGTCATGAGACCTTGGGCAAGAGGCTTCACCTCATCTAAAAAATGAAAAAAAAAAAAAAAAAAAAAAGTACCCACTTGACAGGGCACAAAGTAAGGATTCGGTAACTGTTTTGTTTAATCCTCACAACACCCTCTTGGGTACCTTGCATCATTAGTCCATTTACAGATGGAAAACAAGGCACAGAGAGGTTAAGTCGCTTGCCCAAGGTCACACAGCCGAAAAGTGGTGGAGTCAGGATGTGAGCTCAGGTTGTCTGACCCCTGAGGTCATAGTTTCAACTGCTTGTCTGTTGTGAAATAATAACCACAAGAACCCACCCACGGAGGGCTCACTGTGCTCCAGTAGTCAGACTAACGGATGGACCCGGGTTATCAGATAAATCATCTAGCACAAGCCCTTCTTTTCCAGATGAGAAACAGACTCGGAGAAGGGAAGGGACCTGCCTGGGGACTCCGGACTCCTGACTCTTCTGGCCCCCACATGGGGAGTGAAGCCCAGCGCTGTTGTGCGCAGGGGGCTGCTCCCGACCTGCCCCAGACATCCCGTGCTAGGAACAGACACGAGCCCATCTGTCCTGAGACCTGGGTGCCCAGCTCCCGTAGCCTGGCCTAACCCTCCCCACCCCACCCCCATGCCCCAGCCTCTGCTGGTGCCATCTGGTGGGTGGCAAGGTGCCCACCCCTGGGGGATGGGTGCCAGGGGCCAGAGGGGGAGCAGCTGGGAGGCTGGGTGGACCCCGCGAGCGGCAGCCCTGCCCGGGGGGCTCTGTCTGGGGAGATGCAGCAGGGTCAGTGCACCTCCCAACCCCTGAGACTTTTCACGAGGGTCTTCCACTACCCTGCCCGCCACATCACGTGGCCTCAAAACACCGGGAAAGAGCTCGAACTTTTTACCATTGGGAATTCCCATCTCTGGAGACTCACCCTGTGTCAGCACTCACGCCAGTGAAAGAACACGGAGTCCAAAGGCTTCCCAAACACCCTAACCCAGAGGACCAACCCACTGTACTTCCAAGTCTGTTGAACAAAAATAGCCCACACTTCTGTCGCTTTACCACATCTCAGGCTCTGTTCTAACCCCTTTACGTCAATTAACTCATTTACTCTTTACACGACTCTGTGAGGCAGGTGCAATTATTGTCCCATTTCACAGATGAGGAAACTGAGCCCCCCAGGTTAAGTAACTTGCGCAAGGTCACACGGCTGGCAAATGGCAGAGCTGGGATTAGAACCCAAGCAGTCTAAATGCTTCACATGGCTTTTGTGCTTCCTACAGACCAGGCATGCTCTGAGTATTTCATATGGATTAGCTCACTTAATCCTCACAATGCTGTTATTCTCACCCCTATTTTACAGATGAGGAAACTGTGGCACAGAGAGGTTCTATAGCTTGCTGAAAGTCACATAGCTAAGAGGAAGTGGTGGGATTTGAACCCAGGCAGTCTGGCTGATCACAAGGATCCCGAGGTTTGTGGGTGGAGAGCCCGGGAAAGGGTTGTAAGAATAAGCAGGGATAGGCTCATCCCTGCCCTCCCCAGCCCAGCAGCCTCCTTCTGTATCCCTTCCTGTCTCCCCTCTTCACACCGTCCCACGCTCAGTGGTCACAGCCAGGGGGACAAGGCCCAGGGACGAGAGCGCATCTGCGAGCAGGGCAGGCAGGCGGTGCGGGCAGAGCCTGCACATGCTCCAGACGTCTCTTCTGTGGCCAATTAAACAAATTGCAGCAAAACAGCATTTTATTAGTATTTGCCCATAGCAGTCTGGGGCTGCAATAAATTTCTCATGGCTGCAGCGCTGGAGAGGCAGGCGGAGGGGTGTGTGCATGTTGGGGACAGGGATCGGGGCCATTGCGGGGGTGTGTGTGTGGAGTAGGGTGTGGGGGAAGGAGCTGGCATGTTGAGTGGTGGATGGTGGAGGAGGAACATCAGCAATGGCCCTGGGGGCTATTGGGTGTCAGAGTGGCTGTCTTCCCAAACAACCGCTCCGCTTCATCATAAACACAGTGAGTTAAGAGGCGCCACTGTGAGCTCCACACACCAGCTGCAGTGCCCACGAAGCTGCCGGCCCGGGCCTGGCTGGGGGTAGGCAAGTGGGGGTGGGCACCGAAGTCCAGCACCTGGCTGTGGGTCCTGCCTGGCTGTGGGTCCCACCCGGCTGCCGGCACCTGCCTGGGTTCGGCCCCCACCAGTGGATACCTGGGTTGCTGAAATGGCCTCCTCACTGGTTCCTCTTCCTCCAAACTCCATCCATCCATCCATTCATTCATTCATTCATTCAAGGAATATTTATATTAAATGCCTGCTGTTTGCCAGGTCCTGGAGTGAACTGTCTATAAAGCATGTCATTCTTCTATTTAAAAAATCTCTAGGGGCACGTGGGTGGCTCAGTAACTTAAGTGTCTGACTCTTGATCTCAGCTTAGGTCTTGATCTCAGTGTCGTGAGTTCAAGTCCCGCTTAGTGTGGAGCCTACATTAAAAAAAAAAATCTCTAATGCTCCCCCACTCCTTCCAGGAATAATCCCAAGCTTCTGGACCTGGTAGTTAAGACTCTCATGAGCAGCCTTCTGCTTCCCTTTGCAGCGTCTTCTGGGGCCACTCCTCTCCGCCTCTCCGGCAATGCTAATGATATTAGCAGCTACCGTGTATCGAGTGTGAAATCCCAGCGTTCTGTATAGAGTTCTTTCCCTGTATTAACTCACGTGTCCATCACAACCCCCACCAGCACAGGCTAGGCTATGCTGTGGTGAGAAACAGCTCCCGAGCCTCGGCGACTTCAACAACCACGGCTCATGTCTTGCTAAAGCTAGGTATCCAGTGTGCATCGTCAAGGACTCGGTTCACTTGGGAGACCGGGGGATAATCACATCACGATCTTCGTGGGCACTGCACTGTGCTAGAACAGAGAGCGAGCGAGCTCCGGAGGCTCTCCCACTAACATTCAGGCCTGGCATTGACACTTGCGCTCATAACTCATTGGCCTGGACTAGTCACATGACCCTATCTAACCACAGGAGCCACAGAACGTGCAGTCCTACCTGTGCCCGAAAGGAGAGACAGCCAAAAGTGTTCGGTAAGTCACATTAATGATTACTACGACTATTATCAGCACCTGTTAACGGATGAAGACATGGTGGCCCAGAGAGGTTAAGCAAACTGCCCAAAGGCACACAGCCAAAAAGTGAAGCTAGATTCAAACATGGGCATTCTGGCTCCACTCCTGTATAGTGGCCTCATGGTTTCTCAAAGCCAGTTCCCTTCACCCCTGCATGCTTTGCTCATGCTTGTCTCTGCCAAGAATGCCCTCCCACCACTTCTCTGTCCAGCAAGCTCCTACTCAATCATCAAGATCCTGCTTGATACACCCCTGCTCTCTCTAGTTCCAGAGAGAGGGAACTGTTCCTGTCTCTGAGCCTATAGCCTATCTGCAGACACGATCTCCACAGCACTGTTCAGAGTGCCTTGAATAGTTTCTGTGCCCTGCTGAGGTCCATAGGGGTAGGACCTACTTAATCATCCTTGCATTCTCGGTGCCTCATGCTGGCATTGAACTGGCATGGGGCTGCCTGGCAGAGGTCGGGGGCAGCAGACATTAAGGCCTAGGTGGGCCTGTGTAGTGAGAATTCACTCCCTCCCATTCTGGAAGTCCCTGGGCCTAGGTCCTCTCTCTGAGACCCCAGACTTAGTAGCCTCATGAGACAGGAGGCTGGAGGAAGACAGAAGAGGTAGAGCTCAGAAGGCCGGCCTGGAGAGGGAGCAGCAGCTTCCCCCACCACCCCAAAGCCTTCTTCAGGGCACAAAAGGGTTGCCAGGTCCTGGGACCTGCCTGTCACTCTACCTGCTGGTTTGGGGCCCAGCCATCAGGCTGTTCTAGTCGTGAACTCTCAGCCACAAAGGTATTTGTTTTTTAACCTAAACTACATTCCCTCTTTTCTCACCTACCTCCAGGCCAGAGGGGCTAACTCGGATCAAACCAGTGATCTCCCTGGTCTCCCCCACCAGCATCACTGGGGTTCAGGAGCCGACCAGCAGTCTTCCAGCAGCCAGGCCAGCTTCCTCTTGGAGAAGATCAGCAAAGGGAATGGTAAGCGGGTTAAGGAGGGTTAGGGAGGTTGAGTCCAGGCCCTGCCCACACTCACTGTCCACCACGACCCGGTGGAGGTGCAGGGAAGTGTGGGGCAGGGGAGCTTGAGGGTCCTGACTATACTTCTCTCCCACCCTCGGAAAGAGCCAGCCACTCAGCCTCTAGTCAGCAGTCCTGACTTTTTAATAGTTTCCTTCATTTCACTGCCCTTCCCATTCCACTTCCCAATCCTAGAGGCTGGCACATGGTGGGAATTCAGTGAGTATTTGCCAAGTGCATGGATGAATGAAAAAAAAAAATTGCATTCAGAAGAGACAACGTATCACTTTTCTTTTTTTTTTTTTTTTTTTTTAAGCATATCACTTTCTACCCCCAGGAAAGAACCAAGGCCCGAGAGTCCCTGTCTTCATCTCGTCATTTACAGGCCTGCTGTTTGGCTGAAGTGGAGTCATTCCATCCCACGTCCTGATTTCTGAACCCCTAATGGTATCTAAATCCTGTTGGCGTTCCAAGAACAAAGCAACTACATCCCTCCTGTTCCCAACAAGAATATACCAAAGTCCAAGGAAATACGCCCTCGATTGTTGGCGTGCACATACTGAGCACCTACTGTGTGCAGGGCACAGCACCCCGCCCCCTGCTACTCGTGAGCCGGGAGTGGAGCTGAGCCAGGTGGGCTCCCGCACGGCCGGGTCTGGAGCACATCACAGAGATGGGGGCGGAGGGGAAGGGGAGGAGGCCAAGGGCATTTCTTCCTTTCTTTTTCTGTACATTCTTGTGTTTAAAGTTTCCTAAGGAGCAGGTTTTGCGCTTGCAAGTTTTCAAATGATATTGAATTTTTTTTTTTTTTTTAACCAGGAAGGCACGGTGCCCATTTGCAAAAGGCTTGGGAGAAGGTGAGGTGGAGGCTTGCTCTCTCTCCCAGACCCAATTTCAATAGTCTTGGGGGCATGGGGCTGTTGGGCAGCAAGGCAGGGAAGCCGGGTTCAAGGCCTTGGATGACAGGGTGGGAGTGGAGGTGATGGGCCAGGGCCACTGAGCAGGGAGAAGAGGGCTGGAAGCTGCATCCTGGCCTAGCTTGGTGAGGGGCCCCCCGGGATGGTCTGAATCAGTGGGAAAAGAGCCCTCATTGTCCAGTGAATCAAGTCTGGTAAGTCTTGGGTAGGCCTGGGGCTGGGGTGGGCTGGGGAATGATGGCCGTAGGACTGGGTGAGAGCCCTGTGATGGCTGGAGGGAGCCAAGGATATAGGAGCCTGCGTGATTACGTGTGCGGCCCATGATGTTTACAAAGTACTTCCACATTCCTTGAGACTTCTCACCGACAGCCCAAATGAGATGTTATCCCCATTTGACAGATGAGAACCTCGAGGCTCAGAGAGGGGAATCTGCCAGAGCTCACACAAGTGAGGAGAGGAATCTTATAGCTTCGTGTTCCAATCACAAAGTGTCTTTTTCTTTTTTTTTTCTTTTTTTTTTAAAGATTTTATTTATTTATTTGACAGAGAGGAGAGAGATCACAAGTAGGCAGAGAGGCAGGCAGAGAGAGAGGGGGAAGCAGGCTCCCCACTGAGCAGAGAGCCCGATGTGGGGCTCGATCCCAGGACCCTGAGATCACGACCCGAGCCGAAGGCAGAGGCTTTAACCCACTGAGCCACCCAGGCGCCCCACAAAGTGTCTTTTTCTATGATGCCAATTTGTCTGAGAGTTCTGGGTTGAGGGGGACAAAGGAAGAGCCCCAGGCAGCTTCCAAGCCTCGTCCCGCCAAGAGCTGCTGGGGCAGAGCAGGGAGAAAGCCAGGCCCCTGAGAACTTGTCCTGCTGTGGCACCCGCTGCTCCCGGCTCCCCCACAGGACACGCTGGTTCTCAGCCCCGAACGGGAACGGCACTCTGGGGCATCTGTGATGCTCTCTGGGGCTTCCTGTTAGCCTTAAAATGTACGAAATCCTGACAGGGCATGGCTGCTAAGACTGTCCAAGTTGAAGACGTCGAAACTCAGAGAGGCGAAACAATTGGCCCAACGGAACACAGCAAGCAGAGGTCTGAGCTGGGACTAGAACCGAGAGGGTAATTCGGAGACCCTTGCTCTTGGGGTCCTCGCTGTGTCACCATCTAGCTTTCTGCCTCCCTTCCATCCCTCTTCCAGGGGCTGGAGCTGACAGCTTCTGGGCATCACACTGTGCCCCTCCTCTCCCCCAGAGAGCTGGGCCCTGATAGAGAATCCCCAACCTTTTCTCCAGAGAGAAACTCCAGGGGTCTGGCACAGGCCCCGAGGGCAAGGCCGTGGCTGGGAGTTTGGGCCAGAAGCAGCAGCTTCCTTGAAAGACCCACTGGGGCTCCCAATCTCACCTCCCTCCCCGCGTGAATAGCAGTGGGATCCTGGGCCCAGTGGTGGACACAGGCCCCTGCTGGGTGTGCCATTCGGGGGAGGTAACAATGCGGGCCCCTGGCGGGGTGACTGACAGTAGCAGGCCCCCGGGGAGGACCATGAAGATAACCGCTCTTGACAGATGAAGATGCAGCCCCAGCAAAAGCTACATCCTATTTGGCTTTTAATTTGGAGTCCCCGAGAGTGAATTCTGAAGCTCCCACTCTTGTCCTTATGTGCAAAGTGGATCTGACTTTCAGGAAATGACCTGAAGTAAAGCCACATTACTTATTGGCGTGTCCCTGGGATTCACAGCCTTCACGCACCCGCCCCCTTTCCTGCAGGGATCGGGGCTTCCCATCTGCGTCCCTTCACACACATACACCTCTATCTTATCGCGGGGCAGCTAGTGTGGCCCCGGGGGCCCTGGGGAGCTCAGGGGCGCGTGGGTGTGGAGCTGTGATAGCATCAAGCTAGCAATTGAGAAACCACCAGCGCCAATCTCCTCTGAATCAGGAATCTGCAAAGGCCGGCCTCTAAGCCAAATCTAGCTGGCCCACCCCATTTTTCTACGGTCCCTAGCAAAGACTGACTTTTAGAAGACTGCAGAAGTCACCAGAAGAAAGTCTGCAATGTGTGAACATCATAGGAAGTTGGAACCCTGTAAGTCTGTAAGTACAGGGTCATCAGGCACGGTCCTGCCCACTCACTTAGCTACGTGTCCCTGAGGTTTTTGCACTCTGACACCTGAGACCGTGTGACCCGCCCAGCTTAAAATATTTATGCTCCGGCCCTTTAGAGAAAAAGTTTGCCAACTCCTAATCTGAACTCTCATTTCGCCCAACTGAAAACATTTAAAAGTCGACGGGTGGTGGTAGGGGAACAGAGGAGGCCTTGTCCCGAAGCTCCCCTGCAGCAACAGGCAAGAGGAGGGTCCATCTGCGATCTCTGTCCACGTCCACATGTCTCGGAGGGCAATGTGCTCAAAGCGCAGTTACCAGAGTTGCGCACTAGCTCATCAGCCTCTCGAGAGGAAATAGAGATAGAGAGACTGAGTCCTGCTTTCCACAGCCTGACCACCCACCTTGAGCAGGATTAAGCCCCAGATGACAAAGGCGCGTGCCGCCTGCCCCTACACTCAGGGCGTTCACAGTCTGGGGTGGGAGGTCTAGACAGACAGGTAAACAGAAAACCACCGTGGGGGTAGGGGTGACTCGCGGACATACGCCCCAGGGAGCAGAGGTGACAGAGAGGGTGGGCATCTTCCCCAGCAGGGGACTGAGGGAGAGCTTCCAGGGCCAACAGAGCTTGACCCAGACTTCACTTGAGAATCACAAGGGCTTTGGAAACCAAGCCAGTATCTGCACTGCCCCACCTTGACAATCCAGTTCCATCCAGCCCAGTGGGTCCTGGATACAGGTAAGTGTTTGAAGTCTCCTAGCTGACCTGAATGTGCAGCCCCAGCCTGCCAGCCCTCTAGAGAAGAAAGAGGAATCGCGTGGCTTAAGTGGGCAGGCGGTGGTCCAGGCAGGGATTCCCTGCTCGGGTGTGTGAGCTGCCCGGGCCTGCAGGCCACCGGGACCCTCCCCACAGCACGTCCCTTCCCCCCCACCAACCTCAGGTCCTTAGGCGGCCCTTCTCCCCCCGACCAAGTACTTCCCCCATACTGATAACCCCCTTATCTCTTTAGGAAAAGTGCTGATCTGATCAGACTCATTCACAAACTGAGCCAATTCCCTGGGCTCAGGAAAAAGAATGTCCCTCGGTGCTAAGATAAGGGAGGAAATGATAATCCACACATCATTAAGTCCCATGGCCCCCCAGCCCCCCACCCCAGGTGGGAAGACTGTTGAGCCTCCATTTCTCCTTCTCCCTGACCCCTTGGAATGCCCTCCCCAATGAAGCGTGAAAGAAAGGGGTGGGGGGTGTGGGGGGGGGGGCTCCCCGCTCTGGCCCATCCAGCCCAGCCTGGGACCTCCGGGCGCTGACTCACGCCGTCCTATCTTTGATCACTCAGGTAATGGCCTGGCCTGCTCTCGGCGGAGGCAGGGAATAGAGTTAGCACCCACGCTCCGGGAGCCCTGACAGCCCCTTTAACAAGGTGTCCAACATTCCATTTCCTCTGCACTTCCTCTCGCCTTAATCCTTTTATGCGAAACTCACTCAGGAGCAAGCCCTGTGAAATTGAGGCCTCTCTGTACACGCGGCGTGGCCGGCTCCCTGCCCTCCCAGTGCAGTCCCCTCCCAGCCCAGGCAGCTGGAGGAAGGAGGGTTGGGCAAGGGGAGGGGACACGGGTGCCTCAGAGGGTCACCCCCAAACACTGCAGGGTGAAGTACAGACCGGCACTTTAGAGCTGGCTTGGAGCTGCCGGCCCAGGGGTGGGGCTCCTAGAGCCTGGGCAGCTCAGGCCTGACACCCCAGCCGCCGTGGGATCTCTCCTCCTCCTGGGCAGGGGGCCCTTGGGCCCTGCATCAAAATTGGAAGGAGGAAGAGGAAGCTCCTGGTGGCTCCAAGGAGCCACCGACCCCAGGCCCAAGCCCTTCTAAGAAAAGCAAATCGTTAAAGTTCTGGCATTAACACCCCCTGGCGGAAGCTGAGAATCTTCCAGGCCCTGAGCCAGGGCACCGATAAGAGCCAGGTTATCTTGGATGAAGGTGGTGGGGAATAGAAAATGTTAATACTCGAGGAGAGGCGACTGGAAAAGGCAGGCTGCCCAGTCCTCCACCTTCTCTGGCTCGGCTTCCTTCTTGTCCTATAAGCCAGCCACTGTTCCTGCCAAGACTCTGCCTGGATGCCGCTCACATGCCGTGTGATCTGGGGGGCAAGCGCCTCAGTTTCCCCTGGCAAAATGGGCACAAGACTCCTTCGCTAACGTGGGGAGAGCACTCCGTCCATGCTGGTGCTCCCGTTTCCCACTCCTCCCTCCTTTTGGCAAAGATTCTTTGCTTGACCAAACTTCAGTCAGGCTCCTGAACCTTCTCTGAGGCCCATCTGTGCACTTCCTTGTAAAATCCAGTTTTAGCAAGAAGCTGCCAACTCAGTTTGGCAAGAGCCGCCCCTGAGATCTGATCGGGTGCCCCCCACCCCAGGTGATGTCTGATCCCCCCCAGCCTGTCTTTAAGCAAGAATCCTATGAGGTTGGTTTAGCCAGAACCCCATTCCCCCACACCCCTGAGGCTTCTTTTTAGTCATTTTCCATCCACTGTCCCCCTTGGTTATAAAGTCCCACTTGCTGACGCTGTATTTGGAACTGAGCCCCAAATCCCTGCAAAATCCCATAGCAGTGGTCCCTATGTTCATTGTGATGGTTCTGAATCAAGCCTGCCTTCCCACCTTTAACAAGGATCATGAATATACATATATGTATGACCCCTTCCAGGCCATCCACTCACTCCTAGGCCTGCTGGTGTGGTGTGGCTGGGGGCTGGGGCGTGTCAGGACCAAGTTCTTTCTCTGGCTTTGGGGGGGGTGGCAGGGGGCGGGTTACACAGGGTCCTGTGGCCTGCAGGCTGTCTCCACCCCTTTCCCTCCCTGGGGCTCAGGGCCTGGCGGGCTAGCCCACGTCTTCGTCAGGAGGGGCCCATCCCCCTTTGCCCCAACCTCTCTGCCTCAGATACAGCTTGGAAAGGGGTTCTGTAGCTATGCCCGTGGCTCCCCCGACAGTCACCAGGTTTGACATGTCCCGGTGGATTGTGGGTGACGCGCTAGGCGGGCCAAGCGCATACGGAGCACCCCAGCAAAGTGGGGCCACTTAAACACAGTTTCGGAAAGAATTTAATATTCCCGAGAAAATATATAAGTAACATGGGGGACTCAGGCATCTGCTGGGCTTCCTTACATCTATTGATCACTGAGTTGTTGGGTTTTAAAATAATATCTGGGGAGGGGCAGCTAAAAGTCTTACTGGGCCCCTGATCCCCCACCCCCCACCCCATCACAGGCAGTGCTGGGCAGGGTTTGGATGTCAGCCAGCACAGCAGGCCACCCCCCTCCTGGGCCCTCTTTTGCTAAGGACATTCCCTTTCCCAAACAGCCTCAGGCTTCTCACCACCTTGAGGACTATCGCACCTGCCCTTCCTACCTCTTCAGTCTTCAAGATGGCATTTACGGAGGAGGAGACAGAGGTTCAGAGAGTTTCCGTGATGTGGTCCAAGAAGACGCACAGTATGGACAGAGGCCCTGCCAGCGTAGCCTTGCCCACTGGTCTCTGCACCCCGCGCCCCCCAGCCTTCCTGAGATTCAGGGGGGCTGCCTGTTGTCAGCAAGCTGGTGAGCAGGACAGAGAAAGACGGTGAGGGGTTCCCCGGAACCAAAAGCACAGACAGAGACAGACAGCACCCTGGTAAAGGGGAGTGAGCTGCGAAGGGAGACGGAGGGAACAGGGAAAGGAGGGTAAGACAGAGAGAAACTCAGTGAGAGGAAGACGGAGAGGCCTTCGAGGAATCCTGATCTTTAAAGCTGACTGATAAAAAGCTTGTTCCAAAGACAAATTCTTTCAAACCAACAGCTCCAATGAGACTTTCCGTCATTCTCCCTATCACAGCCTGGCCCCTTCTCTCCAGGAAGAAGATGAAAGAACATCTTCATCTCCTCCGTGTCCCGTCCTCCCTCCCTCCCTGCTCTTTCTCCTCTTCCAGCCCTTGCCAGAATCAAACCTCCTTCCAGCCCCCTGTCCTGCACTCCCCCTTGCCCCTGCTGTCCCACCACCCACTCCCTCCCCATACTCTTCTATTCTCTGGATGGGGAGCATCTCCAGCAACCAACTCTCTTTCTCCTCCCCGCTCCTGCTTTTTCCCCTCTCCGTTGTCATTACTTCTGACTCGGTCCCTATTCCCCCATGATGGCTCATGAGTTAAGGCCCCAGGCTTCCTCCCCTAGGTTTCTGAAGCAATCGCATCAACCAAAGCTTCTTGGCTGGGGAAACTGGGGCCAGGAGGGCCCCACCTCTCATCTCCTCCTCCATCCTTGCTATCCTAGCCCCTCTGAGAATCTGGGAACTGGGTGTGTTCCCTGGCCCTGGGGACCTAAGCCAGGTCTCCTTTCGGGGCTAGGGAGTAGGCCTTCTCTTCCTCTTCTGCCTCCCTTTCCCAGCTCTGGCTGAGGCCAGGCACCTCCTCTGCCCACTGGCCTCCCCCTCCCCTGGCACCCCCAATGAGGTCTGCCTAGTGTCCACACTGGGGAAACACCTCCAGAGGGATCCATCCCATCCCGTGTCTAAGAACATCCGGATCCGAGAGCCAGAAAAGAATTCCACCTCTTTTTGTTACCATGCTGGGTCTCTCTTCCATTAAAATCTCCACTCCCTTCAAATTCTCTCCCTCTTTCTCTGAAACAACCCCCACATATTCTTCAAGGCCCCACTCAACTGCCCCCTCCTCTGGGAGGGTTTCCTGACTCACCCACCTGGCCCTTCAAAGCCCATTTTGCGCTGTAACAATGTGTATGTGAGTCCATCCCTGCTGAGACTGTGAATCACTTGACGGCATCGAGCTCATCATTTTACTTAGCGAACATCTGCTGAGCACCTACAGTGCCCCGGGCTGGGGATATGATGGTGGCCCGAAGAGACACAATTCCTCTGCCCTTGGGGCTTACACTCTGGTAGGGGATGCAGACCCACAAGACAGCTATCACAGTAAGCGATGGTAAGCGATGTGGCAGAGGGAAGGGCAGGGCACTCTGGACCCCCAAGGAAGGCACCTGACCCAGCACGAAGAGTTGGAAAGGCCTCCGAGGGAGGGAGATGTATTTGGGTGAAGAAGAGGGGAGAGGAGGTCCTGGGCTGAACGCATTGAAAGCTTGAGCGAGCATGGTTCAGATGGGGACCCGAAGAAGTAGGTAAGACAGGAGACTGGCGGGAGTGTTGGGTGGGTAGAGACGAGGAACTGTGCCCCAGTCATCATCTTTCTCCAGGGCCCTGTGCTGTGTGGACAGCCTAGAACGGGAACCAGTAAAGTTCTTGACGCTGAGTGGATGGAGTCCAGCCAACACACGCTCATCAAGTGTGTACCTTGTGCAGGGCCCTGGGGCCGGGGATGGAAGACAAGATCGCCGAGGATCATAACAACCAGCAATAGCTCGCAGGTATTAAGGTGCTCACCTACTGTGTGCGGGGCACTGAGCCATGTGTTTTTACAGATGTTGTCTCCTCTATTCCTCCTGGCAGCCCTCGATGGGGGTGCTTGTGACGATCCCTGCAGCCCGCCAAGTGCGCTAAGGCTCAGAGAGGTAAAGTGAATTTTCCAAAGTCACACCGGAGCCGCTTTTCAACCTCTGGCTTAACTGTGACACAGCAGCCTCTCCCCAGACGGAGAAGGGGCTGGCCTTGCCAAGCTGGCTGACCGCATCGTGCGGAAACCCCGGCTCCCGGCCCTCCGAACTGCCACCTTTCCTCCCTCGGAGCCAGCATTCCAGAGAAACCCATTGCATCCTTCCTCCTTCCTCCTGCTTTCCTCTGCCCCCAGAGCCTGGGTACTTCCATTCCTCCCTGGCCTGCCCCCTCCCCACAAAGAGAGAAAAAATGGTGAGAAAATGGATCTTTAAAGATACATGTATCCATCACTATTATTTACATTCTAATGTGCGTCTGTGGCTCAGCTCCGGTGGGGGAAATGTAAATCAGGTGGACACCGCTCCCGAAAGCCCTAAAGAGCTTGGCTCCCCCAAATTAGAATAGAAAATGCTCTTTTAAAATGCACCTTTAATATGTAAAAGCCCGCCAACCTGGGCCCTAAATAAACCAAACTTGAACCAGATGCCAAATAGAGTAGATGAAGGACAGGTGCACAGAGGGTCCTGGGCTGGGGAATGAGGCCTAAACAGCTATTTATATTAATGCAAAGAAAGTTCAACATTCTTCCCCTTGATATATGCTGCAGTGGGAGGTGGTTTTTGTCCCACCAGCAAGAATAAAACCTACGGCTCATGATGGGCAGGCTCACATGTGCGAGATAAAAAGCTCCGGCTATAATATATGTCTCTGCCGCGTATTCTCGGCAGGACTTGCGTTAGATCTGCAGATGACAACGAGAAAACACTTACTCAAGGTTAGACTCTGCTCACCAGTCACAGCTCCCCACCCTGAGGGAATGTACCTGCCTCAGAATGGGCCCGGCAGAGCCCCAGGCTGGGTGCCGGGGGGCAGGGGCACCCTGTCTGCCTTGGTGTGGAGCCCCCGGGGGAAGTCTGGAAGTCTCCAGAGACCAGGAGTGGCTGTGTTTGTTGGCTGGGGTGGAGGAACCCCGGTCCTTCCCCCTGGGGACACCCCCGGGCCCCGACTGTCCACAGACTCCCTGCAGACAGGCTCACAGCCGCTGGGCGGTTTATGAAGCAGAACAGGTGACTGGGGAGGAGGTGAGCTGGCACAGGGGTGTCCCGTGGAGTGCTGGCCTCTTCTCAGTGTCTCCATCAGAATTCACTTATTCATTCCCTCACTCCACGCGGGCAACATTCGTTCATTCAGCCGAGTATTCCTGAGGAGGCGCAGGACCGTGAGGGGAGGCTCAGAATGTAAAACGAAGATAACCACAGGCTTGTTCCGAGAGCTCAGCCACGTGTAGTGTGTAGCCCAGGGGAGGGCAGTGGTAAGCAATCAAAAATGCTGGCTTCAGGGGCGCCTGGGTGGCTCCGAAGGTTAAGCATCTGCCTTCGGCTCAGGTCATAGTGCCAGAGTCCTGGGATCGAGTCCTGAAACAATGGGCTCCCTGCTTGGAGGGGAGTCTGCTTCTCCCTCTGCCTCTGCTCCTCCTCCTGCTTGTGTTCTCTTTCTCATAAATAAATCGTTTTTTTGTTTGTTTGTTTGTTTTTTAAATGCTGGCCTCATTGTAGTTGTCAGGCACCGTGTTGTTGGCCATATGTTGGCGTGAGGAGAGGAGACCAAATGATGAATGAGGTGCTGGCTCGGTCATGAGAACCTTGCAGTCTAGGGAGGCTGAGCGTACAGAGAAGCAACAAAGTATAAGTTCACGGGGTAAGTCTATGATAGACGTCCTGCAGAGTGCTGTGGGTGGCACGGATCAGGACTGACCAGGGAAGACTTAAAAGAACTGATAATACTTGACCTGGGACTTTTGAAGTCAGTAGAAGCTCCTCGGGAGGATGTGAGCGGAAGAGCCTTTTCGGCAAAGGACACAACATGTATAAAGCGATGGCTCGTGCCCGAGCTTGATGTGATGAGGGAGTGAGGAGAAGACCCACGTCTCTGGGTCTGGGACGTGAAACAGAGCTGGAAGCAGCAGGAAATGTGATTGGAGAGGTAGTCAGGGGTCAGTCCACGGAGGCCCTTGCAGGCCAAAATAAATTAAACATCTGTTAAGTATGGAAAACTTGTCATTGAAGAACTGCTGTCCCTGATTTGGGCAGGGGATGCGGTAGACCCAAAGGCAACTAATCCCACTCTGGCTCAATTCACGGCCTGGCCTGGGCAGAAAGATTGGCTGGACCAGCCAGAGGCTCCTCTCGGTGGATTAGTCAGGACAGGCTAGGCCGTGGTGTAGTAACAAACATCCCCAAATCCCCCCCCCAGTCTCAGCAGCTGAACACAACCAAGATCTACCTGTTGCTAATGCAAATTCCTCACTGGGTCTGTGGAACCCTCCAGGGCAGCTGCCACCCCATGGGGGTGAACATTCCAGGCCGCTTCCCCCACGGCACCTCCACACCAGCAAGTGCTTCCGTGGGGACCAGCGAGGGAGGCGTGTGGGACTGTACATCAGCCCTTAGACACTTCAACCCGGAAGTGACCCATACTGCTTCTGCTCACATTTCATCGGCCCAGATAAGTCACACGGCCTTGCCCAACCTCAGCGGGGCGGGAATTTCTCAGGTGCCCACAAGGCACGCAAACCCCAAATACTGCTGAGCGCTGGTAATGTCTATTGTGTTTTGGAACTACAGGGAGCAAGAGCTAGTTCTCTGTGAGCAGGAAGCTGAGAAAGAGATGGAGAAGGGCAGGAGCCCCAGAGCCCAGGGTGGCCATGAATCAGAGATGGTCACCGCGGCTGGCTGCTGGGCGAGCGTGTTTTCTGTTCCTGGCTTCTGCCTCGGTGTGGCGCCCAGTGGCTCTTTTGTAATGCTCCTCCTGGTTCAACACCTCCGGGATTCTGAGATTTCTCAGAATTTCTCACTCAGGGAGTGGGGAGGAGATGCTGCCAGTAGGGAGGAAGGGGAGGGGGGCCCCAGCCAGAAGTTAGTCCTTCTCAACCCAGAACTGCTGGTAACGTAGGAAGAGGGCTGGATTGTGCCAGTAGACCTGCGGAGTGCCACTCCAGACTCCACATCAAGATCTTCCAGCAGATCTGGAGTCGCAAGTTAATCAGCTCTGGTTGGTAGATAAAGGAAGGCTTGGGTGGAAGATACAAGCGAAGAGGTATGTTTAGAAAGCCTGAAACTAAAGACCTAATTCCTGTAAGTCCTGAAGCCGGCGGCTGTGGGCTTGGAAGGGCCACAGTGTGGGGGCAGGGCGTGTCTGGGTGGTGCAAGGATGGGGAGCATGGTTCTCCAACTGCCTTGGGTCCCCAGGGAGACCCTGGCAGATGAGTGAAAGGCCAAAACACAGACCCTCTCAGGGGCACTTTGCCAGCGGGGCAAACCCCACAGCCCTTTGCTTTGCCCACTCCCCCTTTCCTCAAAGCAGTGGAGGGAGTGGGGTCATAACCCCTGCCTCTCGTTCCCTCAAACACCTCTGGATGGCTCCGGGGTTTGGCTCCCAAGGTGTGTAGCTGATGCCACAAATCATGGAGGTGGCAGGTCAGGCGAGGTGACCTCTGAGGTGCTTCACAGCATGGATCGGAATGGAGGGGCCAAGAGCTAGGTCCTGTGAGAGGGCAGGGGAAGGGCAGTGGCCCTGGGCACCCAGCCCGCTGCTGCTCCTGAGGGATCATGGGAAAGGCGGGAAGGAGCCTGGTGCTGTGCCCGGGGATTGGCAAGGGGGGAGGAGAAGGGGAAATCAGGGAAAGGAGGAGATGGAGGGGGAAGAGAGAGGAAAGCAGCAAAGTTTAAAGATGAGGAAGGAGAGAAGGCAAAAGAAGGGGATCAAAAGGGGAAGAGAAGAAAGCAGCAAAGAGAAGGAAGAACCAGCTGGGAGGGGAAAAAGGAGAACTAAGGGGAAGTAACACCAAAGAATAGGAGAAAGGAAAGAGCTGGGCCCTGGGAGCCAAACTCCAGGCACCCTGTCTGTCTGGAGGGGCGCCCAGGCGGGCCGGCCCTCCCACCATAAAGGAGAGCACAGTAGGCCGCTAGGAAGATCTATCGGGCCCCACAGTGCCATTGTCTTCAGAAGGAATTAAAAACAAATTGCTGAGGGCCAGCACATAATTTAAAGACTCACGGCAATTTTATGACTTGCTAATGTTCCTAATTACATGCCCGTGAAAGGCTTAATTAATTGGGGGATGTAGCAAAAAGTGGAGCCTGTGTTTGTTATCATGGTTCCACTGCATTGATTTTAGTGCCTATGGAGAATTTAGGGCCTCTTTATTTGCACAAAGAAAATGCAAGTCTCTCGAAAAAATGCACATTAAGATCAACCCCTCGCTGCTATCTAATATACTTTCCTCTACTTAACCAAAGCGCTTGTAATCATATTTTGTAAATGTTGGTGCCGTTAATTGCATTGTGAGGGAAAATGGGTTCCGCTTGGCTGGTTGTGGAGAATTTTATAAAGTTCGCTCCCTGCACCCCATTCCGGGGGACTCTTCCCAGGGAACTTGTAGAGAAGTTGGGATGCCCAGCACGGGAAGTTGGAGAGGCTGCCCTGGCTCTCCCTGCTCCTGGCCGGAGCTTGGCTATCAGTCTTCCTCACTGCCTAGCCATGTAGGTGAGCAGAGGGGCGGTGGGCTCAGGCAGGGCGGGGAGTGAGGGCAGTGGGCCCAGAGGAAGGCCACACACAGACATTCCTCTCGGAAGCACTGGAACAGAGCGCCTAGTATGAGGGTGGCCTCGGCTACACTTCACTTGTCAGGCCTTTAGACAAGGCACTTAGCTTCCCTGAGCCTCAGTTTCCTCACCTGTGAAACGGGAGTAATGATCCTGCCCTGCTGACATCAACAAGGGAATGGACATGAAGGAGGCCTAGATCTACGGCTCGGGTCAGTGTCCTTAGCCTTTGTCTCCTCTCTTCCCTCCTCAGGGCCCGCAGGGAAGTTCTCCCTCCAACTGGGGGTTCCTGGTGAGAGTGGTACACCCACCCTTCGCTCTGCCTTTCAGAGAGAGAGGTGCAAGAAGTCTTAGCTGGAGACGCAGCGGGTCCTGGGAGAGAGCGAAGGAACCGTTCATGTCACCTCCTCTAAGAAATTACTCCTGACACTGTCCTTCCCTGAGAATAGGCTCTCACCCTTCCTCCTGCAGGGGCTCCTGCTGGCCCAGAACCTTCCCTCACAGGAGATCATTGTCTACTTACTGCAAACTCCTTCAGGGCAGAGGCTGGGCCCCTCAGCTCCCCATCCACGGGGGTGACCTCGTACCTGGCCCACTTGACAGCATTTTACCGAATCAATGAATCAATAGATTAAGTCATTAATTTGGGCAATGAGGCTTGGTCAGAGATGGCAATCCAGGCTCCTCAAGCTCTTTCTGCTTCTTTGGCTGAGTTCACCCCTCAACAGTCCCCAGCAAAGCCCGCCTCTTCATCTCACACACTAACACGCCATATACTCTGCTGGGACCCCTCCTTGGCTGATGATTAGAGTTGGAAACTTAGGTTCTAACATGGACTCTGTCACCATCCTTTCCCTACATGGTGACCGAAGTGATCTTTTAAAAGTGCAAATCGGAGTCTCGCGAGCTCCTGCTTAAAGTCTGAAGGCTTCCACCTGCCCCTGAATAGAAGCCAGACTCCCCCCAGGGCCCGCAGAGCCTGCCCAGCACTGCGATCCTGTGTCACGCTCCCTCAAGTGCACCCCAGCAGTAACCTGGTCCTTTGCAGCTCAACGGGCCAAGTTCAGTCCTGCCTTGGGGCCTTTGCACCTGCTGTTTCCTCTGCCTGGTATGCTGTTCTCTGTCATCTCTGCGTGGCCGGCTCCTTCTCCTCATTCAAGTCTTACCCAAAAGCCTTTTCCTCAAACACTCTTCCCTAGCCACCAATCCAGTGTCACCTTCTTTAGTCATAGTTAATTCCCTCTCATATCCCTTTAAACATGTTAAATGTACATGGACTTTGGGTTCTGTGTTTGATACTCCATGAGATGAAATTTACAGGGACCTGAATCTGGTGCTTGTGGTTTTGGCAGACTCTCACTCATGGTGGCTTATTTCCTTGTGGGATGCACAGTTTTGGAATGTGGCCTTACGTTTGAAGAGCTTTATTATTTTTTTTAATATTATTTATTTGAGAGAGAGCATGAGTAGGGGGGGAGACAGAGGGAGAGGGAGAAGCAGGCTCCCCACTGAGCAGGGAGCCCGACTTGGAGCTCGATCCCAGGACCCTGGGATCAGGACCTGGACCAAAGGCAGAGGCTTAACCGACTGAGCCACCCAGGTGCCTCTCAGTTGCTTCACTTATAAGATGGGAGTAGTAATCATTAACTTATGGGAGATTGTGAAAAAATAAGACTCATTCATGTCAAACACTCACACAAATCACAGCTGGACACTCAGTAAATGGTAGTTACACTATGACTGATGACTTCGGGGTACCACGTTGCACTGTCCCACCCCCCTCCATGAAGCCACAGCTCTTCTCATCCTCCGGGCTCTGCCCATAGCAAATTAGGGGTCCACCCTTCCATCTCTGTGCAGGAGCTGAGCAGCCCTGTCTCACCTCAAACCCAACGGACAAAGCTCCTTGCCTTCCAACACATGGCAGGCCTGCTTGGTCCCCGTGCTGCTCACAGCCCTCCTCCCTGCCCCAGGAAAGGGCCTGAGGCCTGGTGGGAGGTGGGGGGTAGGGCATGACAGAACGGCACTCTTCTGTATAGAGAGGTGTGGGAAGAAAGCCTGGGAAGAGAGACCTGAGTGGGAGGCCAGAAGAGCTCAGAGGGCGCCAAGTGCTTAACCACATGGGACCTCGGACTTCCCACTGGACTGAATCACTCTGTGCCTTGGTTTTCCCATCTGTAATATGGGACAATAACAGAGCCTCCTTCATAGAACTATTGTGAGGATAAAAAGGTAAATAAATGTAAAGGGCTTAGAAGTGGGCCTGAGATTTATGGGTTCATTTTTATTATGTGCATTTTGTTCACTGTTGAGTTTCCAGAAACTTGCATGTGCCTGGCACATAGTAAGTACTCAAAAAGTATTTCTTTTAATTTTTTTCTTTTCATCAATAAATGTTTCTTGAATGGATGGGCGGACGGATGGACTAGCCTGAGAGGAATCATGAACAGTGGATACTTCAGATGTTCCCTATTCATTTTGCTGACAATCCTAAGAGAATTTGGACAGAGCCTGACGCATCAGAGCCCCCTGCAATGCTGGGACTGGAGGGTTCTGAGAGCCAGGTGTGGGAACCACAACCCCAGGGTTTCCTCGGATGCCTGCTATCCCTTCCCTGATGCCGAAAGACCCTGGTCTCCTTGGCTGGGTGTGAGGGGACGAGTGTCTATTTGGATGGATCTGCCTGGCTGGCTGATCTCACGCACTAATATCATGCTGTAGAGGAGGGAACAGGCAGAGAGAGACCTCGTGCAAGGTCGCGAGGGCGGTCATGAAAGAGCTGGGACCCACGCTCAGGCCTCCTAAGTCCTGGTCAGGCGCGCTCTTAACAGTCGGCTCCCCTGCGCCCAACCCCACAGGCAGAGCAGCTTGACTATCTGAAGTGTTTTTTGGTTGTTTTAGTAGAAAGGGGGTTCTCTGCGATAAGGATCCAGAGAGGACCTGGGGAATCCAGGGGCAGAAAGACAGCTGGCCTGGGTAGGAGGCGGTGGGACCAGGCCTAGGAGGCATCAGAACCTTCTTTCCCTCTATTTCCCTCCTAAATTATCCTTCACCATTCAGGGCCTCCCACCCCCATTCGGATTTTGTAAATTATCTTTTTTATGATTAAATATTTCTGACACAGAAAACTACAAGTAATATGATGAACGCCCACATATCTTCTACTCAGCCTTGTTAATTCTTAACATTTTGCCATATTTACTTCAGATTTATATGTTTTATTTATTTATTTTTAGAAGATTTTATTTATTCTTTGACAGAATGAGAGAGCACAAGCAGGGGGAGGGGCAGAGGAAGAGAGAGAAGCAGGCTCCCCGCTGAGTGTGACACTGCAGGGGGCCCCATCCCGGGACCCTGGGATCATGGCCTGAGCTGAAGGCAGACGCTTAACCTACTGAGCCACCCAGGCACCCCTCCATGCAACTTCTAAGGACACATTATAAATACATAAGCACTATATCGTATGGGTCCGAGCCGCCCAGAGGCCCCCAGATTTATATTTTTTAAAGAAACAAAACATTATAGATTCAATGGGAACCCCCTGGTCTGTTCTCCCAAGGCTCATTCTACTCCTGCCCTTCCCAGAGGAATCCACCCGACTGAATTTAGGGCTTATTCTTTCCATGCAACTTTTTTTTTTTTTAAAGATTTTAGTTTATTTATTTATTTGACAGAGAGACACAATGAGAGATGGAACACAAGCAAGGGGAGTGGGAGAGGGAGAAGCAGACTCCCCGCCGAGCAGGAAGCCCGATGCAGGGCTCGATCCCAGGACCCTGGGATCATGACCTGAGCTGAAGGCAGACGCTTAACCTACTGAGCCACCCAAGTGTCCCTCCATGCAACTTCTAAGGACACATTATAAATACACAAGCACCGTATCATATGGGTTCGCGTGCTTCTAAACTTCATACAAATTGCACCCTGTGTGTAAACTTCCGCACCGTGGGGGCTTTGTTCAGCGTGTTTTGATTTTATCCTCACTGTTACACGTCGCTCTGTGCCACACTCGCTGAAGGACGGGTCTATGCCTCAATTTATCCTTCGCTTACTGACAGAGGCTGCGATCAGCACCTTTGTACATATCTCCGCGCACATGTATGCAAGGGTTCCCCGGGGGCACATAACCAGGAAGGGAATAGCTGGTGACGGGTCCGTTTTGTTGCTCCATCATAAACCACCCCAAAACTTAGTGGCTTAAGACAACATCCTTTATATCTGCTCACAATTCCATGGATTAGGAATTTGCGCAGGGTACCGTGGCGACGGCTTACCTATTTCTACACGGTCTGGGTCTCAGCCTGGGCGGCTTCAATGTCTGGGACAGTTCAACGGGGGCCGTATGTGTGGCGCTGTCAGGTGCGTTCCTCAGTTCTCTTCCACTTAGCCTCTCCCTATGGCTAGCTTGGGCTTCCCCGCAGCATGGGGGGCTCAGGCTTGCCAAGCACAAGCCATATTGTGCTTCTTAAGCCGCTGCTTGCCTCGCTCCTGCTAATAACCCATTGGCCAAAGCAAGTCACATGGCGAGGCTGAGAGCTCAATGTGGGGATGGGTGGGGATAGGGAGGTAGGATTCCCTGGGGACTGCTGACAGATGGTCTATCACAGTAGGGCATGGCATCATCGATTTTATGAGATATCACCAAATGGCTGCCCAAAGGTAGTATCAATTTGTAACCTCCCAACCTTTACATAGTCCCCTCCCAAAGGTGTCTGGATTGTTCTGCACCCCACGTCAGTACATGAGTACTGCCAGACTTTTAACTTTTGCCAATCTAATCGATGTGAAATGATGTTGCTCTATTGTTTAATTACATGGTCCTGATCACTAATGGGGTTGATTAGACTTTTCTCCCCAAGCTTTGAGATATGTCTGATGTATAACATTGTATAAGCAAAGTGTGCAACATGTCAAGGGTTGATTATTTTTCCTGCTTATCAATTATTTATCTGGGTCTTCTGTGAATTACCTGTGCCTATCTTTTGCCCATCTTTCTGTCAAGTTCTTTTTCTTTGTCATACTAATTAGTGGTTATTTGTATTTTCTCTTCCCTGTCCTTGCATGTTTAATCTTCTCACTCTCATTCTTCTGGAACAGAAGGCTGTTACTGAGTTCTCGCCCTCAGGTGGGGAGTTTGGGGCACTAAGAGTCTTTCAGCTGTGATTCTAAATGGCCTCAGCATCTGTCCCGCCCTCCAGGTGTCTTTGCCAGAAGTAGGGTGCAGATGGGGAGACCCAGGGCTGAACCTACAGCTGTTTGGCTTCCCTCCTTGCTTCTCCCTTCCCTTCCCATCACTTCAGATGCGCCCCTTCCTCCAGCACACAAGGCCACCATAGCCCCCTTGGAAAATTGGATAATGACAGCACATAACAAGGTGAAAGAGACTGTAGCTCAGAGGACTGGGAAATCTTTGTGTCCTGCTAAGCTTCTATACAGCCTGTGCACTAGACATTGACTGAATATGGACATGGACACTGAATATTGATCGTGATACACTGACCCATACCCTGTGTTTCCTGCCTCTGTGCCTTTGCTTATGCCGCTACCACAGCCTCCAAGGTCCACCTCAACGCCCCCTTCATGAAGCTCTCCCTCAAGGGGGTCCTCCTACCCCCACACTGGATGCAATCTGTCCCTCTTCTGACAGCCCACAGAATTTTCTTTGTACCATTTGTCACCTTTTACGGGCCCCAATTTGTGTTCTAGGTAGGACAAGATTACTCAATAGACAGAATGAGTGGTTTAGGGCGCTACCAAAACAAAACCCAAATACGAAAGTCCGGCTTGGATGAATTTTCCAAGCAAAAAATCTAGAAAGCCGTGGGAACTCTGAGCTGTCCAATTCAGCAGCAGAAGCCACCCATAGCGATTTCGATGTGAATGGAGGTCCGTTTGAATTCAATTCAATTCAAAGTTCATCTCCTCAGTAACACCAGCCACAATTCGAAAGCTGAACAGTCACACGTGGCCACGGGCTGCCATACTGGACAGCACAGACATAGGACATTTCCATCGCTGCAGAAAGTTCTATTGGGCGGTGCTAATTTTCACTAGTTCTATGTTTTACTGTTTCAGGTTGCTTCTATTTTGAAACACCAGTGCCAAGGGAGAAACAAAATCTCTCCATTATTTAGCCTTCCAAAGGTCTGAATATTGCCCTGGTCCCAACTCGGCCACTAATTCTCTGTGTGACCTTAAGAAAGTCCCCCTCTCTCCAAGCCTCAGCCCACTCAGCTGTAAAATGAGAGAGCTGATGGGGAAGGCCCTTCCCTCTCTAACCCCAGTCTTGTTCCACCTCAGGAAATAGTTATTTGTGTCCTGGCAGGAAGAGCAGAGGTAGGGGTGAGGAGGGGAAACAGAGGAAGGAGGAGGAGATCATTAATGGCTCCCAGATTCGTGCCTTTGATCAGGTAGTCTGGAGTGAGATGAGGGGCTGGGAGGGAGGGTGATGGGAGGAAGGAGGAAGCGGAGGGCCAGGTGAGTGGTGAGGTGAGAGAGGCAGCTGTGGGAGCTAGAGTAGGGTGTGAGAGAGAGAGAGAGAGCTGGAATGGAATGGGGTGGAGGGTCTCTCCATCAGAGAGACAGCTGAGTCCCTGACTAGGGGCCAGCCCCTCCCAGCCCTCCATTATTCTGAGGGGGCGTTCAGTGGTGAGGCCGGGTCCCCCTGTTCAGCCCCGCCACCAGCCCTCCAGTCCGTGCTGCCATACAGCAAATACAAAGACAAAGTGAGGGCAGATGTGCCTGGAGGAGAAGTGAGATTGGGCTCGTTGGCGGAGCCCTGCTGCCTGTCCATCCCGCCCTTCTTCTTGCAGAAGAAGGCAAGGGGCTGAAATGAGCGCACTTGGAACCAGGGCGGAGGGGCAGCCCTTTGTGAGCTGTTGGCTTTGGGGACCAAAGCATACGTCAGGGCTGGTGACCGGGCACCGAATGTGATCTTCATCTCTAGGACGGGGAGAAGGAGTTTCCAGTAGGGAGACAGTCCTGGATCTGGGCTCCATGAATAGGTTTACATAACTTCTCGAAGTCTCTGTGAAATGGGCCCCGGACACAGTAACTATAAGGAAGAGAGGGGGCGCATCACATGTGTAGATGCCCCAATAGGCGTCGAGAAGCATCTGGGTTTTGGAGTTTTCTGAAATCTGAGCTTGAACTCCTGTGGGGCACCCGGTGCGTCCCGCCCTGACAGGCACCCCCAACCCAGGGCTCAAACGGCACAGTGGGGAGAAAGCCAGGCCCCTTTGATCTCCCAAGGTTGGAAGCCGCAGCAGCATCTCTGGGGGGCTGGGCAGGCCGGTGGGGGCGAGGGCACCGGAGGCGTCTGCGCCTGCTTGGCTCACACCCAAGAGTCCAGGTTTCAAAGGCGTGCTTCAAAGGCAGGGCTGTGTTCCTGTGGCTTCTTTTGTACCTGCTCAAGGAAGGCAAACAAGCCAGTGCCCCCTCCTGCCCCAGGATGGCAGCTCAGATCCCAGGAGACACTCCTTGCCCCCTTCACGCCCCAATACGGTCCGTTAGCCCTCCCCAGCCGCAGGACTCTGTCTCATCAAAGCAGTGATGGAGGAACTGATGCGGGAGGGCCCTGCCCTGGCTCACCGGGGGCCTGGCCACCCTGGGGGTTACAGTGACAGGCGCAGGGATGGGGAACGAGGAGGAAGGGAGGCCAGGAACTGCCGCTTTAATGGGGGGGGGCAGCGCAGTGAAGCAGAGCGTGGGGAGAGGGTTGAGAACCAGGAAATTGGCTGGGAGTGCCAGAAGAAAGGTGCCTGCTGGGGCCCGCAGGTGGGGGAGGCTCCCTTCCCCCCCTTCCCTCCTCCAGCCCCCACAGGAGGCCCTTCCCTGACACCAGACCTGAGAGGTCCCTCCCCTACTCTTTCTTCCCTGGCTAGACCTCACCCTGGTCTGCACAGAAGGGGGGCCCTTGCTCAGCTCCCCTCCCCCCCCAGGGGCTAGAGCCAGTATCTGGGTGACTCCACAGGTGCCCTGGCTGGGCTCCAGCGGGGGAGAGGGGTGAAGGGAAGGTGAGCATCCCAGCCCCTCCCACAAGGGAGCCAGAGCCACTCCAGTGGAACGGAGCTGGGGCAGGAGGTGGCTGGCCGAGGGCTGAGGAGCTTATTCTTCTGCCAAGTTGCCCACACCCTGGCCTGAAATCCTGGGGCTCAACCATGGGCTTCAACCCTGCCCCTCAAGGGAAAGCCTCCCACGGCCTGGTCCCCGGCTTCCACCCCTCCCAGGAGAACTTTCAAAAGTTCTGGAACCTTGGACAATCAGGATTCTCTTGGGATTGGTTTGCAGATCTTAGAAGACTAAGCGGACGACCCCATGCCTCGCCCAGGGAACGGCCCAAGCGTCCATTCATTCATTTAGCCGGCAACACTGGCTTGAACACCTACGCAGGTCAGGAGTCCTCCGTACCATCTGTAATGTAGGCACGAGGATCCCCCCCTACAGGTGAGGAAACGCACAGAGAGGTTGGGCAGCTTGCCTGAGGTCACACAGCCACCAGGTTAGCAGGCCTGTTAGGGCTCAGAGCCCATGGCCTGGGCCGGTATGTTCCGGCCGAGGCTCCCACTGCGGACCCGGAGCGAGCCCTTCTCTTGGGAGGCAGCTGCGCTGCTGTTCCTATCTGGGCCCTGCTTCCTCATTGGCACCGGCTCAGAGGTTCTTTTGACCCCAGCTGGCACACCAGTCAATATTTTAAAGACAGTGATGCCTCCTCCCCCACCCCTCACCTAGCCCAAGAAATTCTGATTTAACTGGCTCAGGCTGGGCAGCTCCCTAGGTGATTTAAGTGTGTGTTGGGGCTGGGAATCCCTGGGCACGATGACAGCCAGTCCTCAGGGGCTGAGGGTAAAACTCAGCCTGGTCCCCAGGCTGGAGACCACTCTGGGCGGTTACTGTGCAAAGAGACGCAGAGCAGCTGTCTCTTTAAGGAGCTGGTGCCTGGGGAAGCAGCAGAGGGCCCAGCCCTGTGGGCCAGGTGGCCTGGAGAGTGCTGCAGGAGGGACAGGTGCCTCAGCGGGAGCCTGGGAGGCACACGTCCAAAGGCAGGCAGAGACAAGGGAAACTGCTTCAGGCCAGCAGCAGTAGGGGGCCGAGGATGGAGATCCCCCCTCTTCTAGAGAGAAGCAGCTCCTTGGTCTGACCCTCTGGGGCCAGCTCTGGGAGTACAGGACCGACCCATGGAAACAGGGGTGCCTCTGGGGAAGGTGAACCCAGTGGCCTTGGCCGCCTGCCCTGGCGTCCCTGCACACTGCGTTCTTACACTCGGTCCCCACGTGGGAGGGGAGGGAGCTAGGGGCACCTTGACTCTCCTTCCAGAAAGATCTGCTGACTGAGACAAACTCCCCCACCCCCACCGTCTCTGGCTGTGGCCGCAGGCACCTCCAGCAGTTGAGGTAGGGGAGGGCCTCCTCCCTCCCTTCTCCGCTCCCCCACCAGTCAGCCCAGGGCCCCCCACTGTCAGGCTTCTGCAATCCTAGCGTCTGTGTGAGAGACTCACTACTCGGCTTACGACTCCAGGGGCCCAGGGCAGAGGAAGATGGGGGCCCTTTAGACCTGGGCTGTCCTTCCTCCCTTCCAATTTCAGCTAGAGCAGGGTTTCCCAAACGGCAGTGGGCAGACACATCACCCCCGGATCTGGTTAAAATACAAATTCTGACTGGGTAGGTAGGGCCAGACACTGCCTTCCTGACAGACTCAGGCGATGCTGCTGGCCTGTGGACCACACTTGGAGCGGCAAAGAGCTAGCACACCCCGTGGCTGTTCCCTGAGCCCAGCCCTTGGCTGTGCCCGCAAGCAGCTGGCACTCACCAGGGTAGAGCCAGGCTGGGCCAGGCTGGGCGGACGGCCACCAGCCCCTGGTGCCCCTTAGGAACAAGTGGTCCTCACCGGCCTGGCGCGTGGCGCCACTGATGGCTCAGTGCCCAGAACGGGGGAAAACGTGAAATCTCATTTCAAGCCCCAGCGATGGTTTGGTTCAGCTTACCTAGCTTTTTTAGGAACTTAATGCCATGCATTTTTCTTATATGCAAGGCTGCAAGGCACCTGCTTAAAATGATTTTTCCCCCCTCTACATTTGAGTAGAGACAGGCAAAGGAAGGCAAATGCTTTTCCTCCCCCTTTTCAGGTCTCTGCCTCACAGACCTGAGCTGGAGTCCTTCTTTTGCCAGAGTGGATTGGTGCTGTGACTCTGGGCGAGCCTTTTGACTTCTCGGTGCCTCAGTTTCTTCATCTCTAAAATGGGCTCATTAATAGGTGCTTCAGAGAGTAGTTGTGAATATTTTTATAAAGATCAGCAACATTAAAGCACCTTGTGACGTGGAAAAGATTGGCCAGTGACATAGGATCATTAGAGGGCAGCGTTTCAGAGCCCCGGGGGCTGGAGCCCGTATCTGGAATACGGTCCCCAGTTATTATCTGTGCACTCTTGGCTGAGCCACCTCACTGCTCTGAGCCTCAGTTTCTGTATGTGCAAGAAAAAAAATACTATCATCCCCACAGGCTTATGAGGAGGAGGGAGCAAGAGGGGGTGTGGATCCTGCCCAGCACCGAGGCCTGACACGGAGTCTCACACACACACTTCTCCTAAATTGGACTTGTACTGTTTGCATCCTGACTCTCCCTCCCCCCAATGTCCTGGGATGTCCCAGGCTGATGTCCCCGTGTTCTTATGTGTTATTGGTGGCCTCATAATATTCTGTCACACAAATATCTGGACATTGGTGGCCTAAATCCTTTCTTGTGGGTCTAGAGAAGGGGGGCCTAATAACTATTTCCTTTCCTTTCTTTTCAGCCCCCCCAGGTGAAAGGCCACTCCCTGGCCCAGGAGCCCCTCACGTAAAGCTCTGACCAGCCAGCCTCTTCACTCAGCACCTCCTGCTAGTCAGGGAGCACCGAATCTTCTTCTTCCTCGGGGTTCCTTTGCTAGCCGTTCCTTTGCCGTGCTGGGGGACACAGGCTATCGTTCACCCACTGCTGTCAGCATTGGACAAGTGACCCAACGGAAACCCTCAAGATACACAGGTGGAGAGGCCGGCAAGAACCAGAGGCCTTGTTGGTGCTGAGAAAAACAGTGCGGGCAGGGGTGAGAGATGGGGGTGCCCACGGGCTGTGGGCCCTCTTTCTGTTTCTGTTTCTGCTGGAGGAGGGTATTTTGGAGGTGGAGGTTGTCTCTGGGGCAATAGGGTGAGCCCAGCTGAGTGAGGACGACGAGACTTTTTTCCTCACTCTCTCTGCAAGTTCCACCACTTCCTTGTGGTGGGACCTGGGGAAAGACCCGAACTTGTGGGAGCCTCAGTTTTGTCATCTGCTAAAGGGGGGGATAAAAGCACCGGCTTCCTGGGGGCTGTTGGGACGATTTTATGGAAACATGCCTGTAAAACAGCACGTGCCCCTCAGTGAGGTTCAAAGAATGCAGCCGCCACCTTTGTTATAAACTCTCCTTCCAACCCCTTCCTAGCGTCTCTCTGTCACCAACGTTTTTTCTCAACTTGGGCTCTTCTACGGGACACATTACGAAGAGGTAGGACTTGTGTTGGAATCACGTGAAGAGCCACCACAAACCGGGAGCTCTGGTGTTAGGCACCCACCCTACACCGCCCCCCCCCCCCAGTCCCTGCTGAAGCAGCGTGTCTAGAAGCCATGAGGAAGTGCGGTGGGGGTGACAGGAAGGACATAGGTCCCCGGGGGACAGAGTCCCAGCACTTGGAGATTCTCCAGCTTCAAGAACACCGCCTTTGTCACTGGTAGAGCTGTTTCGCAAAGGGCCATACCCAGCAGTCCTCCATATCCCCTGAAGACCCAACAAGAGTCAGCGGATTAAATTAAAGCAGCAGAGATTTGAGCAGGATACAAGGAAGGCTCTCTTGACAGCCTGGGATAACACGCAGGCGAGGCCGAGGGAAGAAGCCGGCGCTCCCTGTCCCAGGAAGGAAGTCCGCCCTGGGTGAGCACGGAGAGAGGACACGGGGTCTCCAGGAACGCTGGTCCCCTGGGTCAGCTGGAGGCAGGAGAGGAGGGCGGGGTATGTGTGTTGTCTTGCCCGGGTCTAGAATTCACGAATTTACTTTCGGTATGATACCTAAATTTCCTTTAAGCTTAAAGAAAAAATCATCTCTATGAGCTTGAATGTGGCATTCAACAAAGGCCTTCACGGACAGCAACCCCCCCCAAGCTTCCTGAAGGCACGTTTGGACTAAGAGACGAAGTTCGAGGTGTGAAACCCAACTGTCGATACAGTCACTCTCAGCAATCAGGCAGAATTAATTGTGTGAACACCATTGATCAACCCACTTAATACTTACAGGGCCCGAGAAAGAGCTGGAATGTAATTTCATTACCAACCTGCTCACCTCTAATGAAACTCCTAATAACTCCCTAATTTTTCTTTCAGATAAGAGCTGATAGGTGGAAATGGGGGGAGCAGGGTTGCGGCAGGAGGGACATGGAAACTTATTTTCTCTTCTGTGCTTGACTCTATCTAGAGAGATCCAAGCGAAATGCCTAGTCGCCGGAGCATCTTGTCAAAAGTCACTTTAAAAAGACTGCAGTCAACCCTGATGTTCAGGCCGGGGACCGGGTGGCAGAGGAGTATGGAGAACCCCAAACTGCAAGTGAGGTTCACAAAAATCAATTCTAATTTGCCCGAGGGTGATTATTCAGTGATTTAAGGGCACCTGATACCTTCTGAGGCTGAAACAAAACGCATGTGGGTTCTCCCAGCATGGGGTCGGGGGTCGGGGATCGGGGTGCAAGCAGAAGTCATCACAGGTGCCAAATGTCACTGGATAATAATTGTGAGAGCTGGTTGGGAACGGTCCCCAGGCAGTATGATGCCAAGGTCGTAGGAATCCTGGTTCAAGTGCTGAGTGCGTGGAAGCAAGCTCCCTTTCAGGGCCCTGAGCACACACACCCCAGTACTCTTGAGCACATACCGCGTGCCCACGTGCTTGCACATACAGACACGGCTCAATGTAAGTCCCGTGAAGACAGAAACATGGTCATGCCTCCTGTTTTCTCCTGTGCCTCATACTGCATTGGACATGTGACAAGCATTCAATAGATATTCAGAGGGGCTCCTGAGTGGCTCAGTCGGCGGAGTGTCTTGGTTTCAGCTTAGGTCACCATCTCACGGTTGTAAGATTGAGCCCCGTGTCGGGCTCTGCGCTGAGCTGAGTGAGGAGCCTGCTTGGGATTCTCTCTCTCCTCTCCTTCTGCCCTTCCCTCCCTGCTCACGCTCGCTCTCTCTCTCAAAAAAATTAAAAACAGATATCTAGAAAATATGTACAAAGAGCACACGCATATACACACACACGACCCACGTACACACGCGGGCACATGCTGTCTCCCATCCCTTCGTTCTCTGGGAGGGCAGGGAACCTGCTGCTCTTATTTGCCATCTTAGCCCTGGCACACAGTGGGTATTTGGAGACGTCTGGATAAAGAAGAGGCCTTGTTGGTGCTGAGAAGTCCACCTCTTCTGGCAAAGCTCATCTATGCCTGTGGTTGGATCGTCCCTTAATCCAAAGTCCTGCTCAAGACCCTCTCCCTCCAGGTCTACCCTGCTCTTCCCCACTCCCCGGCAGGATAGCTGTTCGCACTGGCTGCTATGAACACCTCCCTCATCAGACTTCCGTCTTCCCAGACCACCCTCTGCTCCCCGCTCTACATCAGACCAGGGACTTCTGGAGAGGAGGGACCCTCTCTCCCATCACTGTGGGAGCTGCCAGACTGCACTTCCCTCCCCTGTCAGACTGGACGTTCTCCCACTGCTCTGAGCCCCACAGGGGACAAGTCTTCCTCCCTAGATTTTGGAAGGGGTCCCTCCATTTGTTTGCACTAGTGACATGACCCCTCCTTTTTGTCTGGCTCTCTGCTGGCCCTCCGAAGTCCCCCAAACACCCAACAGGTTCCAGAAGGTGTGCCCCATGCTCAGCTTCCAGGGTTGAGCTCCCAGGGTGGGTATGTAGGCAGATGAGGGGCGGACAGCATAGACGACTGTCCTGGAGGGGTGTCTGGGAGTGGGTGCAGGTGGGTCCTGCCTTCCCGGTCTGAGCCAGTCCGGGCGGTAAAATCCAGCTTGCTACGACCCAGCCCCCATGCTCACCATGCTCTGCCCAGGACTCCTCGCAGCCCAGCTGAGGCCCTAGACCTTCTCGGCCTTTGTGGGGCAGGGATGGAGGAGAGATATTCCCCCCACCCCAGGCTTCACCCCTAATCTCCAGCCCTGGCTCCCTTTACCTGGCTCCTGAGGTCTGGGAAGGAGGGAAGGAGGGAGGGAGCGGCAGGGCGAGAGGTAGGGGCAGTGAGGGTAGTTATTTACAAAGCCTGTGCCCTGGGGACCCTTGTCCTGGACAACAATTACAGCCCCTTAATTAACTGAAGTGCAGTCCGCCTGTCGATGGAGGCATGTCCCCCACTGAAGTTTGCTACGCCCGCCGCTGTCTAGTACTGGTTAATGAATATAAATCAGATAGTTTATAGTTAGCAAGCAGGGAACAGGCTGGCAAGGGCCTGAATTCCAATGTGGAATGCCCGAGGATAGGAACATGCCCTCCACAACAGAGGCCAGGGCACCCACAGGGGCAGCTCTGGCTGGGGGGAGGGCAGTAACCCTGAGCCCCCCCCGCCCCCCCCGCACTCGGGCTCTGAGTGCACGCAGATGCGAGTGCAGCCTAGGAATGTGAGCGACACCCAGCACGGGCACTGTTTGCACATGCAGTGCTGTGTGCCCACAGCGGGGAATCCCACCTGCACGGCCCACGCTCTCCACCAGACCCATGGGGACCATGAAGCAGCCCGGCCCCCAGGAAGCCTCGGCCTCCGCCCTCCTCTGAGACCCACAGGGTCTGGGCCCTCGGCGGCTTCTCCCTTGGATGCCAGAGCCTGTGCCCACTGTCTCCTGTCAAAGCCAGATCCCATCCAGCCCCCAGGCCAGCTTCCCCTGATTCTGGGGGGTCAGCACAGGCCCAGGATTCTGCTGACTCAGTTTCCCCTCCCAGGGCTGGAGTTGTTGGGTGGACTATACCTAGCCGGGGCTGTGGTGGGGTCACCGCAGCTACAGCACCCTGACTCTAGGCAGAGAGGCTTCTAGAATGTGTGTGGGGGCTTTCTCCAAGGCTTTCACAGCTGCAGAAGAAGTAGACTGACAAGATCCTAGTCTAGGGCAAGTGCGCCTGGTTCGCGGGCAGTGATGTGCGCACCAGGCCCTGTGCTTAGAAGCGTTAATGGCTTGATGCTCTGCTGTCGCCATCTTGGAAGGCTTCATAATTTTGAACAAGGGGCTCTGCATTTTCTTTTTGCACCAGGCACCCCAAACGGTGTGGCAGGTCCTTCTATTCTGGCCGTTGATCTAGGGCCAGCGGGACAAGGCGGGGTACAGCACAGAGCTCTAGCGACAGGGTTCACTTATGGAAAGGCCACTTTACCCGGGCCTGGGGCTCTGTCCTGCTGTCTTCGTCACCTGGGCAAGTCACCTTACTTCTCTGGGTCCCAAGTTCAGGCTTCCAAGGAGATGACCTCTTAGCTCCTTTCTAGCTCAGCCACTTCTCGCTGGGGAAGAGGCCAAATGTCCTTGGAATCTTGGTGCACACGCATACACGCACAGCCCAGCCGGAGCCTCAGCCCAGAGCTACAGTATTGCCTCTGGAGAGAGGGAGTGGGGGGGCGGGCAGCCCCAGGCCTAGGCAAGTCTCCACAAGCTGCTTCTAAAATCCAGGGAGAAGCCAACACCCTTCC
>CM052891.1:31294614-31383134 GCA_028534135.1 Potos flavus | reverse complement strand
CAAGGCTGGGAGGGGCGACAATTATTTACTCCTCCTGGGCTCCCCTGCTGGGAGAGCTATGGTGAGGAGCGAGCTCATCTGCAGGTTCTAGAGACAAAGGAAAATGATCCTATGACCAGAGCATGAGTGGTGGGGGTGGGAAGGGCGCAGGGACTGGAGAGCTCAGGGGGACACAGGGCCAGGACGCCCAGGGCTGCGGGCAGTAGGGGTGCAGAGGGTACACCAGCAGACAGTCCTAGGCCAGAGCACCCACGGAACCAAGGCTGCAGGAGGAAAGGGGGCCTGCCTCCCCTGGGTCCCACCCCTTTCGCCCTGCTCTTGAGTTGGGTTCTAGTTACCCACCCCACCCTGGGGGTGGGCTGCCTCTCCTGGGGGCTGTAGGTCTGGGGGCGGGAGGCTCTCACATCCCCTGTGGGCGCTGGGAGCCGTGCAACCTGCTAGTCTGGCGGTAGTGCCGTAGGGGTGCCCCGGCTCCGCCCTGTCCAGCATCACGTGGAGGGGCGGTTCCTTGTCCAGATTGCTTTTTTTTCCCCAGTGGAGCCAAATGGGGACGTAGAGGGTGGTACTCAGCTGCACTAGGGCCTCAAGCTTTCACAGAAGCATCCCCAATCCTGGATAAGCTACTGTCAATATACCCATTCCACAGGTGGAAAAGTAAACAGAAAGTTTACTTTTCCCTGGAGTTCTGCAGCAGCACAGATGGTAAAGCTCAAGTGGCTTTTCCCTGATTCCCCACTGGGGCCCTTGAAGGAAGTCAGCACGCCATCAGCCCTAATCCTTCCCCAACACGCACATCACATACACCCAGTGGATAGGAACTCCAGGTCCCCCTCAGACTTGGGAGAGGAGAGCCTCTCCTGGGGGCTCCAGTGCTCTGACAAGGGTCTCCCAACGATGTGGCCCTTTCATGGACAGGGGACATCTGCTGATCCTCACATCCCCTGAGGTGAGGAAGACAGCGAGGGTGTCAGGAAAAGAATTCACAAAGATTGAAACCAGAGAAGGTGCCGAAAGAGGTTTGCACCGTGACTCATGCGGAGTTGAAATCCATCTTGCCTCCCGGCCCAGAGCACCCATACACATACTTGATGCTCAGATGCCTCATCCTAGGAAACGGGGCTCCCAGAGCGGGGGTGGGGTGGGCAGAGGGAGGGGGAAGTGTTTTGTTTTGTTTGGAATCTGACCAGGCTCTCCCGCCTCTCCCCTTCTCTGAGAGAGAGAGAGAGACTTGGTCCTCAACTGGGGACATCACATAAAATGAATCTCTAAGATATTCTCAGATGCCAACGACTCTGTGATCTTAGAGAAAGCTTCCCAGGGGAGGCAAAATCAAGGGATGCTTTGAACAGGGCAAGAAGGACCAGCCGCCAAGATAGGCGACCTGTGCCCGAGCGGACCAGCCTCTCCTCCCTCCCTGATCTCTGGATTCAGCAGGCATCAGGAATGGAAAAGCCCTTCACTCTGAGAAGTGAGGAATCAGGAGCTCAGGAAACTGGTTTCTGCTAGAGGATCGCAGAGGTCACCCCATTGGGCAGAGAGACGGATGGCAGGGGGAGGTCCTTCCAGCTCATGCCTGGCTAAGAACTGCGAGTCAGAGTGCTTTGGACTCTGAATCAGGGCACACTGTCCCCCCCTCCCCCCACCCCTGGCTAGGGGAGAGGGGGAGAAGGCAGCTTTAGTCTGGGGCTTTCCATTCCACTCAGGAGCCATGGTCAGAGCTCATGTTTTCTTGGAGGCCTCCTCAGACTGACCCCAACAGGGCCCCTACTCCCAAATGTGTCCCCCCTTCCCTTCTCCTCCCAGGATTCCAGGAGGCAGGAGGGCACCTCCAAGACTCATAGACCAGCCCTTGGACTTGTCATTCTGCATTCCTCTACCCAACATGGCACAAAGTCAAGAGAGAGAGGAGCAGAGACCCTTTGTCCACTCCTGGGTTGCCAGTTTGAGCTCTAGAAGCCACATTCTCACCTGGGGGTGGGGGATGGATCCCCAGCATCACCCCAGGGGCTTAAAAATAAGGAAGCCTGGCACAGGTGAGGAGGGGACGCTTGGCTGGCTCAGTCAGTAGAGCATGCGACCCTTGATCTCGGGTCATAAGTTCGAGCCCCATGTTGGGCCCGAAGCTTACTTAAAAAAATACTAATAAGGAAGCCTACGTCTTGAGCCCTGTCTCTGAATTCATGGGTGACCTCCAAGATCCCCTCACCCCCGGGGAAAGCCAGTGACCTCGGGGCTCTGTGGGCTGTGGGTACTACTGGGCTGGGAGAGAGGGTGGCGTGGGTAGGGCTAAGTCTTGTGGGATTCTCTCAAGTTTCCTCATAGTCCCTTCCCCCGGACTCTCCAGCTCAGCCACTCTCCAACCTGGAGAAAGCTCCATGACCTCAAGTGGCCCTCAGTTTGCCCCCCTCCTTGTGCTCCCCCTGCAAAGGATATTGGGAGATAGAGATAATCCGGGTGTGAAGCTTAGCCCACAGGCCCTGGCTTATTATTATTATTAATTATTATTTCACGACCAAGCTAAGCATATGCTTATACGTGACTGCAGACAGGGAGGTCCTTTCTGCAGCCCCCATGGTAGGCCCGCGATCTTTTATTTGTCTCCCCACTGGCCAGATATGATAAAAACCTCTGCCAGCCCAGCCCACACTGGGGAATGTGTGTTTGGAGAGAGGCAAGGAAAGCGAGGGAAAGGTTGACTGCTTTTTCCGCGCCCCCCCTCCCTTTAGCGTGGGTGACACCGGCGAGAAGCGAGCAGCTGACCCGGGTTTGAATTTAGAGTGTTCATTAATACGATATTATGCCATATGCTCCCGCACACTGTCTCCCTCTAATGCAGCCGCCAATTTGCTGAGCAGCCCTAATTAGTAATGGTATAATGAGAGTATTCAGAGGGTAATGTGGTGGGTGGGGATGAGAGTGATGGGGTTGCTCCTGGCCAGTGGGGGAGGGACAGGAGCTGGCTGCAGAGGGTTGCGGCTGGGGGCTCGGGGTCCACGGCTGGGGTCATCTGGACCCAGGGCTGGCTGAGGCCCAGGAGGCAAGGTGCCTTCCTCCCCATCCCCCGCCCCAACTCCAATTCCTTAGGGAGCAGAGGTTCAAGGTTGTGGAGTGGCGTGGCGACAGGGAGAAGAGAGAGTCCCCTGGTGAAGGAGAAGGGAATGAATGGTCCTTTGTTTTCTGGCTGGAGATAGAAGCTAGAGGAATGGCAATGGTGGTACTGTGGGGGGGGTGGGTACGTGGGTGTGGGTGCGTGTGCACGCGTGGGGGGGGGGTGCGTGTGCCAGGCACTCTGCTCGCCCCTCAGAACCACCCTGCCGGGTCACATGACCGATGCCATTTTTCAGATGGGGAAACTGAGGCTCGGAGAGGTTCAGAGATCACTCCACTGGTGAAGGAGTAGAGGGCTGGCAGCCGGGACCATCAGACTCCAGCACAGGAGCAGCTCGGTCGCCCCTCCCTGCGGGGTTGGGGATACCATGGTCAAGGCTGAGGGAAGAGCACCATGGAGGGGTCAAGGGCAGAGGGGCGCAGGAGGGCCTGGCTGCTCATGGTCCTTGTTCTTCCCTACTGCCCAGTGTTTTATCTGTGCGATCCTTCCTTGCCCAGCCTCAGTCCCTGGGGTAAGATCACTTGCAGGACCTTAGCTGAGAAGCTACTATATATTATGACCAGGTCAGACTCCACACCTTCGGCCATGGCCATGCCAGTGGAACCTTCGGGCTGAGCAACTTGAGCTTCCGAGCTTCTGGCAAAGTCTGCCCTGGCCAGAGGTGAACTCCAAGAAAGGGCTGAGAGCTCCAGGAGGCATGAGGTGTCTGCATCCCAGATTCAGGACTGTCCCACCCGCTCCGAGCCTCCCAATGCCAACGGAGTCTCCAGGAGCAGGGGGTGGGCCTGGGACTCTGCATCTTTGAGACACCCTTCCCATTGCCAGCGCCCCCCTCCACACCCCTCCCGGGGCCTCTCCTTCCCAGGCACGGCTGGGCAGCGCTCCCTCCCTGGGTGATCACAGCTCTCCCGCAAACCCACGCTCAGGAGATGAAATATTCATCACGTACATATTGGCTCCTCCAGCAGCTTTTAGGGAAAGCAAATGAGACTGACTCCAGGAAGGAAATGAGTGTGAGGCACGGGCGGGGGGCTAGGGGGGCGCAAAATGGTGAGGACAAGAGTGGGGGGGGTGGGCACCTCCTTGCTTCAGCCTCTCTTGGATCCAGCTTCTGGTACCAGGCTGCACCTTCTATTCCTGGTGTCCCCTCCCTACCACACCCCTGCCCCCCACCTCCTTCACCTCTTCACCAGCCCCAGAGCCCCCACCTCTCCTCTTAGAAGATGAGAGTTCACAACATCCGGGCAGGGTAACAAAGCATAGCTCTATCTCACCACCAGCCATTCCTAGCCTGGTACTGGGCCTGCGGGCCGCCAAGGTTCCCGCCATCATGGAGCACGCAGATGTGGGAGCCTATTTCACATGGTGTCAGAGGAAAATAAAAAGCCTATCTGAGTTTGGGTGGGCAAGGAAGGCCTCGGTGAGAGGGTGACATTAGTGCTCAAACCTGGATGATGAGGATGAACTTTCCAGGCCAAGAGAACGGCAAGTTCAAAGGCCCAGAGTTAGGAATGAGCTTAGAGTGTCCAGGAAGCAGCCAGAATGTCACTGTGGCTCTGACTCAGCAGGGAGTGAGCCTGGAGAGGGTCACGGGGCCTTCTGGGCCACAGAGACCTTGGGGGTTATTCTAAGAAAGCAGGAAGAGCACTGGATTTGGAGCCAAGAGCCGAGGTGTGAGTCTCGAGCAGGTAACTTAGCCTTCTAGCCTCACCTTCCTTATCTGTGAAATGGGCACAGGAAAGTCCGCTTTGGACAGGGCAGCTATGAGGGTTAAATAACATCACATATGTGCAAGCGTGTTACTCTTTAATGTTAGTATCATTGTGTTCTCCTCTGCTTGTCCCTGGGTGAGCCCCCAAAGGTCTGCCTGGACAATACTGAGCCTCAGAACTTTGGAACCCTGGCATGAAGGTCATTCACTGAGTATTTACTGAGCAACTACTGTATGCCTGGCAACTGTACTTGGTGTCAGGATATAGCCGTGAACACGACAAATTCAGTGTGGACTGAAGAGAGCTGGACCAGCCCATCACATAGACAGAGGATGGCTGAGTCAAGGCCACACAGGGCCCAACTGTGAGGATGAGAGCCCAGGTCCCCTGACTGTGGGTCCAGTGTCCTCCCCTGGATTCAGACAATGGGCAGCACTTCCCTCCTCCAGCTGACAGGTTCTCCCACTCCAGGGCCAGTTTGGGAGGGAACGTGCAGCGGCCCTGTTTGGAATGAGGAGTTCTCCTCCTGAAGAGGGATCAGGAAGCTTTCTCGAGTGGTTGGGATGAACCTTGCCGGATAGATTGGATTTGGCCATGAGGCTTGCACGGACATGGGCAGAAGGGATCATAAAGGACTGGAGACTGGAAAGCGTGGGATGCATGCGTTCAAAACAGAGGTGGGTCTTCGAGAGAGCTAAGAGGAGAAGCAGGGCGCAGGATGGACTCAGAGAGAGCGCTGGATGCCACTTCCCCCACCCCAGCAGCAGGGAGCCCCGGGAGCTGGCACTCTCAGGACTGCTCCATCGAAAGCTCTAGCAGCTCTGTGCTGACAGCATGGGAGGGGGAAACGGAGGCAGGGAGATCTGCGAGCAGACTACGGCAGTGGTCCAGGTAAGCATTAATGAGGGACTCTACTGGAGCGCTGGCAAAGAAGTAAAAGGAACAGTCTGAGAATTTACAGAGAAGGATGCAGGAGTTGGCCCTTGACGGAGTTGGGGAGCAGGAGGGAGGGAGGAGACAAAGAGCTCTCAGAAGATGGGAGATTTAGCTGTTCTTTATTGATTCCACGAACATTTCCTGAGCACCTGCAGAGGGTCAGGCCCTGTGCCATTCAGGCAGGAAATTGAGCAAAATTGTGCAAAACTCAAAGTCTTGTGATTTGTGCTCTTGTTGGGATGGGGGATGGGAATAGGGGGGCAGGGGGTCGTCAGGCTCTGGTGGCCCTCTAACAGCCTCCATTTTGCTCCCTGTAAAATGGAGGCATTTCAAAGGACAGCTCTTTCCCCCTCGTGAAGAGCTCCCGGGGGCAGGAAAACACCATCTGGGGGCTTCGGGGATATTCCAGAATTCTGGTCATTCAAGCATGCAGAAGTGAAGAAGGCATGGGGAGAGGGGAGGGCTCTCCTATGAGGCCAGGGAGGCAGAGCCATGTGGGGAAGCTAGGAGCCCGGTTAGGACTGTGTTCCTCTCAGGGTGTGGGGCTGGGGTCCCAGGGCCGCCCACTTCCCATCTGGGGAAAGGGACTCTTCGGAAGCAGGGACCGTGGCAGTGATTCCTTCAACAATGGCAGCTGCTGATGCTTCCCGAGTCCTCAGGTAGTAGCTTTACATGCATACTGGTAGCATCCCCATTTTCCAGATGAGAACACTGAGACCTAGACTTCTGAGACCATTCACAGAGCCAGAATTGGAATGCAGGCTGTCCGACTCCCACATCCAGCACTTAACCTCTTCTCTGATAATTCATCCAAGTCCTGGAGCCAATCCGCCCTGACATGCCCTCTACCAAGGGCCAGCCCCACCCCACTGCAGTGTGGGGGCATCGGGACCCAGAAGCATCCCAGAAGAGGACCGGGAAGGAGAGGTCAAATTTGGACTTGCCAAGATGGGGGAGGGAAGGGCAATACAACAGTCTTTGCACCATCAGAGCAAAGGTGAGGTGGTCCCTCCCAAGTGCGCTGGAGCTGGCAGTGGGGTGGGGGGCTGAGACCTGGGGCCCCCTTTGTCCCCATCTTATCACCAGTTTTCCAGGAAGTTTGGAGTCTCCCCCTGCCCTCCCCCACCCACCAGGGTGAAGGTTTGTGGGGAATGTTCTCCCGCAGAACTCGGCACGAAATAAATTCCATTCTTACTCTGCAAATGACACTGCACATAAATATTCAGTAAATTAGCAGCACGCTTTTATAGATTTATCAGTCATTGCAGGCACAAAATGACAGGCAATGTTGTAGCTGAAATATTAATGCTGACAAATTAATGATTTCTGAGTAAATGATGTCATTTTTGCACCGTTTCATTAAAATTTACTCACTTCTGCTTCATTTCTGGGCCTAAAAAAAATTAAAATCATTTCTTTCTCTCTTTCTTCTTTCTTTTTAGTGTGGGATCGGTTCCCAAACCTGAGAGGGGCATAAATTTTCCCCAGAAGCACCCCGGAAATGGAGGTGGGGAGCAGGGCAGGGCTCCCCTCCCCTCCCCCTGGGCCCTGGGAAGGGGTTGGGGAGAGACCTCCTGGGTCCCAGAGCCAGTACTTGGGCCTCTGCCATTAGTCTAGCTGATGGAACATGGGAAAGTGTTTTCTCTGGGTCAAGCCTGGAGTGAGGGTAGGGACCCTAGGGGAAAGTGGGGAGGGATATTGGGGGGGTATGTGGGGGCAGAAGGAGTAAGAGGAAGCCATTACCCTATCCTCTTTGGAAACTGAGGGCCTCCACTGCCCCCCTCATCTCACATGGCCTCCTCTCTTGCAATAAATTTGGGGAATAACTAATTCCCGAGACTTTTGTAGTAGAAAAAAAGGGGAAAATAGCCACTGTATAAATATGCCCGACCCACCCCTCACCAAGGCTCTAAGGATGAACAGATCTGAGTCCAAACCCTGGCTAGACCACTTATGCGCAGAGTGACCTTGGGCAAGTATCCTTGCCTCTCTGAGCCTCAGTTTCCTTTCCTCTACTCCTTGATGCTGTTCCTGGTTCATAGGAAGATTAAATGGGATGGCCTGTAGGAGGCCCGGCACAGGTACCCTGGGAGGGGGAGAGGGGCTGCGGGGACAGCAGCAGCGCGGCCCCAGGGTGACCTTGTCTGGCCCTGTGCGGGTGGGAGCCAGAGTCACAGCCCGCCTGGGTCTGGAAGACGCAGCCAAATGCAAACAAACCTCAGCCGGCGGCGCAGCGGAAGCGGAGGGCGGTGAGGCCGGCAGAGGCCAGGCGGACACAAAGGACAGCGAGGGAGACAAGCGCGCGGGCACCAGAGCCCGGCCGAGTCTATCGGGCAATCTCCGGGCTAATTCTTTTCGGGCCGGTCTCCTATCTCCTGCCTGGCTCCCCAGCCGCTGATAAAATTGAAGTGGAAATGAAGTTGGACGCTCGGGAGGACCCGTGCGGCACACGGTGGGGGTGGTGCTCTCCGCCCAGGGAAGCTGCTCCCTGGGCGGCCGCCCTTGGTGCTGCCCTTGGCCAGGCCGGAGGGACGGGGACGCGGGGCGAGGGGGGAGGGACGCACCCCGCGGAGGCCCCTAACCAGAGGTTACCGACCTTGTCCTGTCCTGGTTACCATTTCCCCAGCAACGGTAGCGGGGTAGAAACAACACGCACATTTATCCAGGGCTTATTATGTGCCCGGCTCAATGCCAGGTGCTTAAAACGAGTTATTCTCATACTTAGCACCAGCCGTCCCCCCTCGAGGTGGCTCCAGGGGTCCTCCCCATTTTCACCGGTGCACACACAGAGCCCCCCTGAGTCACAGCTGGCCCAGGGACCTCTAACAGAGCAGCGGGATCCCCACCAGGCGTGGACACACGGCAGCCGGGAGCGGTCCTCACCACCTCACTGGACCTTCACTTACCAGCGCCCCACATCGCTGAAAACCCACAGAAGCTAGCCAGAAGCCGGGTGCCAGCAGGTATGCGCACCTGTTAGGAGGCAGGCCTCCTGGCCATGAGCCTTGACACTATCTGCCCCTGGGTGAGGCAGCAGGGGCGGAGGCCAGGGCCAAGGCCAAGGAATCCAGTATGGCCATGGGGAATCAGGGAATGTGGTGTATTGGCCTTCCGAGTGGTCTTTCCAACCCCGGAGCAGCTCAGAATGAAGTCTATACTGCACTGGACTTTTTGGGAAGTGGGGTGGGGGGGAGCAGCCTAGAGGTAATTATTGCCTTTTGTAATATAACTCAGTTATTCTTCATTTATGTTCATCCCTATTTTATTTACTTATGACTTGGCCTTGCCTACCACCCCCCACCACAGCCCGCCTGCTTCCACCTCTCTCCAGCTCCGGCCACCTGGCCAGCTTTGGGCTCTCAACACCTTCAAGAACCCCAGCTCCTTTCTCTCCTAAGGCCTTCACACATTCCCTTCCCTCAACTTGGAATGCTCTTCTGGGCAACTTTTTCACCTTTGCGGTCTTACTGATCTTTAAATAATCCTTTTAGTAGTAGTGATATACACTGATGGACCAAAATGTATACACCATATATTTTTTTTAAGATTCACTTTTTTTTAAAGATTTTATTTATTTATTTGACAGAGAAAGAGAGATCACAAGTAAGCAGAGGCAGGCAGAGAGAGAGGGAGAAGCAGGCTCCCCGCTGAGCAGAGAGCCCAATGTGGGGCTCGATCCCAGGACCCTGAGATCATGACCTGAGCCGAAGGCAGAAGCTTTAACCCACTGAGCCACCCAGGCGCCCCTAAGATTCAGTTATTTATTTGAGATGGGGCGGGGCAGGGAGAGAGGAAGAGAGAGTCATAAGCAGACTCAGCACTTGGTGCTCCATCTCACAACCCTGAGATCACAGCCTGAGCCGAAACCAAGAGTTCGATACCTAACTGACTGCACCATCCGGATGCCCCTATACACTGTATTTTTTTTAATTGGATATGGAACTGTCACCCACCTTGAACCACTAGCATGGGCGGCAGTGGCTCTGAGCTCCCAGCCCCACAGTTTGGTGCCCCTGGGGCAGGTGGACGGACCTTTCCTGTGGTCAACAAAGGACAAGAATCTAACTGCACAAAACATCCAACTAGGCTTTGTATCAGCCTAGCCGCCCACCTGCTTTAGGCTTCTGGTCCTCAGTTTCTGCTTTTACAGCAACTCCCCCTCCAGAGGACATCTGATAATATTCTTTGTCATTCTTATGGCACTAAGTGCATTGCAAAGGAGTTATTTTCTAAAAGGGGTTTACATGAAAGAGCCTCCACCCGGAGCTGGATGACTGGTACTTGAGTCCAGGTTCTGTCACTAGGGTGACTTTGGACAAGTTGCTTCCCCCTCTCTGAATCTCAGTTTCCAACTCTGTAAAAATGGGTATAAAAATAGTTACTTCTGCCTGACAGGGTAGCACAGAGACAGGTAGATAGCAGTGAGATTGTGTGTGTGTGTGTGTGTGTGTGTGTGTGACCTTGACCTCTCATTCCAGGATCCCTGGGATCCAACACAGTGCTGAACATAGTAGGGGCTCAAACACTGTCTGTTGAATTACTTTTCATCTTTTGTTAATTTACCAAACAAATATTTTCTGGGATAAATATTTTTTAGAGTTTTATAAATTATAGGAGCAAAATGACATTAAACACAACTTTGAGAAGAGAAAAAAATTTATCTAGACTCCCCCCACAATACGTCGATAATTTTCATTTTTGCTTATTCTTTTCCAGTCTTTGTTTTTATGCCTCAGTAGTTTACGTTGTTGCAAACATAGCATGTGTTTAGTGGGGGTTTTTTTCATTTCACATTATCTCAAACATTTGTATACTTTCTGCATTTTCATAATGATGTTTTTAATGGCATAGAGTAGATGTACAAAATTTATACATTTTTCCAATCGCATATGGAACTGTTACCAAAATTGAACATATTTTAGATCACAGAGGAAGTCTCGAAACATTCCGGAGAATCAACATTATCTAGGACATGCTTTCCGACCACAGTGCAAGAAAACCACCATAGAAAGAGAACTAACAAGACCTTCTCTGTCTTGAAACTAAAAGCCCAACTTCTAAATAATTCATGGTTTAAGCGTAAATCAATGAATATTAATTAAATATTTAGAATTAAATGATAGTGGAAGGGTTAATGATCCTGAACCACTATACGTATATGCGGGAACTGAACATTTAGGTAAATGGACTTCTGCCTGCTGTAGTGGGAGGTTACAGATAAGCAAGGGGTTAAGGTTAAAATGATCCACGTGGTAATGGTTTAGAGTTGGAGCTGTCTGAATGAAGTTATACTTAGTTTACTATAAATACAGATGGTTACATATAGAATTTTATATGGATGAGTGTGCACACGTGGGTTAGTACACACACACATATTTCCTTGCTCGGCTAGCTGAGAGGACCTAGAAAGAAGGACCCCAGTAGCAACGATCATGCCTGGCACGTAGATCTTGGTTTCTAAATACCATTCTTCAAGAAAAGGAACCAGGGTTCCTTGGAGAAATGGTTGATTCTAGGACAAAACACAGGCAGAAAATATGCAAGATGATCCAGGAGCATTTTGCAGCGCCAGAGAGTAAGAAAGTAACCAAATAGGAAACAACTCACATTGATGGAGGAATGTCCGGGAGACACAGGAGCCAACTGAGAGCTCCTAGTGGCCAAAGGTGGAACAATTTGAGCAACAAAATAAATAACACGGTATTGGGTTATAACCCAAAGTAAACAAATATCCATGAGTCCCTACCGATACAAATAAATTACCGAATAAATAAATTAACAGGGAGAATAGGCAGATCTCCTGTGCAGAAAAATTCCAAATAATTTGTGTAGATGCTCTGCCCTCCAAGAGATGCAGCTTAATTCCTTAAGTGTGGTGACTTCCCTCCAAAGAATAGGGAAAGAGAGAAGAAAAGGGTAACTACCTCGGCTAGGTGGTCAAGGTCAACAGCAGCAGTGATAAGTCATGTTGATAGGGTGTGCTGTGATGAGAATGGCCTTTTACCTCGGTGGTCACCCTCTCAAAAACCCATACTCCAGTCTAATCATGAGAAAAACATCAGACGAATCCCAGTTGAGTAACATTTTCAAAACATCTGACCAATGCTCCTTAAAACTGTCAAGGTCATGAAAAACAAGAAAGCACCTGAAAAACGCTCACAGGCAAATGGAGCCTAAGGAGACATGATGATTAATGTAATGTGGTGTCCTGGATGGGATCTCAGAACAGAAAAAGGACACTAGATCAAAAGTAAGGAAATCTGAATAAAGCATGAGCTTCAGTTAATAATCATGTATCAATATTGGTCCATGGACTGTGACAAATGCACAATACTAATGTAGCATAATGATATAGGGGAATTGGGGTGGAGGGTACATGGGAGCCTTCTAGGTACCATCTTCACCATTTTTGCATAAATCTAAAACTACCCTAAAATGAAAAGTTTATTTAAGAATGATAATGAAAGTCCTAGGCCAAATTTGTAAGGAGCTGGTAAAGCAGTATTTAGAGGGAAATTTATAAACCTCGATGCATGTGTCATAGTTATTAGTGCTGTTCACCAGATACTTCCAGTGTTTTGGCACAGGATAGACCGTGCTTCCTGGTCTCTTTTGGTCACATGGGGCCAATGAATTATGAACTAAAGTGATCTGTGTCACTTCTAGGAGGGAACATTTCATCATTGGCATAAGACCATCCAGGGATCTTTCTCTACTGTTTATTGCGACTGTCAACACTACGGATATCAGCTGCTCCACTAGCTGGTGGCCTAGCGCAAGCATGGCAGAGGCTAGAGACCCTAGCCAACCTGTGCTGGACCAGCAGTATGAGAGAGAAATAAGCCTTTATTACTTTCAACTGCGGGAATTTTGCTGGCTACTACAGAAGCATAATTTAGTCCACCTTGAGATGGCATGTATTTAAAAATATGTATCAGGTAGGTTGCTTTCAGTTATTAAGTAAGAGAATATCCAGCTCAAGTTATCCCTAAACTATGAAGGGTACTTATTATCGCTACAACAAGATGTTCTGAGGCGGGATTAGTTAATTCGAAGGCTCAGTGACGTCATCTTTCTGCTCTGCCATCTTCACTTGTAAGTTTATTATTTGAGCCACCGAGTTTTGGGGTCATTGATAATGCAGCAATAGATAACTAATGAACAGTGAATAAGGACAAGACCCTTGGAGCCGTGGTAGCCATTTGCCAACACAAAGGTTGCTAACTAACAAGTGAGGATAGTAATTAAAATAGCGTGACCCTGGCCAGGATTTGTGATGGAGGGGTTAGCTGTCCAGCAAAATTCAATTTCCCCTTTTTGCATGGAAATAGAGCAGTAGTTAGTCACATGGCAGCCCAGCTGGGCGCTGAACATCTTGCAGTCCTCTTTGCAGTTAGGTGAGGCTATGAGAATATGTTGTCATCAATGGAACATGAGCAGAAGTGATATGTCCCCCTTCCGGACTAGGATGCTTAAAGCAGCAGGAGCATTTTCTCTGGTTCTTTCTCCGCCCTTCCTCCAGACTGGAACCCAAATGTGGCCGTGACCCAGATTTCAACAAGGAACCACTAAGCCCCAGGATGGACAAGCATGAGTTCCTGAATGGCTCCATGGAGCAGAGCTCACACCTTCTTCTATTATGTGCACAAAACAGAAACTTTGTTCTTGAAATTTTGTTGGAACTCCTGTTACAGCAGCTTGGGGTTTTTTTTTTTTTTTATCCTAATTAACACAGGCATAGATAAATCAACCAATAAAACAGAAGAGAGAGCCCAGGAACATATTCATATCTATATATGGGAACACAGCCTATGTTAGAGATACCACCACTAATCACTAGGGAAAAGAAAGACTATTTAATAATAGAGCAGTGATACATCATTCACAACACGAAAATGTAGATCTTTGAGTGACCCAAATGGAAAAAAAAATTAGAGAAAAGTATTGTCATAAGTCAGGATAGAGAAAGATTCCTCAAACCAGAAAGACACAATAAGAATAATCTATAAAGGGGCACCTGGGTGGCTCAGTGGGTTAAGCCTCTGCTTTCGGCTCAGGTCATGATCTCAGGGTTCTGGGATCGAGCCCCGCATCGGGCTCTCTGCTCAGTAGGGAGCCTGCTTCCCCCTCTCCCTCTACCTGCCTCTCTGCCTACTTGTGATCTCTTTCTCTCTGTCAAATAAATAAACAAAATCTTAAAAAAAAAAAAAAAAGAATAATCTATATAATAAAACACAGATTTACTTAACTCTATTAAAATTACATCTTACCTAGGGCAAAATATACCATAAGCTAGAAAGCAGGCAATTTACTAGGAGATATTTGCAATAGACAATGCATCCATTAGAATGTATAAAGAACTCCTATAATCTGTGAGAGAGAGAAACAAAGAACCTAACAGAACAGAAAGAAACAGTATAAGCAGTTCACAGAAGAGGATCTTCAAATGGCCACTAAAGCCATGAAAAGAAAAGTGAGATACCATTTTTCACCCACCACACTGGGAAAAAATAAGAAGCCTAATAATACAAAGTGTTGGGGAAGATGTGAGGAAAACAATGCTGTTTACGTGGCGGGTGGAAGTGTAAATATTGTCAAAGAGAGAGCAAACAAGTAGCATTTAATTGAACATTGCAAATTGTATCTAGTCTATGACCTATTCAGAAAATACAATTTCCAGGTATGTTCCCTGGAGAAATTCTGGCATATGTATACACAGGATATGCTGTTTTCTAGGGGCCAGATCCTGGACACAATGTAATATCTATAGGGGAATGAACAAATGACACATGTTTTATGATGGGATATTACGCAATAGTTTAAGAAGAACGATTTGATCTACACAAATGCACACAGATAGTTTTAGATAATGTACTATTGGGTGGATAGAAACAAGATTCAGAATGATACGGAAAGTATACCACTTATATGCATTTATGAGGACATATGAATGCATATAAACATTTTTTTTTAATGGGAGGAGTTACCCAGACTCAGAATAATGGTTCCTTCTTGGAGAAAGGGTATAGATAGAACTGGAAATGGCCATTAGAAGGGACTTTACACCTGCAGTGTGTCGCTTGCTTTTATTTTAAGTAAATGACAAAAATATTAAATGTATCAGTCAGGGCCCAATCAGGAGGCAGGGACTACATGGGGAAAATTTAATATAAAAAAATTAACCAGTGAAAGGTGGTTAAGTTCTAAGAGGAGTAAATGAGACCTCTAAAGGAGCAAACACAGGGAGCAGCTACTATGTCTAGGGTTAAGAGAGCACTTAGAAACATACTTGAAAAGGGGCCCCCCAACAGGCCTGAGAGGAGGTGTGGCTGTGGATCCCCCGAGAAGCTCACTGCTGTGTTTCAACCAGAGCTGGACAACAGAGGGCAGGCTATGGCTGGCAGGCACCTGTCCACAGGGGCGCCAGTGTAACTCACGGGAGGGTGAGCACCACGGGGTCTCCCATTTGCTGCTGGCAGTAGGGAGCAAGACTTGCACACAGGAACCAGGAAGAGAAGCCCCCAGCTCATCTCCCACCATGCCGTGCAGTGCCCTTCAAGCCCTCTTATCACAAAGCAGAACACCATGCCAGCCCATAAGAGACTTTTCTATGTACAGGGCCCAGCTCTGGGATCACAAAGCAGGGCAAACAATGGTAGATTTGGAGCTAAGAGGCAATACGTGGATAACTAGCATGCTAACGATGGATAGCGGCAACATGCGTGTTGGTTATAGTAACCTTCATTTTTTTAAAAAAGATTTTATTTATTTGACAGAGAGAAAGAGATCACAAGTAGGCAGAGGGAGAGGGGGAAGCAGGCTCCCTACTGAGCAGAGAGCACGATGCAGGGCTCAATCCCAGGACCCCGAGATCATGACCTGAGCCGAAAGCAGAGGCTTAACCCACTGAGCCACCCAGGTGCCCTGGTTATGGTAATCGTCATATATATTCTTTTTTTTTTTTTAAGATTTTATTTATTTGACAGAGAGCACAAGAGCAGCAGGCAGAGGGAGAGGGAGAAGCAGGCTTCCTACCAAGCAGGGAGCCTGATGTGGGCCTTGATCCCAGGACCCTGGGATCATGAGCTGAGCTGAAGGCAGACGCCTAACCGACTGAGCCACCCAGGGACCCCTTTATATATATTCTTTGTCGTTTAAGGATCTCAAAATAAAAATATAAAATGATTGCCAGTCAACACTTTTTTTTTTTTTTAAGATTTTATTTATTTATTTGACAGAGAAAGAGAGATCACAAGTAGGCAGAGAGGCAGGCAGAGAGAGAGGGGGAAGCAGGCTCCCCGCTGAGCAGAGAGCCCGATGCGGGGCTCGATCCCAGGACCCTGAGATCATGACCTGAGCCGAAGGCAGAGGCTTTAACCCACTGAGCCACCCAGGCGCCCCGCAGTCAACACTTTCTGAACAAAATTTTACCGGTGATGGCATAAATACATCTTCTGAAACACTAGGAAAGAAAGGTGAAAGGGGCAGTGGGGATTAGAAGAGATCTTTGAAAGGAAGAATAAAAACTAACCAGGAGGTAAAACCAGGAGACATTTGCTTTTGCCAAAGGAATTCTTTCCCTTCTATCAAGAAGACTAGACCAGTTAAAAAAAAAAAAAAAAAAATCCAAAACAAAAAACAGCCCAAACAAAACAAACGGCCCCCCAAAACAAAAAACATGTAAATGAGTAAAGCCTCCTTATCAAAAAACAAAGACTTAAGATTGAGTCAAAACTAAAAATATATGCTGCTTATAAGAGATACCCTTAAAACAAAGAGAAAATTTAAGAGTATAAGGTTGAGTTCTTCCCAACTCTATCCTACCTGGTGCCCTTTCTTTCTTTTCTACCCATCAAAGCCCCCTAAAACATAGACCTATGGGTCTAGACACACCTGAAGTCTCTGGAGGAATAAGCAAGAACCTGCCCACATTGGTTGCCTCCAGGGAGGAGGGCTGGGTGACCAGGGGATGGGGGTGGGAGGGACACTGTATGGACCTTTTGAATTGTAGATCATATGTACATATATTACTTATTTAAAAAAAAAAAAAGCCAAAAAAAACCACCCTAAAAACCAAAACCTTATGATCTTTAAGACACAGCTGCCCCATTTCCTCAAAAAATTAAAAATAGAATTACCCTAGGATCCAGCAATTTCACTTCTGGATATATCATCCAAAAATTCAAAGTAGGGCCTCTGAGAGATGCTTGCACACCCATGCTCACTCATAGCAGTGTTATTCACAATCGCTAAAAACATGGAAGCAACCCCAGCGTCCATCAACAGATGAAGAGAGAAGCAAAATGTGGTACGCTCATACAAGCTAAGATCCTTCAGCTTTAAAAAGGAAGGAAATAGGGACACACGCTACAGTGTGGAGAAACCTGGAGGCCCTTATGCTGAATGCAGTAAGCCAGTCACGCAAACACAAATACTGTATGATGCTGTCATCAATGTCCTAGAGACAGAAAGTGGGGGGGGGGGGGTTGCGGGGGCCAAGAGGAGGGCAGAGGAGGAGCTTTTGTTCGATAGGCGCAGGGGTTGCGTTTTCCAAGATGCAAAGAGTTCCAGAGATGGTCACACAACGTCATGAATGTCCTTAATACCACTGAGCTGTACACCGAAACATTATTAAGATAAATTTTGAGCTTATGTGTATTTTACCACAATAAAGAAGAAACCGGGGGTAAAGAGACCTAACTGCCCTCCATCCCCGCCTGCTCCCCACAGGGCTCCCCTTCTCGGACCCCTGTGTCCCTCTTACGCAAGTCCAGCTCATCCCTATGTGTGTTGGTCTCCACCAAGTCAGATTCTTGAGGACAGGGCCCCTGTTTTTGTTTGGTTTTTTTTTTGTTTTGTTTTGTTTTGTTTTGTTTTGTTTTTTAATAGTATAATCTTGGTGGCCAAGTGCTTAATGGATACCTGGTGGTATTGCCACAGTTTGTTTCTTGGGCTAAATCTACCTTTGGAGAGCACACTTTATGGGGCTCTGGAAATAGAACATCACTCACTCGGTGGTACAGTGGAAGAAAGTAGACTTTTTTTTTTAAGATTGTATTTATTTGAGAGAGAGAGAGTGTGTGCAAGTCAGCACAAGCAGGGGGAGAGGCAGGTTGAGAGGAGAAGTAGGCTTCCCGCTGAGCATGGAGCCCGTCATGGGACTCGATCCCAGGACCCTGGGATCATGACCTGAGCTGAAGGCAGACGCCTAACCGACTGAGCCAACCAGGTGCCCCAAAAGGCATACTTAGAGTCAGCCAGCCAACTGGAAGTGGGAAAGTGGGATGCCACCCTAGCCACTGTGGCTGTAGGACAAGGAACACACCGACTGCCCTGAGCCTCAGTTTTCCCCTCAAAAATGGGATAATAATGGGTGATTAAATATAAGGTGCCTCATTCTTCTCTATCTTCTACACTGAAAGAGGCTTCTTTTCTGCCTCTGCTTTTCCCTGTTGCTGTCGAACAGCAGAGAATAGAAATCTGTTAAGGGAACAGAATGCTCCGTACTGTTTTTTTCACCTTTTTTTTTCTTTTGGGATAATTGTAGACTGACATGAAACTGTAGGAAATAAGGCTGAGAGGTCTTATGTACCTTTCACCCAGTTTCCCCCAACGATAATATCTTACCAACATCTAGAGCACCATATCCCAACTGGGAAATTGTCATTGTTACCATCCATTGACCCTTTCAGATTTCACCGGTTTTGCATGCACATGTATATTTTATAGCCAGAATCCTTCGTCTTTTTTTTTTTTTTTTTTAAGATTTTATTTATTTGAGAGAGAGAGAGCGTAGTAGGAAGGGCACGGAGCAGCGGAACAAGCAGACTCCATGCTGAGTGGGAAGCCTGACACGGGGCTCGAGCCCACGACCCTGAGATCATAACCTGAGCCATAATCAAGAGTCAGATGCTCAACCAACTGAGCCACCCAGGCGCCCAGAGCCCTTAGTTCTTTTAAGGGCTCCTGTTTCAGGACATTTTCCCCATGCATCACTGAGGTTTCCTTCAAACTTTCCTATCTACCCAATCCTACTACCCCTTTACCTTTCTTTCTCATTAAAGATCCCAAGAGAGCTGGAACAAGTAACAGGTGCATCAGAGAATTCCCTCCTCGGCTCCACCAGAGCACGTCCCCAGGTCCCTTGGAGGCCCCTGGACTCGAGCAGGGTCCCTGCTCTGGCAGAGACCTCTGAGCGCCAAGTCACTCCTGTCTTCAGATGCGCACAAATCCTGCCCTCTCCTGTCTCCCTGTGACTCTGTGCTACTGAAGAGAAGCTGCCATGCTCGCTACGTGACTGGAAGGGACGGTTGGCTCCCGAGAGCTGGATTTAGCACCCGGTTCAATCCGGACCGGCTCCTCAGCTCCTGAGTCACCTTCCTCTCCGAGTGGGGGTCCTCTTTGCAGCTGCAAGTTCCAGTTCTGGGTGCTTTCATCTTCAGAAGACGACACAGGCCCCGGGCGTTTGGGACATGCCAAGGGAGCAGCTGGTGGGATCAGGGATCCACAGCCTCTACCGTGTTCCCATCAGGAGCACTTGTATTCCCTAAAGAATGTTCCACCGACTCCAAGGCCCCCCTTCCTTTGTTCCACGGAGGTCCACTTCTCAGATATGTGCTGGGATCCCTTATGGCATCAACGATACTGGTGATCTCATCTCACTGAGCTTCGGTCTGCCCCTCTGTATAATGGGACCAATAAGCCCTCACAGGGCTCTCTTGGTGCTTAAGTAAGATCGCCCCAGCAATGGGCCCAGAGCCTTGGTGCTAAGTGCTCAATGAAAAGGGTGGTTAGCTGCCACCCCACCATCATACTTCTGCATTCCTGAGTCACCTCCTGTGTGTGTCATTTCCCTGGGGCTGGATCTGCCACCCTCCTCTTACCATAAATGTCTTTCTCTAGACTCACTGCCCTAAGAGTTGGGGCTCTTCCTTTCCAAGGGTGGGAGCCGAAACCAAAACAGGTGGTGTGTAATCAGGGACTTAAAATGACTCAACTGTCCCCTGGCTGCATCCCGTGTTTCCCAGAACATCTAAGCCACTTCCAATTTTATAGGATTAACTTGCTTGCTCAGACTCCCAATGAAACCCAAGGTCTGTCTGTCTCTCTCTCTCATTCTCTTCCAGGGCCCAGGACAGAATAACTCAGGGCTTCACCTGGGAAAGGGAAGGATGAATAGTGGCAGGCAGAGCTCAGATCTTGCTTTTTTTCTTCCTGGCCCCTCGCCACTCCCAGCCCCCCCACCCCCCCGCTATCCCATGAAACCCGGCACCCCAGGGTGTCCCTGGGGTGGGTGAGGACCCGGCTGGCCCATCTCTCTTTACAGGCAGGCAGGATTTGGCTAATAAGAACCAGCTGTGTTGGTGGTGGGTTTTACTCGCCCCCTCCCCTGCCCTTGCTCTGATAGCTGTGAGAAACTGATGACAACCTGTTTGACCTCTGACCTCCGAACTTGACCCACTGCTAATACCTCCAGCTGCTGATTGCTGGCGGAGCCCTTTGTCTCGGGCTGTTTGGGAGCCAAGACAGACAAATGATTTCTATTTGTCCTCTCGTGCCGCGGATGGAGCTGATCGATAGGAACCGCGAATGATGTCAAGGATTTGTCACCACAGCTTATGAATGACAAAAACGCTCCTCACCACCCCCCCACCCCTTCCCCAAAGAAACACCTTTTGGGGGGAAAGACTGAAAGGCAGAGAAGGCGTATCGATTTTTTTCTTCTTTCTTAAATAGCAGCTTGAGCCACAAAAGAGAGAAAGGCAGCACTTTTCTGTGCTAAAATGCTGCAAAAAGCTTCCCAGGGAACGAGGGCAGTGATTAGATCAGCTATTGCGTGAAGGTACCACGGGCCACCTCCGACTACTACTGCTCCGTTCCATCTGCCGAGGCCCATCTCCAAGTGTCCTGACTCTGGTGAGGGCAGCCGGCTGGCTGGCTTTGTCGTCTGCCTCCAGCCCAGTGACCGTATCAGCCCTCCTCGTCTTCCTCTCCTCGTTCTTTCCAGGGTGGGCACCCGGGTCTAGGAGTCTGCGCCAGTACCCACCTCTCCTCATTCAGAGATGATCCGCCTTTGAAACGGGATTTTTTTTTTTTAAAGATTGTATTTATTTATTTGACAGAGAGAAAGAGATCACAAGTAGGCAGAGAGGCAGGCAGAGGGAGAGGGGGAAGCAGGCTCCCCGCTGAGCAGAGAGCCCAATGTGGGGCTCAATCCAAGGATCTTTACTGGGAAAAGTGAAGGCAGAGGGTGGGGAGGTGGTGGCGGATGACGGGAGACATGCAGCTTGGGGCAGACCCTCCTCCAACCTCCGCGCAGGTTTCTGGGGCAGGTTTCCGGGGAGTCCGGGGAGGAAGCCCATCCCTCTGGAGAGTAAGGAGGTCCCGTAGCTGCCAGTGGGGAAGCAGGGAGGCTCCCACCCCGCCACGCAACATCTGCCTTTTTATTGCAAGCCTGCTCTGTCCTCCTGCTGCGACCCCAGGGTGAGGGTGAGCTGCCTGCCTAACCCCGGGGGGCTGGCCTCTGGTACGGTGGGGCGACCATGACAGGGCAGCGAGACGAATGCTGGGCAGGGAGAGCAGGAAGCAGGAAACCTGCCCCCGGCTGGGGGTGTGGATGAGAGTGAAGTAGAACTTGGCGACTTCCTAGACTGGAGAACCTCCTTGCTGAGCTTGGACAGATGAGCAGCCTTAGAAGGCAGGCCGCTGCGTTCCAGCTGTGAAGACCGAGGACCTCCTAGCAGCTGGGGGTGGAATTTTCAGGCAATGCCCAATGGGAGGCCAACTTTGCGTGGGGGTCTCCAGAGCGAGTGGCTATCGCAGTAATGACGCAGAGACTCAGTTTCCTCATCAGTCATGTGGACACGGCCGTGGAATCGGCCTCACAGGGTTGCTGAGAGTATTACATGGGCTAATTCAGGTCTGGTGTTTATATGGTCTTGCAGTACGTGATATCCGGTCTTGATTTACTATTTTAAGTTATTATTTGAAGATTTGCTTCCAATCTGGGTATTCCACAGTCAGGTGGATTGAACGAGGGTAGATATGGACAGCCCCTGCCTCCCACATACCTTAACTAGAGCCAGGATCTGGGTATAGTGGGGAAACCAAGGAAAGGGGCTCTGGCAGGACAAGGTCTCTGACCAAGAGTGGGGCATGGCTCTGGAGAACACCAGAGCGACCTCTCCCCCCAAGAACAGCCGTGGACATAAATAGCAAGGAAAGCCTGCTGTTGGGTAGGGCTCAAACTGAGTGGCTATACGAATGCAAGGCAACTTAGGCCCTCACTATTGATGGCTTGGACTATTGCGGTAGCTGCTTACGTGGTCTCACGACTATCCCATCCATTATCCACACCATCGTCAGAGATACCTTCCAATCTCAAAATCTGATGATGACACTTCTCTGTTTGCATCCTTAGTGGCTGCCCATGATCTTCAGGCTAAAGCCCAAACTCCTTACCCTCGCATCCAAGGCCCTCCCCAGCTTAGGCTTCAACCTATCTTCTCCCTATTTTGCAATCACTTGCTTTGTATTATGCTAACCATACAGCCTCTGTGGTCTCACTATCAGGGCTTTGCTCAAGCTGGTCCCTCTGCCTGGAATGCCCCCTTCATCTCTGTTTTAGTGAGAAGTTTCCTCTCTTTCTCTATAGCTCCCACAGCACGTGATATGTCCATTTTAACACCGACAGCCCTTAATCAGGATGATCTGTGTCTTGCCTAGACCAAGGATCTCTGGGGGCCAGGAACGATACCGTGCCAGATTCCATCCCACCAGCTGACTGTGTATTGAATGGAATAACTAGAAGGTGCCTGAAGCTTAAAGAAAACTTAGGAATTAGTGAGGGATGCTGGGATGGGAGTGTGTATACTGCATTCTGACAAACAAAAGATAACGGTAGGCAAAGGACTTTTGTCTTCAGATCGGTCAAAATGTGGTTACTAAAGTCACGGTTATTGCCATTGGTGACTCACAGGTGGCTGCTTAGTTTAAAAAAAAATTTTTTTTTTAAGATTTTTATTTACCTACTTGACAGAGAGAGATCCCAAGCAGGCAGAGAGGCAGGCAGGGAGAGAGGGGGAAGCAGGCTCCCCATCGAGTAGAGAGCCCGATGCGGGGCCCGATCCCAGGACCCTGAGATCATGACCCGAGGCGAAGGCAGAGGCTTTAACCTCTTTAACTGAGCCACCTGGGTGCCCCTAAAAATTTTAAAACACTGAAAATGTGACAGACTCACCGTAGAAAATTCAAGCAATATGGAAAAGTATAAAAAAGGGAGGAAGATTCTAGTAAAATCCCCTTGTATTGATTAGGACTATTTCTTCCACAAGAGATAGAAAACCCAGCTCAAACTGGCTTAAGCATAAGGGGATTATGGGCTCCCGGGACTAAGGAGTCGGGGGTGGGGCTGGCTTCAAATGACGCCCTCTGGACCTCTCTCTCTCTCTCTCTCTCTGCCCCCCACCCCTCCCCATTCTTGCTCTTCCGCATCCCCTGGCTCTCCTCCAAGCTGCCTTCATGCACAGGCTTCCTCTTTATGGGTCCAAAGTGGCTGCAGCTATTCCAAATCTCACATCTCTGAGCTTCAAATCCAGTGGAGAAGAAAGACTGTCTACGGCAGGTTGTCTTTTCCATAGGAGGCCACAAGATCTCCCATTCACACGCTCTTCTGCAACGTGACCTTGCACTTTCCCATCAAGGTGTGGAGTCTAATGTCCCTCCTCTATGGTTCTGAGCTGGCTTTAATGGCTCACTTGTAACCAACAGAATGTGACAGGAATGATGCCAGTATGGTTTCTGAGGCTAATTCGGAAGCAGTGTTGTAACTTTCGCCTTCGTCTCTTGAAATACTCTCTTGAGTCTCTCCTTTTGAAGACATCCCCCCTTGGAACCTGGCCGCCATGCTCCGAGATGCTCAAGCCACCTGCAGCCCACGAGCAGGTGTTCCGGCCAACAGTTCTAACTAAGCCCAGCCTTCTGGTCATCGCGGGTGTCAGACCTGTACATGAAGAACTCTCCAGAGGATGCCAGTCGTGCCAGCCACCTACAACTTCCTGGCCGAGGGCCCATGCTTTGTGGGAGCACAGATAAACCACCCTCGTTGTGCACTCTCCAAATTCCTGACAACGGAATCTGTTACGAATGGTTGTTTTATACCAGTAAGCTTTATTATGGAACAGTGTTTCTCAGGAGCTCCAGAATAATCCGCACTGGTTTGGGCCCCCAAGGCCAATCCCCTTGAGCCTATACCAGGAGCACAGCTAGTTGTTCGACCTTAGGGTGAGTCAGCTCCACCAGAAAGAGAAGAGGGCTGAGTGGCAAGCCCAGAGGGTCATGTGGCACATGTTACCCAAAGGCACAAACCACAGAGCCCACTATTCCTACCCCTGGTGATGGGTGAACACTCTTCCAGACACTTCCTGGGCCTATATACATGTATAGGTATAAAATTCAGCACAAACCATATTCTACGTGATATTTTGTAACTTTTTTTAACGTAATGGATAATGGGGCTCTTTTGATGTCAGTCAGTGGACTCAGATGTCCACCACCATTTTTAATGGCTGCATAAGATCCCATTATATGAATGAAGCATCGATTGGAATTAGTTCTCTACTGGTGGGTCATTAAGTCATTCCCCCCTCCCTTTTTTTTACTATTATGAATAGTAAATGAGGTACACATGACCGTACATACATCCTTGGGCACATCCTCCAGTGTTTCCTTAGGATAAATTCCAAGAAGTCTAATTGTGAGTTCTAAGGTTACGAACATTTTTAAGGCTTGCCAAGGGCATCTAAATTGCCTTCCAGAAATTGGTTGCCTTCCAGCCAACAGGATCTCCTCCCATTGTCTCATCAACAGGGCAAGAGGGTGGCCATTTCTCCATACCTTTATTGGGATATTTGCCAACTGGAAAAGTGAAAAAATGATCCCTCGTCCCTGCTTTAATTTGAGTTTCTTTGATTTCCAGTGAGGTCAAGCACCTTCTCATATGCATATTGACTATTTCTACTTCTTCTTTTGTAATATTGCCTGCTCAAGCCCTTTGACCAATTTTTTAATTGCAGCATTCATATATTTTATTGATTTATAAAACCTTTTTGTATACTCCAGTGTTAACCCTTTGTCATGTATCTACAAACATTTGTTGTCTGTCCTTTAAATTTATATAGGGTGGCCATCCTTAAAACTCAGCTAAGCAAAGTCCCCAAACAAGACTGAGTATAAGGCCTTCAGAAGCAGCTGGTACCTGGCAAGAGAGCTGATTTTAACTTCTCTTATCAGAGGGGATCATCTGCCTAATGAAGAATCCAGGGCTAGGGAACTAGAAGGGCCGAGAGAATTGACCATCTTGGATACAGGCTCAACTGCAACTACTAGAAGTGGGTAGGAGATATTCCAGGAAGCCCAATGCTGAAGAAGCAGATGAAGGTCAGATTAGAAAGGAGAGAGGCAGAGGAAACCAGGAGGCCAGGGACTGTGCCCTCCTCCATGGCAGCCCCTTATGAACATCGCTCCCGCTGCAGGGGTGACCCCAGCACAGGGCACCTCTCTCTGATTGGTTCCCATTCCAGGGACCAGGAGGGAGCGTGGGCCACCTTAGGGGCAGTGTCAAAGCTTACAAAAGCTTGGAGAGGCATTTACAAGCAACCAGAGGAGTACAGAGGGGATTTAGGCTAGGGGGTCACTGGGGGAGTTAGATCATTGCCAAGAAAACAGGACTAAGCATCCAGTCTGAAGGGTAAGGCAAGGAGCCTGAGTGGATGCTCTGCCCAAGTCCTCTTTGCTGCTAGGAGGTTTAGCTGCTAATGGCTCTCAGCTGCCCCCAGTTCGGGAGCAACACCCTTGGTGAATGAGAGCTGCCACCCCTGAGAGATTACCTTGCCTAGGAAAGATAGACAAGGTAACGCCCAGTGCAGCCTACAGCCAATGAGTGACTGAGGAGGGGAATTAGTCTCTGCTGCGGGAGATGGTATGAGGGATACTGCTGCCCAACTCACTGCCCCTTCTCCAACCAAAGCCCAAATTCCTCTTGGGACACTACTCCTTCCCCATCCCCTGGGTGGTCTGATCGGACTGTACCACCCACAGCTTCAGGAATGGGCTCTGAATTAATTCACTCTTGTCTCCCCAGCTTTACCTCCAGCCACAGTGACTGATTCAAGGGTGAGCGTATAAACCAATCGGGGCCAATCAAATGCTGGGGTTTCTGGGAGAGGGAAGTGCCCTCCTATCCACTGTAGTGGGCTGGTGTCTGTCCTAGGGCAGAACAGCTATTTCTGCCACCTATGGAGCTGAAGAATGGAGATAACCATGGGCAACTGGACTGAGAGATGGATTCTGGTGGTATCACTTGGGCCCTGGATCAAACTGCACCTGAAGCCACACCTATGCCTGAACACTATTCCATTATGAGAGCCAGTAATTCTGCCTGTTTTCTGAAGCCAGCTTGAGGAGGGTTTCCCATCATTGGCATCCAAGAGTCCTAACAGACATGTATGGTGTGTGATGAAGGGTTAACACAGGAACTACAGGAGCCCAGCGAGCCCACACAAGTTAAAGCCAGAGAATATCCCCTAATCCGTCTTCCTCCACTTCTATGATAGGCAGCCTGCTCCCTTCCAGGATCTGCCATGTTCACCAGGGGGTTTTGGCCATCGAGGCCAGTCCACAGCAAGGCCAGCACTATTATCATTCAGCGTTCGTGGCCGTTTCCTTCCACTGTGGTTTTCAGAGTCTCTCGACCTCCCTCCAGGGAATTCATCACCTCTTCTTTCCCCCTCTCTGGGATGGATCAAAGGGAGTCCATTCTAGGCAAGGAGAAGTAAAGCCCTTCAAAGGCCACATTAAATAGGTGGTGAGGTTGCAGTGTTTCCTCTCAGGGCCAGCATCCAGGGAGGCAATGGGATGTCGGGGAAAGACCGGGGACTTCGGAGCTAGAGACACTTGGGATCCAGTCCTGGCACTTCCCAGCAGGGCGGCCAGTGGTTTAACTTCTCCAAGCTTCAAGTTCTCCATCTGTAAATAAGTACGTCCTCTCTGTAGGGGCCGTAGGGCATGGAGCTGGGAAAACAATTGGCTGACGGGGGTCCAAATGGTACACGAGTGGGGGGAAGGGTGCAGATGCCGAGGCTTCGCAGAAGCAAGGATAAGATCAGTTCCTAGGATCCACAGTGAGAATGCCAGGAATATGGTCAACGGACAAGGTAGATTTGGGCCCAGAGCAGCCCCTCCCCCAGCCAGCCAGGGTACCTGCAGGGGAAGCTAACTGGCACCCACGGGGACAGGAAAGTGGCAGGGCCAGGCTGAATCCTCCCCCCCCCCCCCCGCACCTGGAGGGGACAGTTAAAGCGACCAGGTTCTCAGACAGAAGGTGCCCAGTACAGGCTCCCTGGGTGCGATGGGGGAGGGGGCCCTTTCGGACAGACCTCCTTCTGAAACATAGACAAGGTCCTCAGAGGAGGGTCCTGGTGGAGTTCCAGGGGGAGGAAACTAGTGTTTTCAGTCTACCATCTGAACTAATGCTCACAGCAACCCGGGGAATATGAGTTATTCTCCCCACTTTGAATGCGGGGAACGGAGTCCCTTTGCCCCTAAGTAGACTGCCCAGCACCAGCTGCGGGGTTCCAGAGGCAGGATTCCAGCCCAGGTGGGTCAGTCTCCAAAGAGCTCCTGTCCTCCGTCACCCATCTGGGGCCTGGGGAAGTGGTCCAACAGCACCTCTGCGAAGGCCCCTGGAAGAGGCACCATGCCCATACCCTGCAGCCTCCTGGGAGCCCAGGCCTGATGTGTGACATCTGGAATTGGCATGGAGCCCACCAGGCTGAGCCCAAAGGCAGTCCTGGTTCAGCTGCTGGAGGAGACCAGAAGAGAGGGAGGGAGGGTCCACAGGGACTCAGGAAAGTTCCCCATCTCCTGGTACCCCACCTTGACCTCAGCACTGACTCACTGCTCCCTTGAGGGCTGGGCCTTGGAGACGGACTGGGAAGGGTGCCTATTTGGGGAGTCAACAGGGGGTTATGCCTCTTTCTAGGGATCACGTCACAGGGATCTTCCTCTGGAATTCCAAGTCAATAGGTTTAGACAGAAAGAAAAGTCAGGGATGCCTGGGTGGCTTAGTGGGTTAAGCATCTGCCTTTGGCTCAGGTCATGACCCCAGATCGAGCCCCACGTCAAGTCAGACTCTGTGCTCAGTGGGGAGCCTGCTTCTCCCTCTCCTCCCCGCTCCTGCTCTCTCTCACTATCTCTGTCTCTCTCTCTCAAATAAACAAATAAAACCTTTTAAAAAAATAAAAAGAAAGAAAAGTCAGAGCATGGAGTTCTGGGTTCAACTTTGGCTCTACTGTTGCCTACCCGGGTGCCCACCGGCCCATCACTTGATCTCTGAACCTCAGGTTCTTCATAAAAAAATGGGAATACTACCTTCCTCCCAGCAACCCTGTGAGGACTGAATGAGGAAAAGCATGTGGAAATGCCCAGCACTCTGCCTGGCACACAGCAGGTGCTTAATAAATGTTGGTTCTCACTCTCCATTTTAAATTCTCATTTGACAGTAAAATCCCATCTAGCTCATTGATGCAACTAAATTATAATTTCCAAATTAATAGACTGCTATGTGCCAGACATTGTTCTGAATGTTTTCCACCTGTTACCTCATTTAATCCTCAAAGAATCCCACGAGGAAGATACTATTATCTCCATTTGACAGACAAAGAAACCGAGGCACAGATGTTAAACAACTGGCCCAAAGTCATACAGGTAATGACTAGCAGAGTCAGGATTTGCATCCGGGCAAAGCTGGCTCTGGAGCCTGCACTGTGAGCACCGCCCCCTCCACCCCCCAGCCCATGCCTGTCGTAGGCTACTAAGCCCCCACCATGAGTAAGTGCCATGCCGGGGGCCAGAGGGACTAAATGAGATACCTCTTGAGGAGCTCGTGGTCCAGGGCAGGAGACAATATGCACAGAAACACAAGTAAGAAGGTCATAAGTGTCACAAAAGAAAAACTAAGTTGTGAGTCGAAGAGAGAGCAAGATCAATGCCAGAGACCGAGCAGGAGGACATTCCAGGCAAAGGGAACAGCGAAGACAAAGGTGTGGGGGTAGGAAGCCTCTGTGAAAGCACGAGGTGCAAAAAGGGGAGTTTTGTGATCAAATTTAGAAGGGTTAGGGCTAAATGATGAGAGCCTGCTCGGGGCTCTGCACCTGTTAGGGAGAAGGGGTTGAAGGATTCTCTGTTGAGAAGTAACATGAACAGATCTGTGCTGTATAAACACTACTGAGACTGATGGGAGGAAGCCTGAGACTGGACGGGGCTGGAGTCAGGGGACCAGTTGGGAGGCAGTTGTCATGGTCCAGACACACGCCAATGAGGGGCTAAGCTAAGGTGGGGACGGTGGGATGAGATACCCCATATATGACCTCCTGGGGTTGGGGGAAATGGACCACAACCAGTGCCTCCAGCTCAGCCAACCCATTCCCTGAATGGTCAGCCCGGCTTCGGCCACCTGTTCCCACCACCCAGTGATGTGGGCTGCAGGGATCATTAACCTAAGCCATGAACTCGCCCTCCCTTCCAACACATCTGGCCGGACAGAGGCCCCTCCTCCACCTCTGCTCCCCCTCCAGGGGAGGGAGAAACTGAGCTTCCAGCCCAACTGAGCATTTCATTCTCTGCAAGAATGCCCGAGACACACACCAGCCACCATCACTGCCCATAGGACGGTACGCAGGAACCTAAGGCACGTGGCGTCACAGAAACAGCCCTGGGCTAGGGGTCAAGAGGCCTGCGTGCAGGTCCACCTCCGCCGTTCATGAGCTCTGTAGCTCTCAGCCAACCACTTAGACCCTCTGAGCCTCACCTTTTCATCTGTGAAATGGAGATAAAATGCCTGTCTTCCAGGATTGCTTTGTGGACCAAGAGAGAATGAATATATATATATATTATATATATAATATATATATATATGAACATCCTCTGTAAACTTTTCAAGTTCTGCTTAAAAGTGGAATTCTGTGTACCTTTTCATCCATCCCACCCACCTCGTTGAGTTCTGACCCTATCAGGGGCTGGGGGGTACCCATGTCTCTGCAATTCCCCATTCGTGATTGTATTCCAGCCTTCTCTCATCCTGTGATGGGGAAAAACTTTGCTTGAAACACAAGCTGTGTTCACATCCTGTGTATGACAAATGGGGAAATGGCTTAAATTAAAGAAGGGAAGATTTTATCAGGACTAACTTCCCAATGCAGGAGGCTGGTTGGTTCCTGGAAATCTTCCCAGAAGAAGAGAATCAATTAAGCACTTTGCCCAGAGTAGACACCAAATAAATTGTTGAGTGGAATTGACTCTGTCATATTAGCCAGGAAAAAGGAAAATGAATCAGAGAGGTTCTTAAGGCCCCTCCTCCATCTGACTTTCTCTGCACCACCTGCATGTCTGGAGCATGGGTGAGAGTCTCGAGCTGGAGCTCAGCAGACCTGCCCCCAACCAGCCGTGTGACCTTGGAAAGATCTCATGTCCTCTCTGAACCTCTGTTTCCTCCCCTGAATGCCATCTGAATGAGAAATCTAATAAATCTCCTAGGATAGTGTCCACACTTAACATTCCACAGGTGTTTGTTGAATGAATGAAGGAGGGAATGAATGGCACTCCGTAGGGTGTAGGATTCACGTTTGCTCTTCTTTCCTCTCTGAGCCTCAGTCTGCCCACCTGTCAAATGTGGGCCTGGGGCCGCATGTCTCCAGGCTCCCTGTCAGTTCTGGCTTCTGTGATCTGCCTCCGTGCCCAAGGCCCAGGCCGGGAGGAGGGAAACTGGCGGTTTGGGGCCTGCGCCTTCATGCCTAGCAGCTTGAGCTGCCCTCCCGTTTCAGGGCATGGGCAGCAGGTATGCATTGCTGTTCCCACGGGGCCGCCCGGCTTAGCCCAAGGCTCCCTTTGCTGGGAGAGCAGCCTGGGCTGCAGCCCTGTTCTGACCTGCTCTTAACCCCCAGGAAAGTTACACAAACTCCTCCACGCTCCGCTGGGAGCTAGGTCACACAAAGTGGGGGCAGGAACAATACTTCCCCTTGTGCCCTCATCAGCATACATGGGGGAGGGACCCAGGAGGTCAGCAGGAGGGGGCTACCCAGCTCCGGTTTCAACCATGTCTGGAAATTGGATCTTCCTCCCTGGCCAGAGCTCCCTAGGGGCATAAAGGGGGGTGGGGGGGGTGGCGCTGGAGCCCAAGTCTCAGCAGAAGCCTACTTTCTCCTCTCCAGGTCTCCCACTAAGAACAGCCCTGTGCCTCGATCACAGAGCAGATCTGCAAAACTCCTTACCATTGCATCTCCCTTTGGCAAATAAGCCCTGGTTCTATGATGGACCTACATGGAGATGGTGGGGAGGAAAGGTCCACTCTGCAAATCAGGAAGTCTGGTTCTTCCTGAAGTATGGTTCTGCTATTGCCAAGTAAGATATCAGGGGTTGGACTACCCAAGGGCTGAAAATACAGGATATGGAGCCAGACCACCTGGTTCCAATTCCAACCCATCATGTACCACCTCAGACCAGGTACCTACCACTCTGACCCTCGGCCTCCGCACCTGCTGTAATGGTACCTACTTCTCTGAGTCGTTATGAGGAATAAATGAGTTCTTATGCACAACACACTTAGTGCATTGCTCAACAAATGCCAACTGTACGTCTTGCTCTCCACACAGGTTTAGTAGGATGTGGAGGCAGGTGCAGTCCTCCCTTAACTTCCCAGAGAAGAGCAAATTGTTCAAATTGTCTAAAACACAATAGAACTACTTAAAGTACATGAAACTAGCTGTCAAAATTGTGAAACATAATCACAGTTTTGATTGCTCTGTGACAGTGTAAAAATAGCAAATTTTTCATCAGGCAAGAGAATAAAAACAAAGAATAACTACATTCAACCTCAATCCCCCTCCCCTTTGTGTTCCGCATGCCCACATGAATTAGTTTGCTCATGTTGACACATGCACAGCTTTGCATCACTTGAGACACACATTGCTTCTTCTTCTTCGGTTGTTTTATATTTAGGCTATAGTTGGTAGCGGCTGGTTTCTTTCCAGGTAACTGTAGTTGTTTGACAACAATGTTAAAACAAAACTCTTTCTTCTTCTCCCTGATAGTCTGTCACAGCTATGCCTCTCTATAGCCTCTGTCCCTATGCCCTTCTCTTTCAGTGACCTCCTTTCTGGCCCATGACCTGCCCCCCACCAACATATACCCCTTTCTCTTCCTTGATTCAGAATTCCTAGAAGAAAATTAACAGGAATCAGTGTTCCAGAGTGAGAGAAAGAGTCAGGACTTCGAGTAGGAGAGGTTTCAGGACCACGGACAGCACCACACATGCCCTCATCTGCTTGTCACCCCACCTCTCAAATGTTTGAGTCATGCTGGAACTATATCTTCTGGAGACTTCATGTCCACCTCTGTAAAAGGGGGAGGGTGGGAGGGCTGCAGGTGAACAAGACTGTCTCTAAGGTCTCTGTGACCCTAGAATTCTTTGGCTTCCTGTTTGACTTCCCTTCTATTTTCCCCGATTCCCTCCCTCCCTTTCTTTTTTTTTTTTTTTTCTTTTTTCTTTTTTTTTTAAATAGAGACCTTCCATTCATTTTAATAGGCTTATAGCCACCCCCCAAACAGAGCTCCTCATGAAAGCAGCAAGCTGGCCCTCAGAAACTCTCAAACACAACACTCAGAAGTCACCTGGTCTCCCCTCTGCCCTTGATCACCTAGAAACATTGAGTTAGTTCTGACGAAAGGCTGAGCTGCCATAAAAGACAGAAAGGTTGAGGCACCTGGGTGGCTCAGTCGGTTAAGCGTCTGCCTTTGGCTCAGGTCATGATCTCAGGGTCCTGGGATCGAGTCCCGCATCAGGCTCCTTGCTCAGGAGAGAGCCTACTTCTCCATCTTCCTCTGCCTGCTGCTCCCCCTGCTTGTACGCTCCCTCTTTCTCTCTGTCAAAAAAAAATCTTTAAGGAAAAAAAAGAAAGGTTTACCACATTCTTATATAATAGAATAAATAGGAGGGATGCAAAGAGCCAGAGAAGAAACTGCTCCCTCCATGAGGTTTTCTTCACAAGCCCTTGGTGATCTCCGTGTCTGCATGGTCATGCTGGGTCACAGGCATGTCCACATAATATCTTCAGGAAGAAGTAAAAGTGGGAGCAGCACAGGAATAGTGTTTTAAGGGCCAGGCCCAGAAGTAGCAACATATCCCTTGAGCTCCCATTCCATTAGTGGGGATTTTGTCATGTCACCACACCAAGCTACAAGGGCGCTTAGGGAATTTGGTCCCTAGCTGGGTATCCATGTGCCAAGCTACAACATTATGGCTTTGGAAGAAGAGGAGAATGGGCTTTGGTGTAAAAATATTATCCTCCATTTAATGGATGAGGTAGAGCTGTAAAAACAGGAAGTTTTGCTCAGAGAAAGAGAAAGGATTTATTGAGTCAGACACCATGCTAAGTGTTTTCCTGTACACTTAAAATGCCTTGGGGTCTCATCTCTTCAAATGTCCCATCCAGTTAATTCCCTAATCTTTGCTTGTACTGTTTTCCCCATCTGGATGCCCTGTCTCTCAGATAAATTGATCCCACCCTTCTTTCAAGTTCAAAAACCACTTCCTTGATCACAGAATGTTAGAGCCAGAAGGAACCTCAAAAATCATTTAGGCCAACACCACATTCTATAAATGGGGAAACTGAGGCCACAGAAGGAAAAACACTTGTCCCAGGTCACATAGTAAAATATCTACAAAGCTTAAGAGCTCATAGCTAATAATAAAAAAAAAAAAAAAAAAAAGCTCATAGCTAGGACTCAGGACTCCAAGTTCAGTGCTCCTTCTACCCAGCACTGGGAAGCCCTGCCTACACACAAGAGGATTCTGCTCTGCCTCTCATCATGTGACTTTGGACAAATGTCTCAGCCTCTCTACTCTCCAGATTCTTAAACTGTAGGGAATGAAGAGATTGGGTCAGATTACCCCTAAGATTCTATTAGGACAAAGACCCAGTCTCCTACTGGCAGGGCCTCCCCAGACTTTCAGATCCTGACCCCTCTCAATTATGCTAAGACATTCCTAAACCAAACGATACCAACCCCTCCCCACCTTCTCCTATGAATCAATTCACAGTAGAATCAACAGAAGGGCTTCTTTCTTCCCACCTCCCTGGGGACCTGGCATAGGGCTGAGCACTTTATATGCTGTATCTCATTTGATCATTAAAAACTCCCTGGAAAGTATTATCTCCCCTCCCCCCACCTCCAGTTTTTAGATGAAGAACTGAGGCTCTGATAGGTTAATGGCTCTCTAGGGCAAATGGATTAGCTTTGATCCTGGGATCCCTAAGACGGAGAGGTCAGACCAGTGGGGGAAGTCACAGGGAGATTTTGGCTTGGTGCAATAAAGGGCTTCCTACTAGAGCTGGCTCTAGAGAGACAGGCTGCCTGGGAAGGGAGGGGTTTCCCATTCACTGGAGGTGTGCACACACAGGGTGAAAGATCAAAGGATTTTAGCACCGGATGGGTAGACTTGGGGGCAAAGGGGTAGACTGTATCAGTGATTCCCAAAGATTATTTTAGGAAATACACTGATCAGCCTTAAATAACACTTCTTACCCAGAGGAAAAAAGTTATTCCTTCGATTAGTTTTCAAACTGTCTGATTTCGACCAGGAGAGAGTTTCAGTTTGGTGCTAGAACAGCATGCACCTCTCTATCGCTGTTAGCTCCCTTTTTTAACAGGAAGATTAGGTCCCAGGCTCAGAGCTCTGGAGCAGGTAGCAGAACTTGATAGAATGGAGTAACGTGGGGCTTCCTATTTTATTTATTTTTGTGGTTCCCTTCTTTCATGGCAAATGATTCTGGTTTCCCCATTACTGCTGGGATATAAAGTTTTATTTTAAAATGAATATATTTTAAGAGAATGCAAATATAAGCACAGAACGGGAGAAAATATTTGTAAAACACCTATGTGACAAAGCAATCGTATTCAAAATATACAAAGAAGTCTAAAACTCAACAACAAGAAAACAACTCAAAAAATGGCAAAAGATTTGAACAGTCGCCTCATCAGAGAAGATATACAGATGGCACATAAGCATATGAAAAGATGCTCCACATATGTCATCAGGGTGCTACAAGTTAAAATAATAAGGAGATGCCATTAATGACCTATTAGAATGGCTAAAATCCAAAATTTTAACAACATCAAGTGTGGAGCAACAGGAACTCTTATACACAGCTGGTGGGAATGCAAAACGGTACAGCCACTTTGGAAGACGAGTTTGGCAGTTTCTTACAAAGCTAAACATATCCTTACCATATAATCCAGCAATCATACCCCTTGGAATGAACCCTAGTGAGTTGGAAACATGCCCACATAGGAACCCACACGTGAATGTATTCAGCAACTTTACTCGTAACTGACAAAACTTGGAAGCAACCAGATGTCTTTCAAAGGAGACTGGATAAACAAACTGTGGTCCATCCAGACAATGGAATATTATTCAGTGCTAAAAAGAAATGAGCTCTCAAGTCATGAAAAGACAGAGCCAATGTATGCGTGTTGCTACGTGAAAGAAGCCAGTCTAAACACTGCATAAGACAAATGATACAACATTTTGGAAAAGATACAACTATAAATACAGTAAAAAGATTAATGGTTGCCAGGGGTTGGGGGGAGGGAGGGATAAATAGGGGAAGCGCAGAGAATTTTTAGGGCAGTAAAACTATTCCATGTCATATTGTAAAAGGTGAACAGATGAGATTACACATTTGTCAAAACTCACAGAACTATACAGCACAAATAGTGAATCCTAACAAGAACCATGGGCTTCAGTTAATAATCGTGCCTCAGCAGTGGCTGACCAGTTATCATAGATGGCCACAGCAACACAAGGTGTTACTACCAGGGGAAACCACGGGCAGAGGGAGAGGGTACATGTGGGAGCCCTCTGCACTTTCTGCTCAACTCTTCTGTAATCTTAAAATTTCTCTTAAAAAATAAAGTCTATGAATTTGAAACTAAATAAATTTCAAGTTTTTAAGCCTATGAAGTCTGTCCGCTAGCAATTCCACTTCTGGAAATACGGTCATATGTATACTCAAGACCTATCCAAGACTCTTTGGAGCATCACTGCTGGTAATAGCTGAATGTCCACCAATGGAAGAGCAGATAAAGTCCTTGTGACATAGCCACACAATGGGCAGTATCCAGCAACGAGAAAGGGCAAAGTACTGTTACCTACAACCCAAACGAATCTCAAAAACATCAGTTTGAATGCAAGAAGCCAATGCCAAAGAGTCGATCCCATGTGACTCTATTTTAAAAAGGTTTACCAAACTGGTCTACAGTGTTAGGAGTCAGGAGAGCTGGTCTAAGACCGACATAGAGGGGTCCAGGGGGGCTTCTGAGGTTCTGATGATGTCTTCTCATTCTGGGTACTGGTCACACAGTGTGTTCACTTTGTGAAAAGTTCATCTGAGATACACACTTGTAAGTTGTATGTAAGTTTTCTGCAGGTGAAATTTTACATAAAAGCGGGTCCAGGGGAGCCTGGGTGGCTCAGTTCATTAAGCAACTGACTCTTTTTTTTCTTTTTTTTAAATTTTATTTATTTATTTGACAGAGAGAGAGAGATCACAAGAGGCAGAGAGGCAGGCAGGGGGGGGGGGAAGCAGACTCCCTGCCGAGCAGAGAGCCCGATGTGGGGCTCGATCCCAGAACCTTGAGATCATGACCTGAGCCGAAGGCAGAAGCCTTAACCCACTGAGCCACCCAGGCGCCCCTAAGCAACTGACTCTTCATTTCAGCTTAGGTCTTGATCTCAGGGTCCTGGGATTAGCCCTGTGTCAGGCTCACCGCTCAGCAAGGAGTCTGCTTCTCCCTCTCCCTCTGCTCCTCCCCCTACTCACTCTTGCTCTCTCTCTCTCAAATACATAAGTAAATCTAAAAAAAAAAAATAAAACCAGGGGGTCCATTAAGAATACTGTATGTAAACAGTAATGGAGGGCGAAACCCCAGGATCCAGCATCTTTTCAAACCCAGGGGTATGTCCAACAGAAATATGTTCATGTGTCCACCAAAAGACCCGTACAGGACTGTTCACAGCAGCACTCTATTTAATAGCCCCAAATCAGGAAAAACTCAAATGTCTACCACCGGGAGACTGGATGAATATACTGTGGTATATTAATACAATTGAAAATACACAGCATGTAAAAAAGGCAGACTAGTGCTTCACCCAACGACACAAATGGGGCTCACGAGTAAGATTCTGAGTAAAGGGAGCAGGACAAAGAAGAGGGCCTAGGGGACAAGTCCACACACATGAAGTTCAAAAACAGACAAACTGGTCTATAGTTACTTCTGGGAGGTACCAACTGGGATGGGGTAAGAAGAAGCCTCCTGGGTGCTGGAAATGTTCCACGTGGGGACATGGCAAAGACACATGTGAAAACCAATCAGGGTGTGCACTTTAGATGTGCGCATTTTAAGTTTACAAATACAGAGGAAACTCAGAAATGGCCAACATTATGAAAGTGGAATGCAAATGACCAAAGTTTGGGAAAGAATGGGCAAGACGTGCTTTTGAGGACTTCCTGTTCTGGGGACAGGATCCCCTAGTGGTAGCACTATCATCTCCTCCCCACCAAGACCCCCAAGGCCTAAGGTCAGCGGGTGACCTGCCCCTTATCTGGCTCAGTGATCAATGGAGACACTGGCTTTAGGGGGTCAGACGCCAGTTGCCCCCACTCTGTCCTCAGGGGCAGCTCTGAGCCCTGCAACCTGAGGCCTCAGGATCACAAGGGCAGATTCCTGCCTGAGCCTTTACAAACAAACATGAAGGCTGCGGGCTGGGGGGGATCGGGGGGGGGGGGGACACATATGCCGCCATCCCTCCCTGATCACCTCCAAGGTGCGCTGGACCTCCTCGGCCTGCCCTAATCTTAGACCCACGCACCACTGGGCATCACCCCCTGGCCTTGGCCCCAGCAGCATTTTCATCCACCTGGTCTTAGCTTTTCTGCAGATAGATCAGGTCCCTGCACCTCCTCGCACCTCTGTCCACCGCCGCAGAACGTGGGGACACAGAAGACTCAGGATAGAAGCACAGACCAGCCCCCTCTGATGCTGGGCTGCCATCTGCAGCATCCCAGGCAGTCACCCAGCATCTGCCCAAACACCCCCGGTAGTGGGGCGCTCACCTCTGACCGTTAGCAAGCGCTTCCTAGAAACAAGGTGCCCCTAGCATACGTCTCTTTTTGCAAAAAATTTAACTTATATAAATACATATGAATCTGCACATAAACACATAGGTGCCTAAAATACACAGACAAGCTCTTTCTGGAAGGGAATGCGATAAAACAAGCAGTAATGGTCGCCTCCAAGGAGGGCAACTGTGGGGTCGGGTGCACGGGTAGGCAGAAGATTTCCTCCCTGTTCTCGCCCACTTGCACTTGTGAATTCTGTACTTCGCGCGTGCATTAGCTAGTACAAGCAGATAGAATGCTTCGGAAAAAGACAGTTCTAGTTCTTACCCTCCTTGGCTGACATGGCTCAGGTGAGATCAGGGCACCCCAGCCGCCCACCCACTGCCTGACTGAGATTTGAGGCATTGGAAGCCAATGTGTGAGGCCCCGACCCCCCTCTGGCAGTCCTCGTGAGACTGGCAAATTGCTGGACTTCTCTGAACCAAGGCTTCCTTGCCTACAAAATGCTAAAATAATGACGTCTGCCCCACTGGGTTCCGGTGAGAATTGAGTAAAGTGATGTCTGGCTCAGCATAGGTACTCGCTCAAGTCTATTTTTATTAGTCTTGTCTCCTATGCCGCCTGCCCATGTACGCCTTTCAATTTCCAAATTCAACTTTCTTAATTCTCATGACAATGTTGGGTGCGTTTAACCCCATTTTACAAATGAGGAACTGAGGCTGAGTGACCTCCTTGACATTAGGTAGTGGAAAGGTCACCAAACCCAAGAATCAGGGTGCTCTTTTTCCTCCCCAGGCTGTCTCTAGGTCTGGCATCTTTCCTGATTTCCCTTTCCCTTCTGCTCTCGCCTCCCCTGCTCAAGAAGTGTCTTTTTCCTGACTCCTTATTCTGCAACTCTGGGCATTTTAAAAAGTAGGGGTGGGAGGGAGAGGGGCAGGGCTAGCCCCACAGTCCCAGCCTGGCTAGGGCCGGCCCTGACTCCCACGGAAGGTTGGGATCCCTGAGCCTTGTTTGGAAGAGGCTGGGAGGAATGATGAGCCAACTTGATAGTCCCAGGGCCGTATGAAGATGTCACCACTCGAGGCCAGAGCAAGGCGGGCAGCTGTAATTAAGACCTTGACTGGAGGTCAGCGTGGACAGAGAAGGTGGCTCCCACGGCCTCAGGCCTGGCCCAGACACGGGAGGGCATGGATTCCCTCAGATCCCCTCTATCCATAAGGGATCGGCAGGCAGGCCCGCCACCCCCAGGAGGATGTGTTTGTGGGGTTATTCCACGAAAGGCCATTTCACCCCTGGGCTCCAGCTCACATCTGTCACGCTCCGCGGCACCTGGCACACAGAGCCAGGCACATGCTAGGCACCCGTTAAATATTTGTCAAATGGATGAGTGCTACCCATGGGCCATCCCATCCATCCCTCAGCCTCTGCACGCCGCAGCTTCAAGCAGTCACCCGTTTCTGTGCACTCCAACCCTCTCAGTGTCTGGGAAGTTCCCGCTGGAGTCTACTTTCCGTCCTCCCAGCACTAGCCTCACCCCTGCCCCTGTATAGTAAATGGAGCATCAGGCTAGGGGACGCTGGGGATATTTATAAGGAGCCAGAGCAGCATCTCGGCAGCCCCCTCAGCTCCCAATGTGGAGGAGAAAATCACCGCTGTAAATTTCCCCAACAGCGCCCCGCCCGGCTCCTCCTCCCAGATTCCAGCCCCTTAGCTCATGATTTACAGAGGGAGAGAAGAAGCATAAGTCTCAGGACCTGCCTTGCAGGATGGAAGCAAGCACCTGCAGCCCGGGCAGAGGGCTGCCCTCACCCGGGGCCTGGGGCAGGGACCCCAGCCCTCCACCAACACCCTCCCCAGGCATGGCTCTTCGGCTGCCCAGCTGGGGTCCCCGCCGCCTTGCCCACCCCACCAGGCTCCCTGGGAAGCCAGGAAGCATCACATCCCACAGAGGCTCATTCCACAGCCACTGCTGCTGACCTCTAGTTTTCTATCCGTCCAATGGGACTATTGGGGGATCACTCTGAAATGGGGAAGGCTCACTGCCTCTCATCCCAGGTCTACCTCACGTCCTGGGAGAGCATTCACTGATCTGGCTCCTCAAGCAACAGCCCCGCCCCCAAGTCACATTACTCTGCCCCTACCTCCTCCCCAATTCTGGGGGGAAGCTGAGGGTGGGGTTGCTGTCCTGGAGCTATCTGTAAGACAGAGAGGGTGGGCGGTGGCTGCTTATGTGTCCCCTTCACCCCCAGGACTGTCACCAAGGCAAGGGGCCCCTCTGCCCTCAGCATAAGGGCACAGGCTCTTGGAAGCCCCACCAGTAGGACTTCTCCTCCTTCTGGCTCCCTCTCAAAGTCACCCAGAGGCTGAAGTCACCATCTGGGGCTTCTTGTGCCCACCCCCTCCCAGGCAGGCCTGCCCCAACCAGGCTGCATTTCCTCCAGTTCCGGCAGGAACCCAGGAGCCCGGAGCTTCCAAAACGTCCAGGTTGGTGAAACTCCTCTGCCCACGCCCAGCAGCAGGTGGATACTGAAAAGTCCCCTCTGTCAGGGCCCCAGGGATCAGAAGGAGGAGGGGCAACCGCTGCAGCTCTCACACATGCTCAGGGGGCTGAAAGCAGTGTTTGGCCCCATCCCTCGAATCTTCTGGGCAGGAAACAGCGACAGCTACCTTACTGAGCCAAGCACGGACTTAAGCACTTTATCCATAACATCTGCTTTAGCCGTCACAGCCATCCTAAGAAGTGTGTGCCATTATCCCCAATTTACAGATAGGAAATGAAGTTCAAAAGGGTTGACTGCTTGGCCAAAGTAAGACCAGGGCCAGACGCAAACCCCCGTGGTCTGGCCAGAAGCCCGAGTTCCACTGACCACCCTCAGCATCAGAGGGCGGAACACCTTTGGGCGCTTCCTCTTATGGGAAGCAATGGCCCAGAGACAGGAGAAAATCTCCCAAGGCCACACAGAAAGACAGAAGCAATCTTGGGGCTCAAACTGGGTCTTCCAAGGGCCAAGCCTGAGCTCTGGTCCAGAGTCCGTCAGTCCTGGTGAGCCCTAGGGCAGAGCAGCCCCCCATGACAACTCCCCTCCCCCGTCCTAAGCCTCTCCTTGTAGGAGAAGCTGGGTCTCCTCACTGTGTGTGTGCTGCTCCGTGGCTGTGGGTCTATAGTCAATAAGCTCTTCCTAAAACACAAATCCCAGGGCTCTTATCATCAAAAACCAAATGTACAACTTTTATTTAGGTATCAGCCCGTATTCTTGGGCATCATTTTTGCCCACTTGGAATTCAGTTCAGCGGTTGGTGAAACTGTTGGCTTGCCCTGAGACGTCACAGGGAAGGCAGGGGGCCTGCCTGTGCAGAGTGGTTTGCCTCAGGATACAGGAAAACACGATCCAAACCCAGTTGAGTCAAGCTCTAAGTAGCTCTTTGTCTGCAAACATTTTTTTTCAAGCCTTAAACTTCCCCAAGGCAGGGTCTGTGTTTCTTCCATCAGACCAGGATTCCCAAGGTAGAGCTATGGGGGCGCAGCTAGGATAGGCATTGTGTCTCCCTCCCACCAGACTGAGGGTCTTCCGAAGCCAGAGGTCCCTCATCAGACAGGTTATTCCCCAAAGATAACAATATGTCTCCCCTAGACTAGCTACGCCAGGAGGATAATGCTGTCTCCCCCATCAGACTGAGTAGGTTCTGTATCACCCTCCAGCCAATCCCCATCCTGGGCACAGCCAAATTTACACCATTTGGTACAGGTTAGCTTCTCCTGGAATCAAGTTTTAGATGACAGAAAAACTCCCCTATTCTTCCCACCCCAACCCCATGGAGCCAAGCCAGAGAGACCACTGTGAGGGGCCAATGGGCAGCCTGTCCCAGGCCAGCGGAGCCCTGCCAGGCCCAGAGGCTCTTCTCCCTGCCTGCCACCCCCACCAGGCAGCCCCGAGCCCCCTGACCCTGTGGCCTTCCATCATGGGAGATCTATAACATTTACAATCCCAAAACAAAAGGCCCCGAGAGCCGAGGACAGAATTCATCTTCCCAGCTGACAAGCCCCGTTAATTAACGACTTGGAAATCGATGACGAGAAGGGACAGGCGGCAAATGACACCTCATTGTGGCCAGGAGGAGGGAGGAAATGTCCGGGGACTGGCGGACACGCACCGCAGGGCTGGCCAGGCGCCTGGGAGAGCCACCGCACCCATCTGTCACTGTCACTTCAAACACAGTCGACTACCCCCCAACCCAGAAATTCTCATTTCCCACCGCAGCATACTCCCCAAGAAAAGGGTGCTATGTGCCCAAAGAGTGAAGGGAAAGTCATCATGCAGTGCCTACTACAGGCCAGGTGTCATGCTAGATGCTCTTGGTTCATCATAACCTCTTTCAATAGCTCTGAGAGGTAGGTTTTATTATGCCCATTTTAGGGATGGGAAAATTGAGGACTGGAGGAAAGCTGACCTAAGGCTGGGGCTGTGTTTTAAAATGTCGATTACAGGATGGTGAAACCAGCTCTTGGATCTAAAGAAGCAACTTGGTTAGAGAAAAAGAGCTCTGGATTTGAGAACAAAAGATCGGAAATGGAGGCCAGGCTCCAACCCCACCAACTTGGCAATACCAGACCAGTTACTCGATTTCTCCGTGCCTCAGTTTCCTCCTATATAACAAAGGAAGAATAACCCCCACCTTACTTGTCAAAAAGAGCTAATCCCTACGAGTGCGATGGGAAGCCCTAAGGCCTACACTTGGATAAGGGCGCAGACGGTGTTTTCGCATCACCAAGCCCGGTGATCACCCCCATCCAAATCTAGGGCATGGGATGAAATGGGATGAGGAGCCAGAAGGTCTGGGCCCAAGTAGGGAAGACTGGTGGCAAGGGCAGAGGCTGGCCATCAAAGATGTAAGGACAATAGGAAACAGGCCCCCTTGCGCCCTCCTGTGAGGACTTGAATCTTTCTGTAGGAAGGACAGAATAAAAGTACCCACTTCATGGGGTTGTTGTGACGTCAAGACAAATTATATAAGGGTTTAGTGTGGTCTGGCTTAGAGTCTGGCATATTGGCAGACATGCTCAATAAATGATACAATGCGTGTTCTCCTGTTCCCACTTCCTCTCCCAAACGAACGCTGATCGAGATGCGGTGCAGTACGAGAAAAAGCAGACGGAACTCTTACCTGACCCAGGGCTCCATGCGGAGGGCCCCTCGGGAGGGGGTGTGGATCTTGTTCTTGGGGAAGATCCATGAAAACGGATCTAACCCCACACTTACCTTCTGCCGTGAGGAGCTCACCGCTGGCACACGGACAGGGTTCTCTGGGAACCCAGAGGAGGAGGATGGTTCTGCCTGGAGGAGATGCTGTCTGACCTGGATTGGAGGAATGAGTAGGAAGTCATCATGGTGGGGCATGGAGGGAAGGGGACTTCGGCCAGAGGGAAAGGTCCAGCCCAGTGCCGGCACATGGCAGACATCTCCCCTTTCTCCTTCCCTCTGGCCCAGAGCTCAGCAGAGTTTCAGAGGTGTCTGGGGGCCGTGGAGGTCCCTTGTGGCTGCATGGGGGGGTGGGGGTACAGGGAAGAGAGCCTGAAGGGGCCGGGGCCTAGAATGCCACACTACACCAGGAGTTTAGAGCCTCAGCTTCCTTATCTATAAAATGGGGCCAGATTCCAAAGAAGATATACAAATGGCAAATAAGCACATGAAAAGATTTTCAACATCATTAATCATCAGGGAAACGGAGATACCATTTCACCCTAGGTAAGATGGCTGTAATTTTTAAAAAATATGAAACCCCAAGATAAATGTTGGCAAGGATGACTGGAACCCTCATGCTTTGCTGGTGGGAACCAAAATGCTACAGCCTCTATGGAAAAGAGTTCGGAGCTTTTTCAAAAAGTTAAACATAAAATTACCATATGACCCAGCAATGCCACCCCTCGGTATGTACCCCAAAGGGTTACAAACGGACTCAAACAGATAGTTATACACCGATGTTCCCTGCAGCGTTATTCACTCTAGCCAGAAAGATGGAAACAATCGAGAGTCCACCAAGAGATGACTGGATAAACACGGCGTGGTGTGGTGTGGACATACAAGGGAATATTATTCAGCCGTGGAAAGGAACGAAGTTAGGACTCAGGAGGCAACACGGATGAATCCTGAAGACATGGTGGTAAGCAAAAGAGACCAGACACTAAAAGGATAACTATTGTCCAACTCCATTTATCTGAAATATCCAGGACAGGCAAATGCATAGAGACGGGGGGTGGAGCCGAGGTTCCCAGAGGCCGTGGGGAGTGGGAAAGGGGAAGTTACTGCCCAGTGGGTGCAGGCTTTCTGCTTGGGGCAAGGTACCAGTAGAGAGAGTGGTGGTGGTCGTACAACTTTGTGACTTTCATGCCAATGACGTGGGCGCTTCAAAACAGTTACAACGGCAAATTTTATGTTGTGTATTCTACCACAATTTTTTAAAAAACTTAAAAAAAAAATCCAACTGGACAACGAATCAGGTCAAGTACCACTGTGGCAAGATTTCTGTTTTGTCTTCTTGGGACTGCTCTAAGACCAAGGGAGCCCTGCACTGGGTGGACCCTCTGAATCCAGGGCCAGAGAATGAATTGTACTCTCCCCTACTTCTCGCCAGCTGCCCCCAAGTCCCCCGGCCTTTCCCCCGGCCCAAGGCATGGGGCAAACTTGGCCCGGACTGGGCCAGCCTGGGCTTCCTCTGAAAGCAGATGGCTTCACTCTTCTCCACTCCCTTCCTCCTCTCTCCCACCCCAGCCCCCTTAAAGAAGAAGAGACCTTTCCAGAATACATCACCTCACCGGAGCTGTAAATGTCAAATTTAAATTCATACTTTGTACCACCTTTGATTTCAAAGCGGATTACACCTCAGTGGTGAAAGGCGGCCACAGCGCAGGGCCTGAGCAGGCCTCCTGGGCCTCTGCTGGGCCCCGAAGCATTGTTAACTCCTTCCGATTCATTAGGTCTAATCCTAGTGGCGCTGAGTAAGGGGCCCTGGGCCACACCCGGCACTCGGGACCATATGTGCCCATTGTCTCACTCATCCGCTAATCCAGCACCCGTTGTGGGCACCAGCCTACTGGAAGGGGCCAGGAGGGGTTCCTGGCCCAGCTCTAAAACCCCCACAAATCCTTTGTAGAGTGACTGGCCACAGGCACTACAATGTGGGAAGGAAGAGGTAGGAGTCCTAGGAGAGATGGACAGACAGACAGACATCCACCGTCCTGCTATGATTCTCTCCCCCAGTATACATTCACTGACATATACACACTCATTCACGCCATCTGCGACACACCGGCACACTCACTCCCGTGCCCCACGTCCACGGGCTCACAGCAGCCGACGGCCGGTGGTCCGCCCGGGCAGCCCACACACCCAGACACGTCCACACCCGTGTACCCTCAGTACACACTTGCACTCACCTCTACCCACCCACACGCTCACGTTCACCTGGGCCACTCTGCTGGTTTCCAGGTTTGTCTACAAAAAATAATTAAAGCATCCCTGGCATTTTTCCCCCCCGACCGTTCCAATGTCCGGGCTGTTGGAGCTGGAAGGGACTTCGGAGAGAATGGAGTCCCCTGACTCACTTCCAGGCGGGCAGAGCGCGGTGCTGGGAGAGAAGGGAAGCCTACAGGGAGGGGGGCCCGAAGCCCTGCAGCGAGCGGCTCTGTCCTCACCAACTGGCCGACCTCGGGTAATTCCCTTGGCGCCCTCAGCTACCCAGCACCTGTCCGCAGGGCTGTCACGAGAAGATGAGACAACGTATCCAAGCGCCCTGTGAACACAAAAGCACCCTACGCAAGTGTGGAAATGGCGCAGAACGGTTCCCAGGGTCCCATCCCCGCGGAGCAGCAACAACGGTAAGACTGGAACCCAGAGCTTGGGACACTCTGCTCAGGCTCCCCATTCCATGCGGCTTTTCAGGAGAGGGGGTGGCAGCCCAGACCAGTGGGTCCAGGACGCACGGGATAGACAGGCTCCCTCGGGAACGGGGCTGCTTGCTCAGGCTGCCCCCACGCGGAGACCTGGGTCTCAGCAGAAATCAGGGTTTTCGGGTGAAAAGAGGAAACCGGGCACATCTGGCCACTGACGGCTGCCCCGGCTCCACGCTCCCAGGGCTCATGCCCTGGAGAGAACTCGCTGGAAGGCAGGCTGGCGGGGGGTGACATTCAGCTAGGATCGGGGACAGAGGCTACCACGTCATGGATGCTGTCCCCAAGGAGGAGACACACGTACGTACAGCACCTACGGCCAACAACACACAGAAGCATAGCATCATCTGTCCGTCAGTCTTTCTGGCCACCTGTCCACACTTAGAGGCTCAGAGGGAGTGGACAGAGGTTATGGCTGGCGGCAGAGGGGTTAGTCCTGCTTCCTCTGATGGTCTTCTCAGGCCAGAAAAGAAACGGGCACACGCTGGAGTCAGCTCCTCCCCCACAAGGGCCAATCGTGCTCATCTCTTCCGAAGTCCACGTTCAGTGACCTCACCTTGATATCCCGAACCCCATGACAGGTGGGAGTAGTTACACCATGGAAATTGGCAAATGCGGCAAGTCGGGACTTTTCTTCCCAGAGCCAACTGTTAAGAACACTCACCAGCACACAATGGCACGTTCCCTGCTCCCGCTGGAAACCTGAGGCCTCCTGAGTGCCTTAAGCCCCGGTCCATTCAGCACCTGACCTCCCCACGCCAGCCAATGCCTCACCACCTTCTCCCACCAGGGAGCCTGTCTCCTCAACCTCAGAATGAGGGGACTAGTCACGGCACCTGGGACAGGGCTGCTGGAACGCCACTGTGCACGCGGATCACTGGGCGGCCCTGCTGAGATGCTAATCCTGAGTGACTGTCCGGGCAGGGCCGGGAACCTGCGCTTCTGACCATGCGGAAGGTGCAGCCGCCGGCCCGTGGCCCACACTTGGAGGACGGGGGCTTGCTTATTAACACTGAACCTGCACCAGGCACAGGTGTTGAGGCTGCTTTGACTCCTGACCTCTGTCTGACCTCCCTCCTCGGCCAACGCTCCGAATGACTCATCAGCCCTATTTGAATGCTCCTCCCAGACCTCAAACTCAGTGGTTCTAGAAGTTAGAACAAACAGTCAACTGAAAAGATTCATCACCTTATCCCGCATGCCGCCCTCCAGACTTACGCTCCCTGGCCATCCTCTCTCTCCTGCCCCAGGCCAGCTGGTCACAACGACATTCCCCAGGAACAGCTCTGTTCCTTCTGGTTCCACCATTCGAGCCAGCCCATCACCCCTCCAGCCCCTGTTCCTGTGGGTCCCCACCATCTCTAGCCTGAAGCCCCAAGGCTGCTGCGTGCCAGGACTTTTCCTAGCCATGGCCATGCCCTCTTCCACGGGAGTCTTTTGTCATACGCCAGCCTGCCCATGTCCCAACTCAGTGCTGCAGGTCACTGTCCCCGGGAGGTGCTGATGGCATCCCCGCTGAGAATGTGCTCGAGAGTCCTGAGCCCCTCTCTACTCCTTCTAGGGCAGCAGGGCAGCTACGTACCCCAGGATCTGGCCCGCCCTCCCTTCTCTGAACACCCTCCTTGGGCACTTACCCCTGCACCACCCAAAGGGATCTATTTCATTCCCCCACTAGACCAAGGGCTGTGTCTCCCCCATCAGACTAGGAGCTCTGCCCAGGGCAGCAGCTGTGACTCCACCATGAGACTGGAGACATCTCCCAGGACAGGGTCCCTCTCCTGCATGAGATGAGGGAGACCTCCTGGCGGAGGCTGCATCCCCATGGCAGCCATAGGTCTCGTCCACCAACCTGGAACAGGTAATACCACGCTTCCTGTTCCTGTTCCAGCTCTTCCGTGGGACTTGGGCCTCCTCCAGTGGAGCTTGGCTGAAACCATCCCATCTCGGCATCCTGGATCCCACCGTTTCCCAACTGTAGCTCTCCTGGGTCCAGCAGGGAGGGAGGGAGAGAGAGACCGCTGCAATCACTCAGGGAGGGGATGCTCTCTGCCCAGGGCAGGGTCAGCCTGGAGTCCTGTCTCCTTTGCCACCCCTCATAGGCCCCCACCACCTGTTTACAGTGCTGCCCCCTGATCCGGCACGCCAAAGGAGTCCAGGACTCCCATCAGACAAAGCCATTTGTTAATTAATTGCGCTAATTAGCAGGGATGAGGCTGGACATCTGGACCCTCTCACGGGTGCGTTCAGACCCTCAGCACATGCAGACTGAGGTTAGCTGCCCAGCAGGGACACCATCTCCAGCGGGCCGGACCTGGTCCCCCCTTCCATAGGCAGAGAGCATCCCACAGCACCCCAAAGGGAGAAGAAAAGCCAGATCAACTTGGCATCAGGAGCTCTAAACAGCATCCCCACCAAAGACCATCTTCCCCTCCCCTCGCCTAGTCTCCTCCAGAAAGAGGAAGCGAGGGTGGAGGTGCTTTGCCCAGAGCAGGAAGGAACCCCTTTGTACCCCAACTCATCTCCCCAGTGGCCCATTTACTGCTCGGCCCCTTCATCCTCAACACCCAGGGACACACATCGTCATCTCTATTTGAATGTTCCCCCAGGATCGCAAACACAATGGTTCTAAAACAAAAGCAAAACCATGAAGACTCACCACTCCTCCCACCCACCCATTTAATCATTCAGTCATTCAACAAATATTTATCAAGCACGGACCATGAGTCAGGCACCACGCCAGGCCTGAGCATACGCTATCACCAAAGTATGGCGTATACACACGACAGAATATTATTCGGCCATGAGAAGGAATGAGACTCAGATACACGCTACGACATACATGGACCTTAAAAGCATTACATTAAGTGAAATCAACCAGCCACAGAAGGAGAAATACTGCAGGGTTCTGCTTAAAGGAGGTACCCAGATGAGGCAAATTCAGAGACAGAACGTAGAATAGGGGATATCCGGAGCTGGGGGAGGAGAGGGAGCGTTACCGTTTAATGGGTATGGAGTTTCCGTTGGAGAAAAAGTATAGAACATAGGAGGGGATGAAGAGCACACTTATCATGATGGGCACTGAGGAATACAGAGAATTGCCGAGGCGCTGGAGTGTCCCCCTGACCCTAATATAATACTGGGATTACGTTAATTATACTGGGATTTCAGAAAAGAAACAGTATAGGATACAGACAGCGGTGATGGTTACAGAACATGGCAGATGTAGCTCATGCTACTGAATCAGAACCTTACAAATGATTAAAATCATTAAAATATTATGTATATTGTGATATACATAATATTATGATGTGATATACATAATATTGTGATATACATAATACTATGTGATATACATAATATTATGTATATCATATAATTATGTATTATGTATTATAATACATAATGTGATATACATAATATTAGATTAAAATGATTAAAATATTATGTATATTCTACTAGAGTAAAAAATAATTTAAAAAAGTCCCAGCCCTCATGGAGCTGAGACTCTAATGGAAGGAGACAGATACGCCACAAAACAAGTAAAATATATAAAAAATAGTGACAAAGTGCTAAGTAAAGATATTAAGTCAGAGAAGAGAGCTACAGTTTCAAACAATGCCCATCATGCTCCAACCCTGCTATGGCTCCCGCCTTCCCTCAGAGTCAAAGTCCTTGCAGTGACCCACCAAGACTACTTTATCAGCTCCCCTGCCCTCCCCTCTCGGACCTCACGTCCCACCATGGTCTCCCTCTCTCATTCCACTGGCTTCACTGGCCTCCCTGCCTCACCCTGAATGCTCCCAAATTGGCCTCGAGGCTTTTGCACAGCCGTTCCCTCTGCCCAGAAGTCTCTTCCCCTGGAATTCCGTATCGTTCACTGTGATTAGGTCTTTGCTTAGATGTTACCTCCTCCGGGAAGCCCTGCTTGACCACCCTGTTTTAATTTGAACCCACTGGGGCACCTGGGTGGCTCAGTGGGTTAAAGCCTTTGCCTTCGGCTCAGGTCATGATCTCAGGGTCCTAGGATCGAGCCCCGCATCGGGCTCCCTGCTCAGCAGGGAGCCTGCTTCCCCCTCTCTCTCTCTGCCTGCCTCTCTGCCTACTTGTTATCTCTCTCTGTCAAAAAAATAATCTTTAAAAAAATAAAAAATAAAAAAATAAATTGAACCCACTTACACAATACCTTCTGTTCTCCCTTTCCTCTTTTTCTCTATAGCCTCTATCACCACCTGACAAGCGCTTCCTGTCCTCCCTCCGCCAGAATGTAAGCTCGGTGAGGGCAGTCTTTTCCTCTGTTTGTTCACTTAACCCCAGTGCTTAGAACAACAGTTCCTTGTACCTAGTCATGCCTAGTCAGCCCTCTGTCAAACGAATAAATGAATCTACCAGGAACCAGGAATGAGGATGAAGTTCCCAGGGAAGAGGCAAGTAGAGAGAGAAAAAGGAAAACAAAACAAACAAAACAAACCCTGACATTTGTCTTAGCCTTTCTGTGAGCTGCGCACTGCCCACTACAGAAACGGATGCTCACAAAGGTGAAGTAACTTGCCCAGGGTCACACAGCTTGGAAAAAGGGGAAAAGTAATTTATGTCTGCTCCCAAACCTGCTGGAGTCACCCTGTGCTGAATAACTTTTGGCATCCTCACTTCCGGAATACCGTTGTCCCGCCAGTTCCTGCCCCCTCTCCACCCCCTCAGTACACACTTACTTTCTCATTGCTAAGTGCGGAGGCTGCATTAGAAGCTCTCGGAGATCCGTCTGGGCCTGCTTTGAGCCCCCGGCACCTGCCCTCTCGTGGGAGGAGGAACCCGCGCCACTCCAGGCTCCCACCACAGGCCGGCTCACTTCCCTCACTTCCGCTGTCCATAGGGGCGGGGCTTGCCGAGCTCTGCGGGGCGGAGCCGTGAGAAGAGGTGGGCGCCGGACTTGCCAGACTCCGTCCTGCAACAGAGATCAAGGCCAATGAAGCTTCATTAAATGAGTGAATGAAGTGAATAACACCTAAAAGCCACGGGCCTGGAGACTGTGGGCTGGTCACTTGCCTCTTCTGATAGGACCACCTTCTTTGGCCACACCCACTTTTCCAATTTTTGGTTTCTGCAGCTCCAGACTAAACCCACATGGGTTTATCCTCCAATCTGTCTCTTTTAGGTTCTGATTCAGCCTCCACGACTGTAATGCTCCCTGCCCAGAGCCTGGCAACAGGAAACAATAAATGTTAGCTAACGCTGGTGATGGGGGGAGGGTGGTGGGGCGAAGCTGAGCGAGGGAGGGGTTCCCCGAGTGGATCCATCTTCCTGCCCCTCTTTCCAGACCTTGCAGGCTCAGCAGAAAGGACAGAAATGGGGGCTTTAGGGTGAAACGCAGCTGAGTCTAAAAAGTAAGGCCACGAGAGGAAGGGTAAGGCTGGAGAAGGGAACAGAGTTTTGTGAGACGGCTTTGGTAGGCTGAAGTCCTCTCCTTTTGCACGCTGGGCCCTCGATGCCATTGCCTGCCGCCTGCTGAATGCCCATGCTCCTCTGTCACAGCTCACACCGTATTTGCAATGATTTCTCTTCCCGTCTGTCTTTCCTGATGTGGAACTTCTTGGAGGAAGGGTGAGACCTTATCCCTGTTTGTGTCCCAGTGCCTTGCACACAGGAGGATAGGGGCGCTTTATCCCCATTTTCTAGATCAGGAAGTGAAGACGTAGGAAAGTAAGAACCTTGCCCGGGTCATGCAGCAGGTGAGGGCTATTGCTGGGATTAGGCCAGGTGACTCCACACAAGGGGGGTGAGGGGAATGGGAGGCCCCGGGGGTGATTCTAAAAACAGAGTCAGGGGAGGGAAGGTCCTCACTGGGCATCGGGGATGACCCGTGTGGCCTTACAGCCCCTTCATGATGACGATTGCTGCCACCCTTATTGAGCACTTGCTGTATACCCCGTACCACGCTAACAGCTTTGCATACATTCATCTTGTTTCACCCTCCCAGCTATCCTGGGAGGTAGGTCCTATTACCAGCCCCCATTTTGTAGGTGAGATCACTGAGGCTCAGGAAGGCAAAGTGATCTGCCCATGATCACGTGGCTGGAAGAGGCAGAGTCAGGATTATAACTCAGCTCTACCTGACCCCAAAGCCCACGCCTCAAAATGCTACCTCGTTTTGCAGCCTTTAGGATAGGCACCCGCCACTCTGCCTCTCCTGGGATGCCCCAGTTCCCACAGTCTCATATTTGAGACTCATCGATTGCTTATTGACGGATGCATTTGTGGTCTGGCTCTGGGGCCTCTCAGTCAGGCCCTGGGCAAGGACAGGAATGGGGGGTGGAGGTAGGGGTTCTCCAAGCCCAGGAAAAGCCCTCAGGCCATCCTCACCCCAGCATGGCTGCTTCCAGCATCCACCCCTGCCAACTCAACCCACCTTTCCTCCGCCTCTGGATTTAAAGGTACAGTGACAATTAATCACCCAATGACACGGAGGGCAGGCTGCAGAGGACTTAATTAATTAGGGAAATTTCTCCCAGCCCTTCGAAGGTGAAATGTGTGGGGAGGGGACAGGGCCAGGGACAGTTATTATTCAAGCTGAACAAGCTGATGCTGAGAGAAGTCTTCAAGAACAACTCCAGGGAAGCTTTGGAAGGATGGAGACCTGACCGGGGTAGATCTGAGCATGGCTAAGACTGCCCTCCTTAGCCCAGCTCTAGGCCTCCAGCCCAAAAGGTAGGGTCCCCTCCTTAGCTGTTGGGCTGGGACATCCCTGGAGGCAAGAGGGCATCTAGGAACCAAGGAGAATAAGAAGGGCAAAGCTGTTCCCTGCACCGCCCCACCAAATAAAAGTGGCCAATGATATTGCTTATGCCAAAGCCCACAAGAATGATTTGGGTGTTGTTTGTACAGCTTGGGTGCTCCAAACACACAGATAAATGGGAGGGCATGCTATCAGACCAGCCCAAGCTCAGGGAGGGAACTCAGGGAGGGGTCTGGTCACTGGAGTGGGGAGAGGGGAGTATCTTCAGCCTCCTTCCTCCTCCACCACCTTGGCTTTGAGGGGTTGAACCTCTTATGTTGGTCAGGCCCCCATGCTATCTCCACCAGGCTAGCTGGCTGCTCCTAGAGGCAGGGAGGGGCTGGCCCTGGGGAGCCCATTCTCACCCATACATGGAGCCAGCAGTTGACTTGGTCAAGAGACTTAGGGCAATGGGAAACTCCGTCCCTGCAACCACACACCAAGTAACACCTGCTGTACCATCAAGACTAGGGAATAAGAGAGACAGTGAGGGGACAGAGGATGCTTAAGACCTAGTGCCTACCTTGAAGGAACCCATAGACCCTCTTACACCACTGACAGACAAGGTGAAGGTCTGAGCCAAAACATGGTAGCTGTGAAGCCCCATGGGAGTACAAAGGAGGCCATGATTTATACTGATTGGGAGATGAGGAAAAGACTCAAGGAGGGGCTGTCATCAGGGGTGAACAGCTGGGAAGAAGGCTGAAATTTCAACAGGCTAAGGGAACGGCCCGAACAAAGGAATGGCGGCGGCAACCTGCTCTGCGCTTGCGGGGAAGGGCGGGATGGTGAGCGGGGTGGCCGCAATCTAGTGCAGAGGCACAGGAGCATGGGACGGCTGGGAATGAGGCCACAGAATGTAGGTGGGCCCAGCAGCGGAGCGCCTTACCTGCCAGGCTTGGACGTGATCCAAACAGGGTCGGAAGTCATGGGAGTTTAAGGCAGGGCCTGCCAGCCAAGAGCTCAGGCTTTGCAAACAGCACTCCGGCAGCTGGGGGACAACAGCTTCATTGTTTGGGGAGGGCTGAGGCCAGATGGGAAACCTGTGGGGAGGCAGGTTTCATGGTCCAGGAGAGAGGTGATGATGGCTTCGGCCAGGAGTTAGAGCAAAGGGGGAGGGAACTACGGTTTACTGATCACCTACTATGTGCTGGCCACTGCACTGGGCACTTTTCATTCATCCTCTCCCTTTGTCATGGGATTTTCATTATTCCCAGGCTTTGGGGGCAACTAGGGAGCTAATAAAGTGAGGGTGAACGGGTTCTGCTCACCTAAGCACGTGTCTATCCTCCATCTCTCTGCTGCCCTCTCTCTCGAAATCTCTTTCGCACCCTGCAGGGGGTCAGGAGCCTGGGAACACTGCCCTTGCCCAACTCGGGGACCCCCATGGAGAAATCCCGAAAACCAATGCCACACAGCCCACACCGCCCCCCCACCTATTCCCCCATCCCTGCCCCCTCCAATCATTTGTACGACAGGAAGAGAACCTAATCCCGAATCTGAAAAACTATGTGATGGAGGATTTACAGTATTAGAAGGCAAACAGTGGCAGGTGTAATTAGGAGAAAAATTTGTCATGCTCTCGACTTGGGAAAGAGAAGGGAAGGTCTGGCATCACAATCTCCCCGGTGTTTACCCAGCGTGCGCACACACGCAGGGGAACGGGCGCTGGCCACGGGCAGATTAATATTTGATGCAAGGAAGAGAAATGCATGCTGTTCATGTTTATTTAGGATATTGTGAAATACAGTGAAATTTGCAATTTTATTGGATTTGGGGGGACGGTGTTTTGGAGAAGTCTTAAGCTGCATGGTAGGACACGCACATCTCTCTGGAGCATAGGGGCACCAGCTTTGGTGGTGAGCCCCCTGTGCCCCCCTTCCCAAATCCAAACTTGTACTTCCATTCCCCTCCTGAAATGAGAGAGGATTGGCCCCAGGGGTATGGGTGGAATAAGACAGAAATCTCAGCTGGGCCTCTTAATTTGGAGTTTAGTGGCATGTGGCTGGCACAGAGAGAGGCTATCTCTGGGGGGGTTCTTGTCAATTACAGGAGGGCTGGAAGCCATGGTCGGACAGCTTTAGGCACTGGTGACCATGGCCAGCTTGCAGGGTCAGGGTGGGCGGGTGCTGGGAGGGGTGGGGAGAAAGGGTGGAGTGAGATCAAGGGCTGATCTCTTTGTATTCAAGAAACTCATTGACGCAAGAGCCCTAAAGGGCACGAGTCTGACCTGGTTCACCTGGTCAAGGACTCAGCTCTCTCACTTTCTTTCTCCACATGGTCACCTGGCCTGGGCTCCCATATCTCCACTGTCAGGGGACTCACGACACATTCCATTGCCGGATGCTGCCTGATGGGAAACTTTGTCTTAACACGTTGTTTCCAAGCTACATGGTTAGGTTGAGGGTTGGGTTGGGGAGGGAAGCATTATATCAGAGAGTATGCCCTCATTTGTGTTAAAATAAAGGGGATGAGAGAATGATAGAAAGATGATAGATGATAGATAGATGATAGATAGATGATAGATAGAAATGATATATGCTTGCCTATACATTATATTTCCAGAAGAAAACATGAAAAATTGGTAACAGTGATTATTTTTGGAGAGGAAAGCTGATCGCTTTCAATGAACCTAGGGAGCAGGGCCGGGGGAAAGACCTCCTTTTCACTACACACCTTTGACCAATTTGAATTTTTCATCGTGTGCATGTAGTTCTTTTTCCACAATAAAAATACTATTTACTTTTTAAAAAGAAAGTATTTTCTACTCAAAGAGCAGGCCGAGATAAGGAGGAAATAGTATGGAATGAAAAAGAAATAGGATGAGATATAGGGGAGCAGATAAGATAAAGGACTACAGGGAAACTACACATGCAGTAGGAGAATTCACACTCTCACACATGAGCACACACAAGCACACATGAGCACACTCACAGACACGCACATACACACACACACACAATCACATTGATCATTATTTGAATTGAAGTGTGTCTGTCTCTTTGGAGCTTCTATCCGCTTTCCCACTGCGATGATTCTACCAGCTGGGTCACCTGGAAGTCCCTTCCTCTACCCCCGGCAGCCATCAGGTATTTGAGGGCAGAACAAAATACCACTAGACCCGTGTCTGGCACCTATAAATACCGGAGCTGGGTTACATTGGGTCCCGACCCCGCCAAGACTTCTCCACCATGTACTGCCCTCTTTTTCTCAAGGATGTGCTCTCGGGAGGCTGCCACCTCTGGTCTTGCCCCCAGGGCTGGTGCCCCTCCTGCGCAGGGCGCTCAGAGCTGGGCTGAGCCTTCTCCAGCGTGGGGCTGTGTCTGTAGTTGTCTCAGACTCTCTGACCTGGCCAGAGACCCAACCGTCACCAACAAACTGTGGATCTCGGGAGGCTGATGGCCTCAGAGACTATCCAATTGCTACATTTTTAAAATGGTAAACCGAGGCCCACGATGAGTCAGGGACTGGCGTGAGATCATGCAAGCAAGATCTGCTTTGTGTCTTCTTCTTCTCGCTCTGTGAGCTGCAGGATTCTTCCAGGATAGAACCTTGGGTGGGGTCCTTGGGAAAAGTGGGAGTGATGCTAGCCAGCCAAGTGTTGGAAATGACTGTTTCTCGTACAGATTGCAACCAAACCCAAACTGGGCGAGCCAGACAAGGTTAACTCAGGCTGGAGGAGAAGACAGAAGCCAGGTAGGGATCCGCTCGCAGTGCTGAGTGGGAATGTGGTGGGGGCCTGGGTGGCTCTGTCAGTTAAGCATCTGATGCTTGATTTCGGCCCAGGTCATGATCTTAGGGTTGTTAAATCGAGCCCCAGGTCAGGCTCTCTGCTCAGCGTAGAGTCTGCTTGTCCCTCTCCCACTATTCCTCCCCCTGCTCCTGCTCTCTCTCAAATAAATAAATAATAAAATCCTTAAAAAAAAGAATGGGAAGGTGGCTATGCTGATGGCTTGCACATGCCTATCTGTGTGTGCGTGGTGTGCACGCACATGCGTGAGCCTGTGTGGGTGACGTCTGTGTGAGCACCCACGCAGGTATGTGTCTGTGTGAGTGCACAGATGTGCGTATGTGTACATGTGAACAGTGTGAGTGTGAGTGCGTGCCCACGAGGCTTCCCACAGCCCTTCCCCCCCCCCCCCAACTGACTTGCATTTGCGGGAAAGGCTGCCTTACTCCCCCGGAACTGTAACCTGAGAGTTTTTCTCTTTTTTCCTTTTAATTTCAATATTCCCCGTGCCAAGCGCAGTCCGTGGCATGTAGTAGGTGCTCAATCAACGTTTGCTGGACTCAACCGGATTGAACGGATTTCAGCTGAACTGGACTGAGTTTTCCTGGCGCATCTCTAGGCGTACACGCCTGCACCAGGGAGAGGAAATGCCCTTGTGCCGCGTGGGCTAACACTCACGAGTGTCGGCGCGGGCGTGTCTGGGGCCAGTCTCCGTGTTTGCACGTGCGTCTGTCCGCAGGTTGTGACCGTACCCCGGCGCGAGTGAATTCACATTGGGAGGAGGGAACGTGCTCGTGTGTGCGCGCGCACGTGTGTGTGTATGTGTGTGCGCGCGCGTGTGCCAGCTCTGACAGTCCTCTCCCGCGCGCGGAAAGCCCGGCGACTCCCTGGCTTCGGTTCAGCCAGTAAACCTGGCTCGCCGGTAAACCTGGAGCTGCTAAAATTAGTATGAAAATGGTGGTGTTCGGTTAAAAGGGGGGGGGGGGGTGAGAAGAGATGAGGGTGCCCGTGAGTGCTATTTTATTTCTCAGTGAGAGGATAAAGTGATTTTTCCTACATAATTTTTGATGTAGAGGCTAAATTAGGCCGGAGGAGAGGGACAAAGCAACTTTTGCCCTCATTAGTATTCTGGCCGCGTTGGCCCAGCCACGGCAGTTATGTATTTTTGCAAGTATGCATATAATTTATTGTGGAGAACACAATTTACATGGTAGTCGATGCCTGTTTTATAGCCTCACAAATAGATGTATGAACTCAAGCATATAATGGCCCAACCAGCAGGCGCAAATACGTTCTAAATCTTCTAAATGTGCTTCACAAAAATGTAACTGAGGAATATAAAACAGATCAATTCTTGCATGTTATATATTGGTTTTTGATTTACAAATCTAATCTGGGACATTTCTTCAGAAATGAGGGGATTTTTCCCCCCCTCACACCTCCTCCTCCTCCTCTTCCACCAACGTCTCCATGCACAGACCTCGCCCAGTGGTCAGGTGCCTGACGGCGCTGCCCGCTCCGGGACGTGCGTGCGCGCCCACGCGTGTGCCTGCCCCTCGCCCCGCTCCTGCAGGCGCGCCCCCGCTCCGCTGGGAAGCTGCAGGCCTCGGGTGGAAGGAACGGAGTCGTCTTGGCTCCATCTGTGTGACTTCCTCCATTTGAAGCTGAAAATCGGGGAGGAGGGCTGCTGAGAGGACCCCACAGGCACGTGGCATCTCTCGGATCTTGTCCCCCTGGTGGCCTCCCTAAGTGGCCTCTTTTCTCTGGTTCCCACACTGGCCTCATGACTAATTAGGGCAGAAAAAGAAACTGAGTGTCTCGGAAATGAAAATTAAACTCACGTTCGTGGCGTTCCATTTTTAATTTGTATTTTATTGAAAATATTTTTATCGATTTATCTTCATGTATATGGTTTGCTTTTTTTTTTTTAAGCCCATTCCATTAGTAGTTGAATGGACACATAAGTTGTGGTATACTCCTGAAATGGAATACAACACGGCAAAGAAAACGAACACACTACTGCATGCGACGACCCAGGGGAATCACAGACACATCATGTTAAATGCAAGAAGCCAGACCCAAAAGAGGACCTGCTGTAGGGTTTGATTTACATAAAGCATGAACTGAACCCAACTATAGTGTTTAGAGATGGCAAAACTATCAGGGAAAGCAAAGAAGCCCTCTCCATAAAACTCAAGATGGTGGCGATCTTTAGGGGATGTGAGGTTGGATGAAGATAGGAGGGAGGCATCTGGGCAGAAGGCAATGTTCTAATTCTTGCCTGGGTGGTGGTTCCATGGGTGTTTCATTGGTGATAAATTTCTGAGCTGAGTATTTCTCTTTTTATTCACTTTTCTGTACATACGTTATATTTTACAATAAAATCATTTAACAGAAACAGCCCAAGAAGGCTTATAATGAAAAGCTAATGCCCTTCCTCCCCCTCCTGCACCCTGGAGGCAACTACCAATGGCCATTCCTGGTGGTTTTCTCTGTATCTCCAGAGAGGATGTGGAGCTTCTTTTGAACCTCTCTGTCCATAACATTTGATAATCTTTTTGACTTCTGTATGGTCAGTAGTAATGTCTCTACATCCATTCATTGATTTTAAAATTTTGGGTCTTCTCACTTTCTTTCTTGGCCAGTCTTGCTAAAGGTGTGTCAATCTTGTTGATCTTTTCAGAGAACCAACGTTTGGTTTGGTTGATTTTCACTATTTTTTCTTATTCCCTATTTCATTTATGGCCATTCTAATCTTTATGATTTTCATCCTTCTGCTGCTTTGGATTTGGTTTGCTCTTCTTCTAGTAGAGTGGAAAGTTAGGCCATTGATTGGAGATCTTCTCTTTTAATGTAGGTGTTTACAGCTATAAATTTCCCTCTTAGGATTGCTTTCCCAGCATCTCATAAACTTTGGAATGCTATATTTTTGTTTCCATTCATCTCAAAGTATTTTCTCATTTCCCTTGTGATTTCTTCTTTGATCCATTGGTTATTTAGGAGTGTGTTGTTTCCTTTCCACATATTCATGAATTTTCCAAATTTCCTTCAGTTCTTGATTTCTGATTCTATTCCACTGTTGTCCGAAAATGTACTTTGTATGATTTCAATCATTTTAAACTTATCGAGACTTGCTGTGTGACCTAAGATATGCTTTCCTGGGAAACATTCCATGAGCACTTGGGAATGTGTATTCTGCAGTTGTTGGGTGGAATATTCTAGTAGATCACTATTTGAAAATAGTGTCTGTTAGAACTGGTTGGTTCTGAGTATTTTCCAAATCTTCTGTTTCCTTGCTGATCTTCTATCTAGTTCTATCCATTACACCAGTGGAATTTTATATCTTGCCTACACAGTACTTATAATGAGCAAGTCACAGACTCCGTTTCAGGGGCCCACAACCCAGGAAGTAGGGAGAACTTCAATTCTACTAAGCTGGGCCACCCCGTTTCTGCTCCCCAATACAGAATGTTCTCCCTCACCACCCACCACAGCCCTGCAGCCTGGGTCTTGGACTGCTGTGAATGCCTCCATCAATCTCAAATATCCCCCACATTCCCAGGGTTACTAACCCTGGTGGGGGCAAAGTAGAACTGAAAGACCTCTTGGAGACCATGCAGAGGTCTGTGCCCTCCTGGTACAGATGGTGAAACTGAGTCCCAGGGAGGGGGAGGGTCTTGTTCTAGGTGTCTTGGAGCTAGGTCAGCTGGTATCCCATGACCAGCTCAGCTTACACCACCATGACTGACCCACTGGTTCAAGGAAAAAAAGGGACCTGTCGAAGTCACCTCCTATGTCATTTCCATATGTAGCGTGGGGTGGTAATGAGCAGGGGCGGGGTCAGAGTGGGGTGAGAGAAGCCTGTGTTAAATGGACACCCTAGCATACTCAGAAGATCTACTCTTCCATGCCAGACTCACTACTCTGAGCTGTGTGTCCTTGGGCAAGTCACTCTCTGAACTTCAGTTTCCTCTAGAAGCACCAAAATCACTGCCATCATTTACGGAGTCCCCACTGTGTGCCGTATGCATATAATCTCATTTGATCCTCCCAACAGCCTCAGAAGGGGTAAGTAAGTTCCTTTGGCATAGGAGGAAACTGAGGCCCCATAAAGCAAAATAACCCCGCCCAAAGCCACAGCCACCCGTCGCTGTCTTGGGACTCCACAGCTATAGCCCAGAGCCGCCCCTGCCACATGGCCTCCACTCTCCCGTGGAGCATGGGTCCACGTATTTAAAGATGGGTCTGTGGTTAGACCGAGATTCAGATCATCTTCATCACTGGGGTTACTGTTCATTTTGGTAGATGTGATCGTGGCAGTGTCAGTTATCCGTGAGAAGTACATTCTGAAATCTTTCCACATGAAACAGCCCCCTCTCCAGCATTTGCTCTCAACCACCCCAGCAAAAAAAAAAAAAAAAAAGGATGGAACAGCTGAAACAAGATGGGCAAACAGGCAGAGCTGATACCTGTTGTAACTGAGTGATGGGCACTTAGGATTCATGAAACTTCTCTCTGGCTTTTAATGTTTGAAATTTTTCAAAATTAAAAACATTAACAAAACCCCCAGGGGTTCTTATTCCAGACCCCATGATGGGAGAGTTGGTGGTTGTCAGATAAACTGGGACAAGTCCCACGCCCCTCAGTGTCTCCAGAGCCAGCAGGGGTCTGGGTTCCTGGTGGAGTTGGCTGCGTTTTCTGAAAGGCACACGTAGCTATGTGACCACATGTGTTTCTCTTCCTGCCCAAGTTACCGGCCAGACCTGAGGAAACAGGAAGCTAACCCCAAATTCTGAGGCCCCCTGTTCCTGAGGAAGTCAGAGAAAGTCCTTTTCTCCCTTGACCTGGGAGAGCTCTCATGGAGAGGAGATGGGAGAAGGAATGGAGGCCTTTGCTTTAAATAACAGAGGGGGTAGATGGGATGGCCCTTCAGGCCCCTTCCCAGACAAACGCACCCCAGCTAGGGGTCTCCACCTGCCAGGGAGGGGAGGGGTTGGAAGGCTCAAGCTGGACTTCCAGGCCTGTATTCATAGCCAGTGTCCCCATGGCAACAAGCTAGTTAGAGGGTCCTCAGCACAGCCCCCTGGGGCCACTTATCTGCCCCCCCACCAGGAGGGCAGCATTAATGGGCTACCCTGCCTTCCTCCCCACTCCCAGCGCTCCCGCCTTCCCAGGTGGCCCCACGCCCCCACCACCACCAATCTCCCTGGGGTACAGAGCCCAGGAGACAAAGGGCCCCCATCCCTGGCCACACACACACACACACACACACACACACACACACACACACAGAGCCTGGCTGTTCCCCTCGGACTGCTCAGATCTGAGCAGAGCTGCTTTGGGGTCAGTAGGAAGGAGGCCAACATTTGCTCCCACACTGATCCACACACTCACCCACGGATTCACACAACCGGGCAGATGTGAGCAGCCAGATCCCACCCCCCACATACTTACAGGAAAAGTAGCTCCAGTCTGGGAAGGTTCTGGCTCTGCTGGTGTAATCTGTCCAGTGTAGCAGGTCTGCCCTACCAGGTGCAGTAAGGTCCCTGATGATCCTCTCTGAAACCCCGTTCCTACGTCGGGAATAATCAGCCCGGCCAGCTCGGCCAGCTCTGCAGGTTAAATTTGATCACAGGAACACAGCAGGTGCCCACTTCCTGCTTCCTTCTTCCTCCCACTGCACCTGGATGGCTCTGCTTTTGCAAAGCTGTGCTGGGTTCGGGTTAGGTTGGGGAGTCGGGCTGCCTGGTGCGGGACTCTGGGCTCCGTGCGGACGGACCATGAGACCTAAGCAGTCATGTGACCTCTCGGAACCTCGGTCTTCCCGTCCTCCAGAGGCTATAAGGATTGAATGAGATAATAAAGCATTTAGTGCAGTGCTTGGTATGCTGTCGATGTTGTAACAGTAGGAGTAATAATAACAACGACAGCAAAACCATGATGCTGATGAAGGCCAGCGCTGCCTGATGACAGAACTTACCGTGTTCCCAGCTCTTTTCTGATGCATGAGCTCAGTTAGTCCTCACAGAGTCTGTGAGCGAGACAGAGTTCTCATCCCCATTTCACAGATGGGAAAATGGAGAAAGACTTGTGAAACTCATTCAAGCCGTAGAGCTAGAAAGTGGGGAATTGAACCCCGACAGCCGAGCTCTGCTTTAACCGCTGGGCCATGCTGCAGTGCCAGGAAGCGGTGCCCCTGTCCTTACAGAGGGACACAGACGTGCTCAGCCCGACGGCCAGACCCTCTCACCCGGCAGAAGGGAGAAGTGAGCTTCCGGGAGAAGCAGCTCCTTACTGAGGTCACCCCTGTCCCACCATGGGCCTGACGTCACCTCCCCAGGCTCATGTCTCCAGAGTCCCCCCCACCCCACCCAGGTCGAGGCCTGCGGAGAGTCAAGGCATCGGCTCTGGCTAGGGTAGGGGGGACGGGGAGAGGGTCCAAGGACTTGGGAGCCTGAGTCAGAGCCCCTGAATCCTGCCATGAATCCCCCCGTCCCACATCCTCTTTCATTCCTCCTTTCCTCCTTCCTTCTTTATCCCTTACAAAGATGTGATGGAGTTTCAGTTCCTTGTAAAGCAACCTCTCATCCTCACCAACACCGGTGGTCTGCCCAGCTGGACAACACGGGTGGTCGGCCGGTCCGCCCAGCTGGACAACATGCAGCGGGACCCCCCTTGCTCAGCAGCATCCTGGACCCTGATGATGCCAGCAACCACCCAGTTTCCTCACCCGTAAAACTGGGGTATTGCCCCCTAATTCACAGGGTTGTTGTAAGATCCCAGCACTCTTCTCCCAGCCCTTCCCTGAAGGCTTGGGCATCTGGGTCCCAGGCCCATGCCTTTCTTCTCCAAGGATCAGGTGCTATGCCAGGTCTGGCTCCGATGTTTGATAAAGCCCTGCCCTCCGAGGACCCCACACTTGGCAGAAGAGAGAGGCAAGCATTCAAGCTAGGAGGGAGACCACCCTGCACACAGGGCAACATGGAGACAATCAGCTCCAGGCCCTCGCTGTGGAATGCACATTACGATCTCCTTGGAGTCCCAGGCCCCAGGAATACCCTGGCAACGAACCCAGAATTTCTGGGGTGCTGCCCTGGCATGGGGTTCTATCCCCAGGAGATTCTAACATGAAGTCAGCGGGGACTGAGAATCACTGCTGGAATAAATGCTACCCCACAGGCAGGAACAGAGATACCCAGGCTCCCACAGAAGACTATGGTGGGACAGGCCACTGGGGACACAATTGGACCCATGACAGTCACTCACTCGCCCACAAGCAGGGAAGGGGAAACAGGAAGGAATGATGGGGGCATGTAAAGAGTAGGTAAGGTGTGGTGCGGGGAGGGGAGATGGGAAAGCATGAGGGCTCGGCAGAGACAAAGGCCTCAAGTTAAAGTCATTGCCAAGCACCACCCATCCCTCCAGCCCATAGACACTGAGGCAGCTCTCCGCAGTGTCCCTGCCTCCCGCTCGCCTAATGAAGTAGCTGCAGAAATGACATCAGGACGGGGTTGCCCGTGGGCTTGGAATGGACCACAGGGTTCACAGGCTCCCTGGTCACAGTCTGGGTTACAGAGAGGAGGCAGAGCACAGAACCACCGTTAGGAAAGGGTCTGGTGCCCACCCCACACTACCAACTTCTGGAAACAGGAAAGGTTGAACATTAAAAAAAAAAAAAAAAAAAAAAAAAAGATTGACTTTCATATTCATGGACTCTAAAAGCTAGAAAGTGTCTTAGAAATCAGCTTGTCCAACTCCCCATCAGATGGGGAAACTGAGGCCCAGAGACGTGCACTCTGGGAGTCGCCAGCATCTGGGTGGGCAGTGCTGCTTGTGAGATTTCCCTGCAGCTCCTGGGTTGAAGGGCAAGGATGGGTGATGTCCTCTCTTTGTCCTAAGAGGCTGCTGGAAAATCATGCTGGAGGCAGGCAGAGCGAGATTGGGGAAGGGGCCGTATTAGCATCCTCGGGCTGTCACAACCAATCCCCACTAGCTTGGTGGCTCAAAGAGTGGGCATGTGCTCTCTCACAGTTCGAGACCCAGGAGTCTGAAATGCAGGCGTCAGCAGGGTTGGTTCCTTCTGGAAGGTCTAAAGGAGCAACTACGCAATGCCTCTCTCCTTACTTTCTGGTGGCAGCCAGCAACCCTTGGTTTCCAGCTGCTTCGCTCCAGCCTCTGCCTCCTTGTTTCTCTGTGTCTCACAACTCTTTCTTTTTCTTGTAAAGACACAAGTCACTGGCTCAAAGGCCAACCCTATGGGTGACCTCATCTCAAGATCCCTACATTTTTACATCGTGAAGATTCTATTTCCAAAGGCGGCCACGGTCACGGGTGCTGGGGGTTAGGTTTTGGACACATCCTTTTGGGGTAACACGATTCAGCCCACTGTTGGGGCTCTCCGGGTCGCCACAGAAGATCTTTTAAAGATTATATTTATTTATTTGACAGAGAGAAAGATATCACAAGTAGGCAGAGAGGCAGGCAGAGAGAGGGGGGGAAGCAGGCTCCCCGCTGAGCAGAGAGCCCGATGCGGGGCTCGATCCCAGGACCCTGAGATCACGACCTGAGCCGAAGGCAGAGGCTTTAACCCACTGAGCCACCCAGGCGCCCCTGGAAAAGTTTTTCCAAATCGAGTTTTCTATTTTGAAAAGCTCCTAGAAATGCCTGAATTCAATCTTCGACACAAAGCCGAATGCCCTGTACTTCAGTCACTCATTTGTGGTTTATTTAACAAAATTCTTCTTGAGGACCTACTGTGTGCCTGCTGGTAAGCGCTGACAAGGCATCCAGCCTGGACAGAACCGTCACCACCCAGGACTGCTCCCTCAATCTCTGTTCTGTATAAAGTACTCTCCAAGAGTTGCCTCCCCACTGGCTCCTGGCTGTGACCCTGACGGGAGTAGGACATGGATGCTGAGGCTGGGAATCAGCCTGCTCTGGCCATTTCGTAAGAGAGCGTGAAGCCCAGGACCAACCCGGTGTTTCTGGAATGGGGGAGGGGTCGGCAGGAACTCTCTGTAGTATCTTTGCAATGTCCCTATAAATCTAAAATTACTCCAAAATAAAAACTGGATTAAAAAAAAGACCATCATATGAGTTTGTTGCGAGAAAGATGTAGTAAGCACATTATAAGTATTGAAAATTACGACTTAATTGTCCCAGAATATCGGGATGGAGGTGTATTAGTCTCATTTTTCACGCCAAACTCAGAGAAATTCAGTGACTTGCCTGAGATCATACAGATAGTGTTAGGTGACGCTGGATTTGAACCCGGGTCTGAAACACTCCAAAAGCCACCCTCCTTCTACCACACTCTGCTTCCTCGAATATTTTCATACTTTTCAGGAGAAGGAAATGACCGTCTGGCCAGGAGCAGTTCTGCTCCTTAGGATCTGAGCATTATAATGACAAATGATCCAATGGGCTGCCCTGGGCTTTCATGGGCTGATCCTCCTCTACCACTGGGATCGTCTCCCATAGCACAGCCAGCAACTCACAGCTCAGACCTCGATTTCAAAGACCAAAAGGATGTCCACCTTCCCCTCCCCCATTCCAGTCTCCTGAGCTGACCCATCTCATCTGGCCACTGTCCCTCTTTACCTTATGTGAGGGGCTCAGAATGGGTGGGGGGCTCTGGGTGATACCTTAGAGCTCAGCTGCAAGGTGCTGCTCGTGTACCGGGAGTCAGCTTTGGAGCAGAGTCATCTGGCTGCTTGAAGGGGACAGTGAGAGCATGGCCCAGGCCACTGAGATGACCCCAAATCAGAAGACACAGCATTCAGTCCTGGTGGCTCTGCAGGAGTGGGGTCGTGGGCAGTCCTTTGGCCTTTGTAAGCCTCAGTTTCTTCACTTGTCACACAGGGAGACTGATAGCAATACTTCCTGTCCCGACCTACCTCGCAAGCAGAATCACAGATGAGATGAGATGTCACAGCTCTGACCACCACAGTCCCTCATACATCACTATGATAGAGCACATCCCACATAGGACTGTAACACCAATTTTCTTGTATCTCCTATCCCCACGAAAGACTATGATTTTTTTCTGGGGCAGGAACTATGTTTTATTTACCTTTAGATCTCCAGTGCCTAATAAGATTAATAGTAGAAAACACTTACATAGCACTTACTCTGGGCGAGGATGAACCCTGTGAGGTAGATACTATTGTCATCCCTATTTTATCGGGGAGGAAGCTGAGGAATAGAGAAATGTCTGGAGCTTTACCTGGCACATAAAAAGTGTCCAATATCTGTTTTTGTTAGAGACATAGAAGAAAGGATAGGTGAGTTAATGAATGGATTAGTGGATGGATGGGTCAATGGATGGGCAGACAGATTGGTAGAAGGACCAGCGTATCCCTGATGGTGGCTGAATGGGTGGGGATGGGTGGGCATGTGGAAGGATGAATGAATGACTGGAAGGCTGGATAGATGGATGGACGGGTGGATGGATGGATGGATAGGGAGGTAGATGGATGGGTGGATGAGTGAATTGATGAGTGGATGGATAGATGAATGGATCAGTGATAGGATGGATAGTTGGATGGGTGGGTGAGTGGACAGATGGATGGATGGATGGGTAGGTAGGTGGGTGGATGGGTGGATGAGTGAATTGATGAGTGGAAGGAAGGATGAATGGGTAGGTATATAAAAGGATACCTGGATAGGTGCATAGGGGTGGGCAGACAGATTGGTAGATGGGTGAGTGTAGGGTGAGTGGGTAGGGGTGGGTGGGCATGTGGAAGGATGGATGGATAAGTGGCAAGGGTGGAGGCATGGATGGCTGGGTGGATGGTTGGATGAGTGGGTAGGTAGGCAGATGGGTAGATGATGGATGTGCGGATGAGTGGATGGACAAGGGAGTGGATGGGTGGATGATGGCATGGATAATGGTTCAGAAAATATTTGTTATCAAGTACTGAAGAGTGGGGAACTAACCCAGCAACCAATGAAAGGGTGTAGGCATTTAGAAATAGCAAAGAAACCTCCTCACCCTCGGAGGTTTCCGAGGACACTTGGAAGCAAGAGTTCCCCCACCTCGGATCCTTGGGCAGGTGCCATCTCCTCCCCTACCCCCCTTCCCGACACCGCCCCCGGGGAAGCCCCCCACTCTGCCAGCGGATGAAAGGTTGGCAGAAGCAGCGGGTGGGCGGGTGCTTTGTTCCCTTATTGTAGGCGGCGGTAACCTTCCTCCCGGCTGCTTGTTCTGCGTAATGTTACACTTGTCTTCCCGCAACACTTGGATACCCGAGCCAATTTTGTCATGCAAATGAATTCAGCCCATTGTAAATCCTGCGGAGGGAGCGGGTCTCCGACTCCGAGCCAGTAGGGGTGGGGCTGAGCTGGGGGCGCCGTTGGCTTCCCCGCTGGCCCCTGCACTGCCCCAGAGGAAGGGGCTTGCGACCTTTGCTGTGGCCTCTGGCCCTTCCCCGCTAGAATCCCAGACCCTTAGAGCCAGATCACGCTTTAGAGATGGATCATCTCTAGTTACAGGTTAATAATCTGAGGCCCAGAGAGAGCCAGTGATTTAACACAGACACACAGCCAGTTGGCCAGGGCTCCATCAAGTCTCCTGATTCTTTGCTAGAATTCTCTCCTCTGGGTTGAACTGCCCCTGCCATTTGCCTCAGTCAGAGCCCACTGGCCACCAGGATGGCCTAAATCTAGCCCTCCACCCAATCTAAGCTGCAGGATGACTCTAAGGTGTCCCAGGCTCCAGGACCGCCCGGAAGCTAGCTCTGTCACAAAAAGCAAAATTGAAATATGGACAAGGGACAGGTCTGGCCTGGAGAGGCAGGAGGGTAGAGGGAACGGTCCGTAGGTCCAGGCAGATGAAGCTGTGTCCAGGGATGTTGGCCACAGCACAGCTGGGCTGACGGGTATTTGTGCTGGGGAGCAAGAATGGGGTGCAAACACCAAGTGTCCTGGGGGATGGGGTAACCGGGTGATGGGCATGAAGGAGGGCACGTGATGTGATGAGCGCTGGGTGTTATATGCAACTGATGAATCACTGAACTCTACCTCTGAAACTAATGATATACTATGTTAATTAATTGAATTTAAATAAAATAAAATTATTTTTAAAAAAAATGTCAGGTGTCCTGCCAAGGAGGGCAGGCTGGGATGGATGCCAGGATGTCATCGTCAGCAAAAGCAAGAAAGGGCAGTCGGAGTGCTTGGACACACAGAGACCATGAGTGACCGAAACCATAGAGCTTCCTGGGGACTCAAAGAGGGGGAGCCCTGCAGTGTGAGCGCCCCTGAGAAGGGCAAGGACAGAGGTACAACGGTACCAGGGCCCGGGCCAGAATGCTGGCAGCATGTGGGGGTGGGGGAGAGGGAGGGAGAAATGGCTTTTGTTCCAAGGCTGCCACGTGTCAGGCCCACTATGCCATCCTCAGGTAATTCTTGCAGTACTTCTATGAGGTGGATATTGTCCCCACTTTATAGATTAGAAAACTGAGTCCAGGGAGATTACACTCTGGGCTCCCGAGGCCATGCAGCTTGAGGTGGAGGTTTGAATCTCCATCTGTGAGATCCAGGCATTCCAGAGTCTATGGTCTTTCTGCTCAGCATTCTGTCCCTCCTGCCAAATTCTGCCATCAGGAATCAGTCTTTCATTGAACTGTTGAGGAGGGTAGGGGTCATTGGCGGAGCCCGACTTTCCAGGTGGTGAGAGTTTCAAGCTACTTGGAACCCATGGGGGTTCCCAGAAATGCACTGGATAAGGCCCTGTCTCCTTCCCCTGACATTTAAAGCCAGCCCAACCTGCCCACCGCTCACATCCCGCTCCCGGCTCAATGTCCATTCAACGCTCCTCGTTCCCTCTGCTTGAAATGCCCTCGCCACCTTGTCTACCTTCTGATCTTAAAGGCTTGATTCAGTTGTCCCCTGAACCCTCCTTTCCCTACCCTGACAGTGCTGGTTCCCTCTCCTGACTGACACTGGCAATCCTCTCCGCTATCGCTAGTCATAGAGCACCAGGCAGCACCCAACACTGTGCCTCAGGGCGTAACGGAAGCTTGATAAGTGCTGCCTAACAGAAGGAGGAAGGAGGGAAGGGAAGAAGGGAGGAAGGAAAGGTCTGGGAAACTGCTGGCCCTAGAAGGAAGATATGGGGCAGGTGGAGAGTGATAAATCCTGACTCTGGAGTCAGGGAGTCTTGGGTTCAAGTCCTGATTCTGATTTACTAACTTTGTGATCTTAAGCCTGTTACTGTGTCTCTCCAGGTCTTGGTTTTCTCGCTGTAAACTGGGGATGGGTCACCCTCCTCTTAGGGCATTAAGGAGGCCCAAAGCTAGTAAGGATGACAGAGGACAGGTAGGACATGTGGCATATAGGCAGTGCTCAATGGATGCTGAGTCCCTTAACCTACCCTCTGACTCTGGCCAAGTGCCCAGGAGGGGTGAGTGGGGCGATGCTGGGGCTCCATTACACCAGTAGAAGCCATGTCAGGTGGCTCCCCATTGTCTACACTGCAGACTCTGTGACCAGCGCCCCTGAGGTGACCATATTCCCCCATGAGTATACCCCACCTGGGACCCCTCCTCATGACCTGACAGCATCCTCTCCCTGCCCCCCCATCACCATATCCCTGTGCCGTTGACCCTGGCCCTTCTCAGTTGGCCTGAGCCAACCAAACGCAGGAAATCAATCAACTGCTAAAAGCGTTCGCATTTCTGAGCCTGGCCCATGTCATTGCACACAAGCTGCAGACCCAAATGGCCTCAGCTATGGGCTCAGGGCCCCTGGGGCCACGGGCAGGGCCTTGGGTCCTCTCTGCCCCCCACGGCTTCAAGCACCAGGGCTCTCTCCTCCCTGGCCAGGCTCCCAGGCAGAAACAGAAGCCACTCCCCTATGAGCTACTGTCTTTTGGCCGGCTTTGCCTGGGACCTGCTGTATGCCTGGGCCAGTCCCTTCCTTCTCTGGGCCTCTTTCTCATCAGCCAACTGAGGAGAATGGGCTCAGGAAACACCAGGATCTCACCTTTTTGGGAGCAGGAGACAAGGATAAAGCATTCGCTTACAGCCGAGCCACCTCCCCCCAGAGCCCCCGAAAGCTTGGCCAGATGCCGGAGGAAACCCTGGGCCTGGAGACACAGAGAGAGAGCAATTGTGAAGGGCGGTTCCGTGCTAGACGGAGGGAAGAAGATGGCCAGTGGGTTTCCACACAAAACACGCTGGCAGCATTCCACAGCCCCTGACTCCTCATGCACACTCCAAAAGAATGTGCTAGAGGCAGGGAGGAGAGCAGGGAGAGAGGCCCACAGGTCCTAGGTGCTAAGAGAGTATAAGCACTGCCCCCTCGCCCCCCCCACCCCCCCACATGGACAGTGGTCTGGTTTATGGGAAGCTTCCCTCTCACAGACTCCCTGTGTGAGGCACGGACCAAGGTGGAAGCTGCCAGAACCAGAAGAACCGCTCTGCCCTCCCTCCCCGGGAGGCCTCAAGCACACCGGTTCCCTCCTGTGGACCTCGTCTGAACCAGAGCACTGCCTCCCCCCGCCCCACAACACACACACACTGCGGTACCACAAACCCCTGCAGCTCGGGGAGCCCCAGGCCACCCCCTCGCGCTGATGGCGCCCTCGGAGTGCCCGGGGCCAGGGCCCTGTGGACAGAGCCCCTCGGGGCTGTGCACATTGGGCTGCCCGCGGTCCTGCCGCCGCCTTTCGCTTCGGCTGGCATAATGTATGCCCTGAGCTACAGCCCCAGTCACTCAATCCCAGCCGGTCTGCGGAGGCAGAGATAGTCCTTAATGAGAAGGGCCCCGGCTTTATCTGCTTTCTACTTCAGCCATTATCTCCCCCAGTCTATAGACACGCAGTTACCTCTGACAATAATGCTCAGAGGCAACAAATGCTGATGAGTTTTCTATGCAGTCCGCACAATAAGTCTATCAAAACAACCTCGGAAAATTATGAACCCCCGTGACAGACAAATACAACCAGCTTCGGCGTGAATTTAGAGCCCCCAATGCTACGTTTCTTCTAATTCTTCAGGCCTCCCTTATCTCTGCTGTTCCTCTTCTGGTGGGGAGATAACAGTAATTCTTCTCCGTGCTGGGTTTTTTTTTTTTTCTCTCCCTCCCCCCCTTCCCTGCCTTTTTTTTTTCCACCCACTGAGTGAGATGTTTTCCGTGTCTTTCTGCTTGCTAAAGATAAAGGGTTAAAGACCAACTTATGTTGGGTGCTGGGGAAGGGGGGAGGGGGCATGGGAGAGGGGGAGAAAAAGTAATCAGCATTCAAGAGATTGCTATCGGAGAATCCGCGCAGAGAACAGTAATTTTGCTGGCTTCGGCGAGGGCTCTCTCCACTCCTCCCCCCCTTTTTTATGAATGCACATAATGCCTGGAGTGTTGGGGGCAGATAAAAGAATTAGCAGCAGCCAGGGGGACGGAGGCCTGGAGAACAGGGGAGAATTAGAATGTCTATCTTTGTCTCTTCCGGCTCATCCAGCCAGCCGAGGCTCCCGGCTCGTAAACAATTTAATCTTTTTGCTACAGTTAAAATACAAAGACAGCAAGCCTCCTTCTTCCAAATGGAAAAGGGAGGAGGAGCAGGAGAGGAGGAGGATTGGGGTGGGGGCTGGTGGGGGGGCGCAGGACGAGAGAGAGTCTGATAGGAAAGGGCTGACACCACAAACTTTTCTGCTGCCGGCTTAACCCCTTGGCCTTGAGACCTCAGAACTCCCCCCCCACACCCATGCTGCGCCCACGGGGCACACAGCCTAGACCTGGTTCGGTTTAGCTCACCTCCAGCACTGGAGGTGCAGCCATTGGGGGGGGGCGGGGAGTAGAGTCTTGCTCCTGCCAAAGGTTCCTGGTCCTTGTCTTCCAGGGAGGTGACAGCCATTGGCCTTTTATCCCATGTTTCTTCCCTAGGTCTTCCCAAGTCAAGGCCTTTATTCCTCCTCCACTCCTTGCCTCTCCTCCCCCTGGCTCCTTCTAGGCTCTGAGGGGAACTCTCAAGTCATGCAAAATGAGCATGTCCTCTGTTCCCCACAGGGCTGCAAGCTTCCTGATGGAGGAAAGATCCACTGCAGCGACCGAGCCATTGTGCTCCTGCACAGGGCAGGGATGGGGCTCTCTGCCCAGAACGGGGGCTCCAGCTCTTTCCATCGACTGCCTAAGCCCAGCGATGGCGAGAAGCAGAGATGGGATATAAAAGATGCTCCTTCTCTCTCCCTCCTGCTCTCTCTCTCTCACACACACATCTGCATACACACTGGGAGAACAGAATTCTAGGGAAGAACACAGCCCAGAAGGAGGAGAAGCCCTTCTCAAAGGACAGATAATTTCAAGGGGCCCAAAAGAAGCCTTCTGAAAGGCACTAGGGATAGATTGGGGGGCTATGGTCCCTGCAACCCAGGGTGGCCAGTGGTCCAGGCCACTGACCAGATGGCATCCTCAAGGAAATTGAGACAGCCGGTGTCCCCCAAGTGCCACACTGTGGCCACTTCTAGCCATTCCAGCTGGACCCTTATCCCATGCAACATGAAAAGATCAATTTTCATAGGGCCTCGTTGGAACCCGCTTCCTCCTCCTCTGCCCTTGTCTCTCCTGCAGGGGGCTAATTCCAGTGTACTGGCATTGAATTTACCGCCTTCTCTTGTGTAAGAGTACCTAAAGGGCCAAGTCTTCCCTAGCCCTGGGTGCCCACGCCAGCACAGAGCCTAGTCAAGCTGGGTGAATGTTTGTTGAGCGATTTGGTGGGTGGAGAGATGAATGAATGAATGAATGAATGAGTGAATGAGTGAAGGCAAATGGAACAGGGCAGGGGAAGAAGGTGGGGAAAGGAGACCTTCTGTGAGCACCAGGCACATACTTAAAGAGGGGCCACTCAGGAGAAGGATGGGGGTATGAGGGCCCAGAAGAAGAATGGGGTTGGCCCAAGAGCAGGTCCTCTCCCCAGGCTCCACCAGCCAAAGCCACTGGTCAACGAAGGGAAGCAAGGCAGTGATCTAGACTCAGCCAGTTGTATCCCTGCTGGAGCTTAGCCACCTTGAGAGAATTCCCTGGTCCCTTGGTTGGGCCCTTTCCAGGAAGGCATGAAGGAAAAGCACGGGCCTTGGGGTCAGACGATCCGGGGTCACCTCTCAGCTCTACCTATTAGCTATGTAAACTCGAGTAGGTCAGTGTCTCTGAGCCTCAGTCTCCTTCTGTTTAATGGAAACAATAATGACCTGTACCTTCACAGGGTTGGGCTTGCCCAGGCAGGGACTCATTATGTATTGGTCACTCTGAGTAGAAGCAAAGCCTTGTAATGACAAGCGTAACGGACACAGTAAACCAACAATGCCGAAAACACAAAAACATCTCAAATCTCCACAAAGAAGCTTTCACTCACTTTTTTTTTTTTTTTTAAGTTACTCATCCTACCTTTGCCCTTTATCTTAGCCCAGCCATGTTGTGGGGCATTAAGCTGCTCTCTCCAGCTCCTGTGTCCCCTCCCAACGCTGGCGAAGGGGTGCTCAGGAGAAGCCCTTTGGAGGCTCTAGGAGGTGGGGGCTAGTAACTTGCTCCAAGGTCTACAGCTCTGCTGAGAGCCTCCAGCCTGCTCACTTTCCCCTCCTCATGTCTGTGACCCGGACTAAACTCTCCCTCTAGTCCCAAAGCCGAGCCTCACTTAAATATTCAACCTTCCTCACCCTGACCCCAGTGTTACCCTGAAAATCACCCCCAGTGTAGCTGAGGAGACATGGGAGTGAACTCAGGGTGTGCATGTAGATTTTTATAAACAATGTTCAAATAATAATGTTTAGTGTTTATATCTTAAAAGCAGATAATAGTTATTTTCAAATGTACATTAAATATATATAATTTTGGTCATGTCCTAGGCCAGGGTATCCCAAATTGTCCACATGTCAGCATCATTTTGGGCAACTTTAAAAAATACTGAATTCTGAACCCAAGCCTGGAGATTCTAAATCAATTTGTTGGCGGGGGGCGGGGGTACGGCGGGATTTCCCCCCGCCCCCCCGCCTCCACCCAAAAACCCACCCGGCACAATAATTCAGAGACAAGGTTTGAGTCTATTCCAGGAGAGGGGCAGCAGCAAGTTATCAGAGTTCAGTGGAGAGAGATTCCTTTCCAGCTTCAGGGACTCAGAATGCCAGAAATCCGAAGGTCCTTGGCAAACACTGAGGTCTTATTTCATCAGAGAGGTGAAGCACCTCACCCAAGGTCACACAGCTGGGTGCGCCATAAATATGGGATGAATCGAATGAGATTATTCACTAACTCCAATTACATCTTAACCACTAATAACTTGGCTCTGGCTCCCCTAATGGGATTTCCTCCTTGAACATCAGCCTTCCATCCCCCCTTCCGCTGACATGGGCCAATTAGAGAAGGGCAGGTGCTATGATTGGGGTCATGGTGAGAGGAGATAGATAGGAGCCCGGCTCGACCCATCCAAGGCTGAGAGGGAGGTGAGCAGTTTCAGGTGGTCACAATCTCTTGTGATGAAAAGTCTGAGAGAAGCTCACTCATGTGGAGAGAGGGGCAGACTTGGAAGTCCAGTTCCCCCAACGCGAACGCCCAGGGAGGACACCCGCTTTGCACGCAGCACGCTTCAGGCTCCATGTCGGAGACCGGCAGGTGCGGGGCAGAGAGACATTTAGGCAGACCAGGAGACCTGAAGACAAGGACCAGGAGAGGGGAAATACCCCCAAGAAATACACATAGGCCTGAGAATAAACCAGGTATCGCGACACACAGAGCCACAAAACTAGCTTCGGAGCGATGCGCAGGGACACAGAAGGGGCAAGCAGACACAAAAGGATTCTTAGGGAGAGTCTGACACCCACCCACTTATTTCACAGAAATGTATGAGGCGCCTACTACACGCAGGCACAGGGAGATAAAAGACGGTCTCTGCCCCCACAGAGCTCATGGTCTGGTGGGAGAGAGCCAGCATGAAAATGGCGATGACAATACCGTGAGCAAAAAGCACAAAGATGAAAAGAAGCCCAGAAAAGCACAAAAAGGCAGCCTGAGAGAAAAAGACACAAAGAGAAACCCAGAGGTGCTGAGGAGGAAGGCAGAAGCGGAGACACACAGAAGTGCTTAGAGAGAGCACGAGAAGGTGGCGGCCACAGATGTGCACGCACGCGCACGTGCACGCACGCGCACACGCCACGGCTCGCCTTGCAGGAGTGCACATGGCAGACCCAGAGCTTTCTCCTGTGAGGAGGTGGGAGTGGGGCTTAAGAAAAGCTAAGCTTTCTTGGTGCAGCAGGATCAGGTTGGGAGGTGGGGGGAGAGCCAGGCCTCGTGAAGGCAAACAAGGTCCACAAATGTGTGGGTAGATGACAGGGAGATGGCAGCTGCTGGGGCTCCCTCTTATCCCCCAACCGTCCTGGGAGCCAAGGCTGACGGCTCAGCTCCTGCGGAGTCTCCAGGATGACCGTGCTTGAGTCAGCAACCCCCTTCCCCAAATGGAGAGCCCCTCAGTTGACCCAGTGCAGAGTAAGGAGCTCTCCTGACCTTAGGAAAGTCCCCAGTCACCTGATCTGGAACCATGGAGTCCTTAGAGCCAACACTCTTTGGGTCTAACTTAAATCCCTCCTCCTGCAGTTTAGGTCCAATTCCAATGATACAGAGCAGAGTTCAAGGCCACAGGGCAGGTGTGTGCAGGCTGATTACTTCATTCCCATCACCAGCTTAGAAGCCTGGCCCACTGGCACTCACCCAAAGTAGCACCCCGTCCCCCTTCCCCCAGCTCCCGGCCCAAGGTTCCTGGTAGGAGCCGGTGGTCCCCGGCGGGCATGGACACAGCCCGCACACTTGGGATTGGAACTGGTTTGGTTGCTGTGTTAGGAGCGAGAAGGAGGACGTGAGCCTGCTCCAGCCACCCCACACAACCCCACCTCGTGGCACAGGGTCAGACACCCAATAAGCCATCCTGCCCCTTGCTCGCCCCCTCCCACCGGCTGACTCCTCCCTCCCCTCATTTGCTCGGACTCCTCCTGGGCACCGAGTTGCTCTCTCTGTTCAACAAATGTCTGCTGAGGACCTCCTTACTGGGATGCGTTGGTGACAAAAACCCACAAAACTCCCCCAAGGCGCTGGTAGGTGGGCGAGGGAGACCAAATCAGGGTAAATAACCCACACAGGGCTCCATGAGGGCACCGCGCGCGAGAAAGAGGCGGGCCACAGGCACACCCTCCCCTCCCCTTCTGTCCCCCGCAAGGTCCAGGCCTCTCAGCCACCTATCCCCCGACCCCGCCCTCCGCGCTGCGCTCTCCTACCAGCCACCGCCCTACCTGGGCGTCCCTCGCCGCAGCCCTTCCGACGTGATTCCCCGCACACCCTGCGGGCCTCTAGCCCACCCCAACCTCGACCCCGACCCGACCCTGACCCTGACCCCGACCCCAGCGCCGACAGGGCGCGGCTGGCCTCCACTGCCGGGTGCGCGCTGGTCCTGCCCAGAGCGCGTGCGCGCTGTCCGCCAGCGGGGGCGCGCGAGCGGGGGCGCGCGCCGTGGCCTCCTGATGTGCTCGGCGCGCAGGGCTGCTCCGCGGATGTTAAGTGGGGGGGGCCCACACTTAAGTAGAGATTAAGGCTGCCTAGGAAGAAAGGGAAGGCCAAATAGCCTGTTTATTTCCCTCCCTCCACTATCCCCATCACACACACACACACACACACACACACACATACACACAGACACCCTCCTACTTGGAAGAAAAGAGGGAAAGTGTCAGAGAGAAAGGGGAGGGGGGACACAAAAACTAAACCAAACCTCTCTGCAATTAGGAGAGCGGGCTGGGGGAGAAAGGTATGTATTAAATGGATGTTTCTGCACAAAAACCCCAGGCTGACAACATCTCTGCCTTGTAAAGGGGGAAATGACCGTGCCTCGGTGTTTACATAGCCGAAATCAGGGGGAATTATGCTGTCATACTGACAACCGTAGGAGGACAATTTTAAAATTACACCGTTCAACACCTTTAATGATTTGTAACAGAAGAGGTGTGGCTACTCCTATTAAATGTGTTGCCAAATCAATAAAAGGGATAATTGGAGTTGTTAGAGCAAATTATAGCAGCGTCTCTTCTGTTGCTGTACAATGTTCCCTTGTAAACTGCTATTACAGGCAGCGCCGTATTTCTCTCTTATTTGGCCGCTTTGTAATGAGTTGGCATTTTGCGGCATAATAGTTCCACTTTCTTTTATGGAGCTCTCACTTTAACTTTTTCTCCTTTGTGCAGCCTATAATTTCCTCGCCCTCCCAGCCTCCCTGCCTGTTTTCAGAGGTGGCCGCGCTGCCTGTCAGCAGCCTCTGGGTGATAAACTATATTATTTCACATTATTTTCAGGCCTTTTCAATTGGCAGTCGGATGAGGTTGGGGGGTAGATGGGTCTGAGGGGATGGGGCTGTGGAAGGCGGGGGTGAGAGAAGAGGCAGGACCGGGAGGAGAACTAAAAATGCACAGAAATCGAAAGGAAGGGGGATGGAGGGGGCACAAGGCTGACCTCGTTCCCAGGGGCAGGCAGGGCCCTGGGCCTTTAAACACAGGACTTACCGGAGGGTTCTGAGCTGAGCAGAGACCAGGCAGACCTGGTGGCTCAGCTGCTGGCATGAGGGGGTATGCAGTACCCCGCCAGACCCCAGCTTCACCCTCAGCACCCCAGAATTCCTGCCCCCTCTCCCTGCTCCTAAAAACAAGGCAGCTCAGGACTAAAGAGCTCTTGTTTCTCCCTCCTCCCTCCCCCAGCTCCTCTGCCTGGGTGGAGGCCAGCACCCAGAGTTTGGGCCAGACCACAGCAGGAGTGGAGGGACTGCATGGCTGGAAGCACGTTAGGACTCCCAGTTGGGTGGTTCTTAGAGGCTGGAGGAGCCATTGCCATTGCAGACAAAGACCAAAGCCCCCAAGAACTGGGAATGCGAAGGACCACAGTCGCGGCAGAGGCAGAGAGACCGGAACTGTTCCAGACCTGTCCCTGGGGATGCGTCTGGAGTCCAGAAGCCTGGTTCCAGTGTCTCCTCGCATCCCCCTCACACAGGCCTTGGCCCCTGGCTGGAAAGGACAGGTGGGCGAGGGCAGCTGAGGACCACCCTCACTGTGTGCATCACTCCGATCCTGAGACAGTGATAGAAATCCTGGCCCAGACAAACCTCACTCAGTCAGTCCCTGCGTGGGACTACAGGGCGATCAATCCGAATTAGCGAGAGATCTCAATGAGAGACAATTGGAAACGAAACGCCACTTTATTACTTGCATGGAGCTGCCATCCCCAGAACCCATCTGCCGCCAAGCAGCGCGGCAACAAGACCCGCTTGGATGAGCAGATAAGACTTGATGGTGAGCAAATAAGATCCATTTGCAACGAGCAGCATCAATTTGCTTGCCAACAAAGAGCAAAGTCCTAATTCCCTTCGGTAGGTGCCTTATGGCCTTTGGAGTGCCCTCTTGTCTCCAGCATCCTGGTACAAGCCAACTCTTCTCCCAAGAGGGCAAATGAAAGCCGACTTGCCTGGGTGCAGCCCAAGGAAGTGGTAGATGATTGAGGTTCAAGTCAATGCCATTTTAGCCCGTGGTCAATTTCCAGGTAGCTGCCACCGAGTTTCCTAATTTGAGCAATAATCAGTCCCATAAAATCCCAGTGAAATGAAAACACAAAGACAATCCCATAGAGTCTGCTTTTAGCAGGTGCTGACATCTTTCTCTGTGCTGGTCCATGCTAACCATGCTAACCATGCTTCAAGGCCACCAATAGTCAACCATCATTCTAACTAATGTTAACCATCTCTGATATTCCAGGCACTGTACTGGGTGCTGAGGATCCAGCAGTGAACGAAACAGACCCCATCACTACCCCTGGGAGCTGCCCTGGGGAGCTGACAACAACAGCAACAACAAGAATAATAACATAGTACTCCTTACACTAGAATTGTGCAAAAGTGACCAGAAAGCGCTTTGTTTTATCAGAGGCAGTGGGGCACGGCAACGGATAGAGCAGGGAATCTTCAGGAAACCTGGCTCCTAGCCTCAGGTGTGAGGCCACCTTCCCTCTTGGAGCCTCAGCCACTTTGTCTGTGAGCTAAGACCATATTTATTCATTCAACAATTATAAACTGAAGACTTACTATATGTCGGGCACTACATTAAGCACCAGACCTACAATAATGAGCAAGACGAGTGCCAGGCTTTCTCCTATGAAGCTTACAGTCTTGTAGCGGAGACAGCCATCAATCACGTAGTCACGCTGGTATGTAATTATAGAATGCGCTGAATGCAGAGAAGGAGAAAGACATGAGCTTATTTATAATAGCCAAAAACTGGGAACAACTCATATGCCCAAAGAAGGCCAGCGTGGCTAGAGTGTAAGGGGAAGAATGGTCGAGATGAAGTGGGAGAGATGGGCAGGGGTTCTGGGCAGGTGCAGACAGGTCGAGGACTAGCCTTTGATCCAAAAGGCAAAAGAATGCCACAGATGGGTCTTAAGCAAGAGAGAAACATGATCCAGTTTACGTGTTAGGAACACCACTCACTGCAGATGTACTGGGCAGATGAGATTCGAGAGGCCCGAAGCAAAAACAGGAAGGTCTGTTAGGAATCCTTCTCCGTGCTCTGTGAGAGCATTAACTGTGGCTTCCAATAAACAAATGAATGGATACCCAATGTCTTTAATCATTGGAGAAACACAAAGTACAACCACGAGAGACTACTACATAGCCATCAGAATGGCTGGCGTAGAAAAGAGTGACAATTCCAAGGGTTAGTGAGGACATCAAGTGACTGGAACTCTGACACACTGCTGGTAAGAATGTAAATTAGTACAACCACTTTGGAAAAAAAATATTTGGTAATAGATATTAAAGTTAAATGTAAGTACACCCTACAGCCTGGAACAAGGTCCACCAAAAGACATGAGCTTTATTTTTAATAGCAAAAAGCTGAGAACAACCCAAATGTCCAACAAATGCAATATGGGCAAACAAATTGTGATCTAGCCACATGCTGGAATATTATACAGCAATGAGAAAGAACGATCTACTGATACAACCACATGGATGAATCTCACAATGGAAGACAGACTGTCTATTTATACGAATTTCAAAAACAGGCAAAGGAATTCTATATGAAGAACAGTCAGAATCCTTGTCATCCTTGGGTGGAATAATGACTATGAGGGAGGAGAAGGGAACCTGCTATAAAGCTGGGAATATTCTTTTTCTTTCTTTTTTTTTTTTTTTCTTTTTTTTTAAGGAGACTCCACACCCAGCATGGAGCCCAACACAGGGCTTGAACTCACCACCCTGAGATCAGGACCTGGGCTGAACTCCAACCAGTCGCTTAATCTACAGAACCACCCAGGGGTCCCAGAGCTGGGAACATTCTCTATCTACATCTGGATGGTGGTTACACTTGTGTAAAAATTCATCCAACTGCACATTTAGGGTTTTTACATTATACTAAATATGTTATACCTCAAAAAAAGCTTAATAAAAAGATTTGACAGTGGCCTGGACTAGGAAGGTAGCAGAGGCACTGGAGAGAAGTGGACAAGCCAGAGAGATATTGAAAAGGTAAAATAATGCCTACCTAGCTTACCTCATCAGAGCGGCCTGAGGATCGAATGAGGCAATGTACAGGAAAGGCTGTTACCCCAGCGGCTTTCTTGTTGTGTAAATTCCAACTAAAAGAAGAGATTCCCAGGCTCAATGCTAATTTTTTTTTTTTTTTTTTTTGAGTGGCCCTACAACTAATACCAACCTCCCTACACCCCAGGGGAAGAGTGAAATAAAAGAGCTTGCCTGAAATATGGGATACCTAGCTTTGTAGAAGGTGTAGGTTCAAGCAGAAGACCTAGCACCAGCCTGGGAAGTAGCCAGGCTGGGAGACACTCGGGGCTTCCTGGTAGCAAAGAGGCCACTTGCTTGCCCCCTGCAGCATAACCACTAGTGGACACCCCCAAGTCCCTCCTTACCCTAACTGCATTGAATCACACCATTTTCATGGGCTAACAGGATTTCCATGTGTGACATGGGGTTGCCGCTAAGACTGGATGAGGCAGCCCTAATGAAAGAGGATGAGAGATCCTTAGGGGAAGCCAAGGAGAGCTTCCCGAGTGCCCTCCCCGCAGCCATGGGATGGAGGCCTTTCTAACAGATGAGGGCACCAAAGCTCGGAAAGGGGAAGAGGGTTGCCTCACCCAAGCCAGCAGGAGCAGAGTTCAAACTTGAACCAGACCTTCCAGGGAAGTGACATCTCGCCACACGGCAGCCACCCTGCTGGCCCACTGGTGGTGTCCCTCCTTCCCCCCCAGCCCAAGCTCCGGCAGCATCAACCATGACGAGGCCGAATTCATCGTTCTTGTTGGGTGTAGGCTCAAACGCGAAGGGTCACTGGTAAGTAGCTTCATTCCGCAGCACCACTCCCCAACTTTTTTATCCCCTGGGTGGCCATTTCATGGCTCACTCATCTTAAGGGTACCCCAGAGAGCAGTGCTGCTCAGAAGGAGACAGTCCACCGGGGCACTAATGATGCGGATGTGGGCAACCAGTCATATGTGCTCTGAAAGTTTTTCAGGCCAAGATCATTCTTATCATGGTCAATGGTGTGGAATTGCAGGTCTAAATCAAGTTCTTGTTTGTGAGTGTGATGGGTACAAGAAAGATGGATCTGAGGGAAAACCCTGAGTTTTCCCACAAGGGGGCCCTCTGGTCCACCTGCACACATGGGAGGGGAGACCTTCTTGGTGGGGAGAATATTTACCAATCTTATCTTTTGTCCTAGGATGTCTTCCACTCTTCTGGGTTCCAAAGCCTGAGAACCTTCCCACCCTCAGTGGGTGATTTGAAATTTCAGGCTTCCCTCTGCAGGTTCAGAGGATAGTACTCGCTTGGAATGTATTTCTCCAGCCCCAAGCAGATAGCCAGCTGAGGGCAGTCAGTAAACATCTCAGTCTCAAGACTCAGCCTAAAGTGTAAGATAAAAATGGGGTGCGTGGGGGTGCCTGGGTGGCTCTGTTGGTTAAGGGGCTGACTTTTGATTTCGGCTCAGGTCATGATCTCAGGGTCCTGGGATCGAGCCCACCTCAGGCTCTGTGCTCAGCAGGGAGTCTGCTTGAGGATTCTCTCTCCCTCTCCCTCTGCCCCCTCCCCACTCTCATGCACATGCGCTCTCTCATTCTCTCTAAAATAAACAAATCTTAAAATTTTTTTAAATGGGGTGCCTGGCTGGCTCAGTCGGTAGAGCATGCAACTCAATCTTGGGAGTCACGAGTTCAAGCCCCATGTGTGGCACAGAGTTTATTTTAAAAAAATAATAAAGTGTAAGATAAAACTCTATTTTTCTTCATTGAGATTTAATGTCCATTCTGAGTCCTCATTCCACAGGCAGTGGAAAAAAAATCAGTCTCGCGCATTTCTGGGTTTTCTCCAGCTCTTGCCCTCATCCTAGACTTACTTCTGAGTCACAGGGGCCTTCCGTAGTGCGGAGGCCGAGGCGGTGCACCCTGCCCCACCATGGTATCTGTCCACCCGGACACCCCCAAAGAGGACACTCTTTCTTGTCCAAGGAGCACCTTCAGTTCTGTGTTCTTCCAGGCCTTGATGGAAGGAGTATGAGTGATCCCACTCCTCTTATCTGGACACGGGATTCTCCATGAAGCCATCTAGACACCAACTTCCTGGGCCCACCTCTCAGCCAAGCACTTTTAGCTCTCAGAGTTCTGCCTGGGCTTGGGCCTCATCTTCTGAGGCAAAGCAAAGCCTAACCAGGAAATGCCGTCCATTCCCTTGAGGGCTTGAGGCTTTGAAGACCAAAGGCCTAAGCCTCATGATTTCCACTCTCTGCCCTGCCCCAGCCCTCCACGGAGGCAATGGTCCTGAGGGGTGGAGGGAGGGGAGGTTATGAAGGGAGAAAAAAAAAATCCATAAACATTTCAAAAATATCCTACCATAGAAATGATGTTTAGGAAGTACCTTTCTTAAACACCTAGAATATGCCAAGTACCACACTAGGGTAAAGAAAGAAAACTCATGTAAAGGAAAACTCAGACTCTGGCTTCATGCTGCCTGGGGTTCTAATCACATTTTGTCGCTCCCACCAGTGACCCCACAAAAATTCTGTAACTCTAACTAGAGTTTCTTCCTCTGTGAAATGGACCCAACACCTGGTAATGCGGTAATACCTGTATTTTTCTAAAGTGCCTAATACAGTGCTTAGCATACAGTAGGTGCCTAATAAATGTAGTTTCTATGCAAAGGAAACTCTGAGAGCTCAAAAGAGACATGGGTGCCAGGCAACATGAAAGCAACAAGGAAGCATTCATGATTTTTTTCTTTACTTTAAAAATACACTTAAGTATAGAGAACAAAGAAAACAATCATAGTCCCCCCACCCAGAATTAACCATTAGAATCTTGGCACATCTGGGCATCTTGATCCAGATTTTTTTTTTCTATTGTTTTTTGTGAGCATTATCCACACTCGTTATAAAGAATTCAAACAGTGACTACAAATTCCAAGCTGAGAGCAAACATATTCACCCCAAATGCCACCGCTTGGGTCATTGATGGATTTTAAGCCTGTGGAGTATGGGGGTGATGGTGGGGTCTGTGTATTTAAAACATGACAGGCTGCCAGGTGGAGGAGAGTCTGGCGGCAGACCAGGGAGGAGACAGGAAATGACGAGGATCCACCCCAGGAAAAGAATAGGATGGACTGGATTTGACAGACAGCCGGGGCATACGCTCCAGTGGGCTTTCTAACCCTTTCCTTCTTCCAGCTAAATCCCTAGAAAACCACATACCTGGACCATATTAGGTTAGCCTCTTGCAGGATCGCCTTCATTGAGTCTAAGCTTTCACATTGTGCCCTCGGCTTTTATTGAGGGCAGATACAAGAAACAGCCACATGAAGATCAGGACCGCACCTGCTGTAAATCTGCAAGGGAAGGCTTTGTTCATTACGCCGCTCCAAGTCCCTGAGCGGGGCCTCGGGTGATGCCTGCCTATTTGAATGTAGTACCAGGGAACAGTCTGTTTCTCTTGAAGAACAGTGGCATACTTTTTTCTCCCTGACAAAATTGGCTCAGCCGATTGTTTTGCTCCAGAATTCCAACCTCCCAGATTGGAAATGATGAAATCCTATATATTTCCCTTTTTGCCCTGGTTGCCAAGAAGCTCAGAGCATGATTTCATGTTACAATGGCTCTATACCTAAATGCGTTTACCTCATCATTGTTTTTCCATGTTCATTTCAGTAACTTTGCTTGCAAATGTATCTCTTGAGAACACCCTTTATGAAATAAGAGCTCCCGCCTCAGAAGCTGGTAGACAATAGGTATTCAATAAATGTCTGATGAATGAACGAAGTAGTAAGTTTTCAAGCGCCAGATTTTAATTCTACTTGGGTACCCAGCAGGGTGATTCAGAGTCAGATAGCTCCGGGCACAGCCTACAGGAAATGATGGGGAATTTAAGGAATTAACAAGAAATGAATGGAATAATCTCTCCTGGACTGAGTGAGCATAACTGTTGCCCTCTCGGGGCCCAGGTACTATTCAGGAGACACTGAGCCAGTGAAGGGAAGAAACAAAATTGGGAGGGTGTGTGTGTTTGCGGGAGCGGGGGGGTCGATCATCTGAACTGTCCTCAAAGGCAACAACTACCTTCACTGCCTATCAAATCCCTACCCATCCTTCAGCAAGTAAGACCAATCATCTGGATCCCCCCAGCCCGTGATTATAACCATCGCCCATCACATGCGTGTAGTGTCTTATAAACTGCACACACAGACAGCCTTTCATTCAAGTCCTGCAACGTGAGTGATATTAGCATTGTCTCTGTTTCACAAATGGAAAGACACTGGGCTCTCAAGCTCTCCTGTCCCATATGGTGAGCTACTAGTCATAGGAAGCTATTGAACACTCGAAATTTGGCTAGTCTGCACTGAGATGCGTTCTAAGTGCCAAATACATAACAGATTCCAAAGACAGCAGAAAAAATGTAAAATATCTCATTAATCATTTTGATGTTGATTACACGTCGAAATGATAATATCTTGGTTAGAATGAGTTAAGTAAAATATACTCAAAATCAGTTTCACCTCTTTCTTTTTAAAATGTGGCTCTTACTAAGTGTGGCATACAATACAATGCTGCTTAGATCAGGGGTCGTCGGCAAACATTTTCTGTGATATATTTCTGTAAAACCAGATAGTAAATATTTTAGCCTTTGTGGGCCACATGGTCTCATTGCAACTATCGGACACTGCCATTGTAGTATAAAAGCAGCCATCAATGAGAGTACATAAATGGGCGTGGCTGGACTCCACGCCAATAATTTCATTTACAAAAACCGCAGACTTTGTCTAAAAAATGGGGAGGGGCTTTTGGGTGGCTCAGTCAGTTAAGCATCTGCCTTAGGTTCAGGTCACGATCCTCGGGTCCTGGAATCCAGCCCCCTGTCGGGCTCCCTACTCAGCGGGGAGCCTGCTTCTCCCTCTCCCTCTGCCGCTCCCCATGCTCATTCTCTCTCTCTCTCTCCCAAATAAAATCTTAAAACAAATAAATAATGAAGATAAATAGTCCAGTAGAATGTGGGCAAAGCACATGGACGGCCAATTCATGGCTGGATACAAATGGCTGAGAGGTGTAGAAAATATGTTTAACGTCACTGCAAGAGACAATGATGATTAAGATGATAATGAGATACAATTACTTCCCAATTGAAAAGTTTGTTTTTTAATTATAAAGTGTGCACTTAAATGAATGTCTCCTACGTGGTTAGGGGGATGTAAATCGATACAACCCTTCCAGAAAGTAATTTGGCAATATGGATCAAAAATCTTTAAAAATTTATACCCTTTGACCCAGTAATTCTACTTCAAGGAATCTATCCTAAGGAAATAATCAGAGCTGTGGACAGAGATTTATGTATAAAGATGTTCACTGTAGCATTATTTATAATAGTGAAGAACCGGAAGCAACCTATATAGCAATTAGAATAATGGTTCAATAAGTTTTGACATGTCAATTTGATCAATACTGCAAACATAAAAATTGCGTTTAAAATATTTAGTAACACAGAAAAATTTGTTTTCTATAACGTCAAGTAGGAAAAAGAGTATAAGACTGTATATACCATCCTGTGCAAAGAATAGGGGTAGGAAGCACATATATTTGCATAGGAAAAAAAGGGGGGCAAAAATGCATCAATATGTTGCCAAGTGGTTTCTCAGGATGGTAAGATGTGTGATATTTAGTTTTTCTTTTTTTTTTTTTAAGATTTTATTTATTCATTTGTCATAGAGAGAGAAAGAGAACACCCACAAGCACAGGGAATGGCAGGCAGAAGGAGAAGCAGGCTCCCCACTGAGCAAGGAGCCGGATTCGAGACTCGATTCCAGGACCCTAGGATCATGACCTGAGCCGAACACAGCCGCCTAAGGGACTGAGCCACCCAGGCATCCCTCTAGTTTTTCTTTGATTGTCTGTTTCCAATGTTCTTCATTTAGAATGTGTTACATTTATACTTAGAAAAATAATGTTATAAAAAAAGAAAAATAATGTTATAAAAATCTTAAGGGGTGGCTGGGTGGCTCAGTCTGTTGAGTGTGGGACTCTTGATTTCGGCTCAGGTCATGATCTCGGGGTCATGAAATAGAGCTCCACGTGGGACTCTATGCTCAGCGTGGAGTCTACTTGTCCCTCTCTCTCTGCTCCTCCCCCCGCTCATGCATGCTCTGTCTCCAAAATAAATGGATAAATAAAATATTTTTTTTAATCCATAACTTTAAGTCCTCAATCCAATTTAAAAAAAATGGGCAAAGCATAGGCATAGACCAGATGTAAAAAATAAAGATGCAAAGACGATAGAAAAAATAGCAAATAAATACAAAGTTCCCCAATCTCAGTAGTAATCAAGGAAATTAAAACAACAAAGATTTTTTTTTCATATATCAACTAAGCAAAAATGAAAAAAAAAAAAAAAAGACGTATAATAGCCATTCATGGCAAGGAGATAAGGTAATGGGAGTCCTCTCATGCTTAGGATGGGGAGCATACAGCCTTTTTTGGAGGACAGTTTGGCAACAGCTATAAACATTTTAAAAGCACATTCTGTTCTGTTCAGCACTTCCACGTCTAGGTATCGAGCACATGGACATAAAAGGCCTGTATTAGAATGCTCAGAGAAGCACTGCCAGTTGCATTCAATATTTAAAAATTGGAAACAACCCACATGTCCATCAGTGGGAGAATTTGGGTGAATCCACGTTGTGTAATATTAGGCAGAAGTTAAAAGAATAAAATGGGTCTACATACATCAATATCAAATGAGGGGGAAAAAAGCAAGCTACTGCATCGTACAACAAAATGATCACGTTCATGGGGAAAAAATCTGTATGTATATAGATGGTGCTGGGAAAATCCTATCTCATAGCTCTTTGAGGAGGAGAGAGGGAGTGGGGGAGTGTGTGATGTGGATGAGGGAGGCAACAGGGGACTGACTTATCCCTTTGACTCCACAAGCTTCTTTCTCATTATTAAGAGCTTTGGATTAATAGCTCAGGTCCTGGAGACAGACTGTCTGGGCTTAAATTCTGGGCCCAGCACCTACTGTGTAACTTCGGGCAAATAGCTTAACCTCCCCAAAACCTCAGTTTCCCTATCTGTAAAATGGGTATAATCATAGGACCCATCTCCTGAGGTTCTTGAGAAAACTAAATGAGGTTATGTAGCTAAAGCCCTTGACACAATACCTGGCACATAGGAGGCCCTCAAATGTTAACTACTATTGTTAGAACCATTATGATCAGAAACACAGCATTTAAAATACCTTCATGCAATACGTGCACCCAGATTAAAAAAACTAATTAAGGGCCAAAAATTTATATACACTTAAATGGGAATAAGGATCCCAAACTGGTGAGGGAGCCGTGAAAAGGCAGGTCTCTGACACACAACAGTTTACAAGCTTAAGAGCTTCACCTCTAGGGTCAGTTCCAGAACCTTCCATGTGCTAGCTGGGCCAGTGCTCTGTGCCTTTACTTCTCTGCCCCTCCATTTTCTTCATCTACAGACCAGTAGGTAATAACAGTACCTATCCTGTGAGGTTATAAGGATAAAA
>CM052891.1:31240322-31294114 GCA_028534135.1 Potos flavus | reverse complement strand
GAGCTTATGTGGGATAATGTTCTGGAAAAAGTGCCTGACGCGTTGTAAGCACGAACTATTCTGGGTTGTTTCTGACAGTGCTCTGAGGAGCACTGTAGTAGCCGGGGCAACCCAGCGACCTGGATTACTAAATGTCTTATCTCCCCCAGGTCCTCCAGACTCCACCGGGGCTGCAACATCTCATTCTTCGGAGCCCCTCCCCACTGCCTACCAGATAGGAGGCCAATGGGTTTGCCAGATGGTTATCGCCCTTTCGTTTGACATATTATTTTAAAAACAGAGCGAGACGGGCGCCTGGGTGGCTCAGTGGGTTAAAGCCTCTCCTTGGGCTCAGGTCATGATCTCAGGGTCCTAGGATCGAGCCCCGAATCGGGCTCTCTGCTCAGCGGGGAGCTTGCTACCCCCTCTCTCTCTGCCTGCCTGCCTACTTGTGATCTCTCCCTCTCTCTCTGTCAAATAAATAAATAAAATCTTAAAAAAAAAAAAAAAAAACAGAACGAGAGGCAGCCTGAGGGAATGGGAAGAACACAAGCTTCGGAGTAGGGGGGCCTTGAGTCCTGACCCTGGTTCTCACCACCTGGGTGACCTCAGGCTGGCACGTCATTGACCGAATGTTCCTGATCCTCAGGCTCCTCACAGTGAGATGGTTTAATGATATTAGACACCTCAGCTGGTCCTTGGGAGAAATAAAGCAGGTAATGCACGTGACACCCTCAGTGCTCACTAGGAGCCCGTGATAGTGGCTCTTTCAGTGCCGCTCCCTAGGCTGGCTTAATAAGATGACAAAGGCAAACAAACGCATGCTAAGCCTGCTTGGACGTTTGGATCATAACTAGACATCGCCACACACCTCTTCACAATATCCCACAACTCAGACCAAGTGCCTGAGGGGAAATAGCCACTTGGAATGCAGAATTTGCAAACCTGTGGCGGGGTAGGTGCCTTGCAGAGGTTGGGCTGTGGAAAACATGGGTAGGTAGGAGTGAGAAGACCTAAATCATAATCATGATGAGAGCAATAGGGTCTGTACCAAGCACAGAGCTAAGCACCTTACACATATTAACTTCTTTATTTTTTTTTTAATTTTTTTTTTTTAAGATTCTATTTATTTATTTGACAGAGAGAGAGAGATCACAAGTAGGCAGAGAGGCAGGCAGAGAGAGAGGGGAAGCAGGCTCCCTGCTGAGCAGGGAGGGTCCCAGGACCCTGAGATCATGACCTGAGCCGAAGGCAGAGGCTTTAACCCACTGAGCCACCCAGGTGCCCCTAACTTCTTTATTCTTTATAACATTCCTGTAAGGTTTTATTCCCAATATAATTACCCCCAATAACCATATGGGAAAACAGAGGTCTGAGAGCAACAAAGAAACTCTCCCCAGATCATACAGCAGGAAGTGGCAGAGCAAGGACCTGAACTCAGCCCTATGTTTCTAGGACTCAAACTCTTAACTTTTCGCTTTGGAAAGGGATAGGGCTCCTTCACACAGACACACACACACACACAGGCCTCAGTGCCACCCATGCGCAAGGATGGATTAGCCTCTGCGAGGCCTCAGAGTTATCTACCCTTGCTGCCTTCTTTGGTGAAGGGAAAAGCGGGCATCAGACAATATATCTGAGCAGAGCTGAGGCCCTGAACCCCAACATCTGGGCTCCTGGTTTGGCAGAAGCAGCCCTTGCGCTGCCTTGACCCACAAAAGTATCTATACCAATAAAATAATAATAATATAGACATAATACCTATACCTAAACAAGACAACATTTTTATAGAAAAAATATACAAAAGTAAAAATAAAGGCTCCAAAGGTTGGGGGACCAGGAGTCAGGCACTCAGGATCACAGAAGAGTAAAAGCAGAGAAGACCCAGCTGTGCTGCCCTCTTGGGGCTGGCAGATGGAGGGGCAGGGGCAAGAGGCCAGGGACGGAGTGGTCCCCTTTCCGTCTAAGCAGCAACCTTCACCCTCTCGAGACCTGGAACACACACAGGCTCACAGAGAACCTTGGCACTTGGCATCAGGGACCGCCCTTCGCCCTGGCAGTGATGTGCTAGCTGACGGTCTGGTGGTTTTCCTTTCTTGCAGGGGGGACAGGGTCACAACTCTAGACACGAGGCAGTTGGGGTCATGACAGAGATGAGAAACTGTGGCCAGTGGGGCCCATCTCTTGCTCTCCTAATTAGATGGACAGAAGCTGTGCTTTGTGAGTGGGCAAGGGCTCTGCATGAGAATTGGATGCGAGAGAGCAGGAGGGACGATGGAAGCCACAGGACAAAGGCAGCCTGCCTGTGTGTGTGAGTCCACATGGTGTGTGCGAGTGTCTGGGTGCACACACCCATCTGAGAGCTGGAAACGCAAGTCAGCCAGGCACTCCCCATGTAACCTTTTGGTTTTTTCCAGGCCCCAGATCCTGGGCTTTGGTTTCAGAGAGTAGGGAGGAGTCAAGCGGTGAAACTGAGCCCACATCCTAGTGTGCAAGATGCAGAGAGGGAGTGCTCAGAAGTGTCACTGGGGATGTGTGTCATTGGGAGACAGAACCAGCCAGGAGAGGCCACCGCTCCTTTCCTCCCGAATCAAACCTCCTGGCATTGACAGAGGTGATTTGGGGGTGGAGAGATCTGCCTCACCATTATCTCTGCTCTCCTGGCACCTTCTCCTCCCTCCCCTCCTTTCCCTCTCCCTTCCTCTCCCTCTCTCCCTCCATCCCAGCTTTGCTCCCGCCTATGAAAAATCAGCAAATAAAAAGTTACATTAACCCCACCCTGACCTCACCGACATAATACACTGCAGGCTGATGCGCTGCCTTTGGAGGCTCACTGAGAACCTGTCACTCTCCAATGTCCCGAGCACAGCCTGGGGAGCATTTACCGGATAATTAATATATTAAATGCATGAAAAATAGTTACACAGACTTCCCCTCCCCACCCAGGGAAGGGGGGTGGGATGCAAAAAAGACAGATTCAGGCTGTATACCATCAATATAAAAGCATCCCCCGAATAGCCGTCATAAAAACTGTTCATAATTTTATAGCTTCATTCCTGTTGGAGCACCATAAAGGCAAGTCATATTTTTTACACTCAGGATGCCCCATAAAAAAAAATAAAAAAAAAGAGGAGCAAGCGAGAAAACGAGAACTTGGCAGGAGGCTCTTTTACTCTCACCTGAGGGTGAGGGACAAGAAGGCGCCCCCCACGTTTGTCCTCCCTGACCCCCTTCTTCTACCCTTTCCTTGGCCGAGCTGTGAATTCTGATGAGTCCATCAGAATAATTATTAATTGGATTACTTTATTACTTTTTGGGTTTTTTTTTTTCCTTTTTGCTGATTCTTTATTTGCCTTTTACGAGGATGGAGGCAGGAGTGGAGAAGGGGTGTCTCTCTGGGTCTGGATCCTTCAAATTTTACTTTTCTTCTGAGAGGCTAGGGAATGAGAAGTAAAATAATAGGGGTCTAGTTGGACCACTGGGTCCAAGGTTCAGATGCAGAAAGGAGCAGGGGCCATGAACAGGTCTTTCGTGGAAGATGGTAAGGGCCATATAGTGGAGAGAAAATGAGGGGGAAGGGCTGGGCACAGAGTAACTGATCTTAAGTTGGCACAGGATGAGCCCTTCGGGGTCCCTCACAGAAGCCGTTTCCTGTACAAGATTCTCCAAGACTCTCCCCCCACAATTCCTGATTGGGGGAGGGGAGCATTTGAGACCAGAGGCAGCCCCAGCCTTGACATCCACCCTGTGAGGAGGGCACGTAGAGCTTAGAAGGAGGCTATTCCTCTCCTAGTCAGCGGTGCAGTGTCCCAAAAACACGTGAATACTAAGATGACCCCTTCAAAGCAACACCACTCTCACACACACCTACACCTTCAGAGAAACCTCTCCTGCTCCTGTTGACCCCAAAAGGAAGCCTTGACACTTTTCCCAACCCTGGAGTGGGAGAGGAGGTCAGGAAAATGTCCCCCTCGTCTTCATAGGATCAAAAGCTGGCCCAGCTGTGCAGGAGGGAAACACTGATACACACTCCCGACGCCTCTGTAAGGAGCTGTGGACGCATGGGGGAGACAGATACTCATGGAGAGACGCATGAGGGAGGCGCCCCATCGGCTCTCACTCACCCTGGCCGCCTGCCCCTCAAGCCCAGGGTCCCTGTGGATGGAGAGACACGCAGACGCAGACCAGACGGGGGCCGGCCACGAAGCCTGGCCAGCGGGAGAGTAGAATTGTGGGGCGCGGGTGCAGCGTGGCCGCTGACCGTGGTGCTGAATAGGGAGAGTTACAGGCGCGGAGGAAAGGGGTCAGCCAGCCAGACCCAGCACCCCAGCGTATCTGCCATGTTGATGGGCTTGGGTTGATTTCTCCCCAACTGAGCTGAGAGGTGTGTGTCTCCCTTTCTTTGGACTTTCTGCAGTTTGCCTGCAGTTACTTACCCTACCATCCCTGTCAGGGTAAAGCTGTCCCAGAGTGGGTTTTATGTCTCCTCAATAAGACTGGGAGAGCTGTCACTGCAGGAAAAAGCCTCTTCTTGATCATACTGGCACTCCCTGAGGCCAAGAGGTCTGTGTCCCCCAGCAGTCTGGGAGCTTCCTGAGGATGGTCTCTGGTACTCCCATCAGAGGTGCCTTCTTTGGGCTGTTACTCTCATCAGAATAAAATCTCTCCAAGACATACTTTGTCTCCACCATTAGACTGGGATTTTACTATGCCAGGATTAGACATCTCTCACCAGATTTAGAACTCCTCTGGAGTAAGAACTGCCTCCACCAGCAAACTGGGAACCCACACCCAGAGGCTGTGTCTCCTCTATCAGACTAGGGTTTCCTCAAGGGTAGGAGCTCATCTTCCCTGACCAGGTTAGAAGCCCTCCACCTTAATCAGAAGCTGGGTTTCCCTGTTCCCCTAGTACCAGAGGCTGGAACTCTCTCATAACACTGTCCCAAATAGGCACTATGATACTTTCCTCCACTATGATTCCTTGGAAGCCCCTCAAGAACAGGGGTTCTGCCAACAAACCTGAAGTCTCTCAGATCAGAGGCTGAGTCTCCCACAAGATTAGGGAACACCAAGGTAGGGACTATGACTTCTTCATAGGAGTATGGGGACCCCTCAAGGACAGAGGTTCCCCCTCTACACTGGAAGTTCCCACTCATCAATCTTTCTCAGGGCAAGAAGTGTGTATCCTCTATTCATCCCTGCACCAAGGAGAAGTGCTCAGTTCCTGCCTGGCTGAGCTTGACTGCACCATCTGTGAACTAGACAAAAAAAATTAACATTACCAGCCCCCTTCATGTGCCAGCCACAGCCCTAGGCCCTTCGTACCCATTATCTCATGGCCTCACCACCATCCTACATGACAGGTATTCTTATCCCCTCTCTGCACATGAGATGAGACTGACACCCCAAGTCCCTCACTCTCAGTCCTGCCCCCCCTTCCCTCCCCCACACTCCTGCCCAACCCTGCTGGTCCATTCCTATAAAAGCAGCCATGTGGACCAACTCAGGGCCATAATCTCAGGACTTGAAAGAAATCAGGCTTCAAGCAAAGAAGAAGTGGTACAGCAAGGGACATTCTTCCCTCTCCTTGAGTATTCAGGACTTTGGGCAGTGCGGGGTGGGGGGGTGGGGGGCAGGGGGCACAGGATAGTGCAGTGGGAGGGAGGGTCTAGGCCTGCAGGTAACCAGGGGACTCACGTTCTGTCTGTGATTCTGTAAGTACTGGGAAATGGAGAGGTGAATGGAGGAAAGGAGGGTCACCGGGGTACCCTTTGTAAATCATATATTCTGATTCCACTTTTTTTTCCCCCCTAAATGAAAACCTGAGACCTCCTTCTCTCTCTCATACCCAATAGTGTCTCAGCATGTTGGGGTGAGAACAGCTATTAGCATCTCTGTATTTTACATTGTTTTTTTCTGTGTGTGTATGTGTGTTTAATAAAAACAGGTCCACCTCCTCTTCTATACCAGAACTAAAAATTGGGGGGGGGGGATAAGCATCCTCCTCCCCAAAACGAAAAGCATCAACTAATTTGAAAAATATTTAAGAAACTCTGGGTCGTCATCCACTCGCCTCTCCCTGCTCCATAATTACACTGCAGTGCCTGATATTTTCATGGGACATTAAACCAGGAGTCAGGTGATGGGTTCCTTCCGTCTACGCCTATCCGTTAGCCGCCAGGCCCCCGCGGACCTTGACATTATTAATAGTCCTATTCATTAAGTATTACTCTTGTAGAATGAGTAGCATAATATTGGCCTGGAGATAGGAACAGGCAGAAGGAATAAGTCAAATTAATTTTCCGGAGCAAACGCCCCGGTTCTGTAAATGACATTCTGTACTGTTAGCATTTTAAATGTGGCACAAATGGCAGGAGACACAATTTGAAAGCAAAATACTAGAAGACATGGCTCAGGGTGGAACGTGGCAGCAGGAAAATCTAAGAGCGTCAGGGACCTGGGGGTGGGAGGGTCTGGCTCGTGTAGTGACGGGAAGAGGAGGATTTTTTTTTAATGGGCATTTATTTAAAATGCAGTTGAGGGAGGAAAAAGGTAGGAAGGCAGGTAGTGAGGTCTGTGTGTGTGACAATGTGTAAGTGTGTGGAGGAGTGTCTGTGGAATAGGAAGGAGGAATCAATCAGTTTTCCCTTCCCCTTCCCTCCCCCAAAGGGATGGTCTAAGGTTGGAACAGAGGGCTTTCTGACACTCACTCCCCCAGTAGGATGTTTTCCACCCCTTCCAAGTCTTTCTGACCAGGTCTAGGAAAGTTTACTCATGCATTCTTACTTAATGTGAGGTTTGATAGGAAAGAACACTCACTCATTCACTCAACTCTCCATACATCTGTTCAACAACACGTGCCAATTCTGAGATAAATCCTGCATTAGATTTTAGAGAGTGGGGCACACACAGATTGGTTAGACAAGGCCCCATGCCCTCCAAAAGCATAGAACACAGGGGTTGAGCCAGGAGGTGCCCACGTAAATATGGTACAATGCAGTTTGTAATAAGGGCAATGAGAGAGGGAAATATAAAAGCTGTAAAGTGGTTAAGACAGAGAAAATCCATTCCATTCGAGGATACTTGCTAGAGGTGATGGTATTCAAGCCTTGCTAGAGGCTTTGCAGGGTAGGCACAATTTGGACATGAAATAATTGAGGTGAAAGGAACAGGATGAACCAAGATGGGAGGTATCTAAGGACAACATGAATGAGGGACAGTGCTCTGTTGTCGAGGATAAAAGGCTTGGAAAGGGTCATTATTAATGATGAGATTGGAAAGGCCACTCTAGGAGAGTCCTGTATATCACACGTTTAAAGCTACAGAAGATAGTCGGAGAAGATGGTGTCTTCCCTGCAGTCCATACTCCTACCTCATTCTTTCCAAGATGCAAGAGCAAGTGTTTGCCAGGAGCAGGTGAAGAGCTCTGGGGGCTGTATCGATGCCTTGGATAGTTTCTGGGTCCATACCACTGCATCCTAGTCAGTGGCTAGGCAAACCAGTAGCCTGGTTGGAGATAATAGTGCATCTCAACAAAATTAGTCTATAGGCAAGTAAAAAGATGAATGTACACTCATGTACCTCCCAACCCCATATGACCACCAAGAAGCCAGAAGCAGAGCTCTATTTAATACTCACTCACCAGTGAGATTTTCTGAATGTGGCAGCCATCAAATGAGAGTACAAATGAGAGTGCCCATCTACTTAGGTACTCTCTCTCAAGTGTTTCAAATATTCCAAGAAGACAGGCAGAGACTTCATCCTGGAATCTGGCCAGCAACTGGGTTTCTACATAATTACATTCCTGTCCTTCTTACCCTATCCTCATCAAAGCTTCAAAGTTTTTCTTCTTCTTTTTGGGGAAGGCAATATCTGAACTTGCCTGGGTCCCAAACAGGACCTGAGCCATTCGAAACCTAAGAGAAAAAAATCCCTGAGGTATAGACCCTAGAATCCATCCTTAAGGAACTTGAATAACATATATAAATACACAAATAACTTAATGAATTGCAGTCTATGATAGGGCCTCAAGGGAGGCACGTTTAAAACGTTAAATCAACATAGCTATCACTTACATAGCAATTACTATATACCAGACACTGTTCTAAGTACTTCGGCACGTATTAACTTATTTAATCCTTACATCAACCTTAGGAAGTCAGTACTGTTATATCCCCATTTTGTAGATGAGAAAACTGAAGCACATAGGGATTAGCTTGCCCAAAGTTACACCGGTCGTAAATAGCAGGTTCAGGATTTAAATCAAAGTAGCTTGGCTCCAAAGTCCATGTTCTTCATCCCAATGGGTCGGCCAGGTATCACCTGGATAGCTTTTATAAAACACCAACACTTGGGCCACATCACGGCCAACTGAGTTAGAATCTCTTGAGATCTAACCCCAAGACACTGGCATTTTAAAAACCTCCCCAAGTGATTCTAATGCACATTCATGGTTTAGAGCCCAGGTGCAATCGAGAATTGAAGCTGCATTCTCACAGTAGCCTAATCAGAGATCTTAGAAACTGATGATCTTGGTTGGAAGGTTGTGGGGAAATGGTTTACAGGTAAAGATACCATCCCAGTGGACCCAAGAATCCCAGTGTACTCCCAGGACCTACAAACAAAGCAGCCTCTCAAAAATGACTGGTTAGAATCAAACCACATTTCGTGGACAAGTCTCCAAGTTGGGAACCACATGAGGTCTCTTGGGATGGTGGGTCTGGCTCTCCCCTCTTACTCCTGGCATTCCAGACCCTTGATGCCTAATATCTTCCCCCATTTTCGGAGGTGTCTCCCTCCATAAGCTCCTCCCAGAGAACAGAGATTTTCCCCACCACAGGATTCCACTGGGGCACCACATCTTTTAAGAAGCAGGTTAGAAAGGAGGACCTCTTCCACCCAACACCAGAGATGCCACATCTTTCCCCCACAGAATGGAATAAATACATTTAGCACCGCCTCTACCTTTTTTCCCCCAATTTAGTATTGTTTAATATGCATTTAATCAGGCCATTCGGTATTACAGCGGCTATGTAGCGTGACTCCCCCCACGGGCACGGGGGGAGGGCGTTATAGGCCATTAGGCTAAAGTAATATGTATGAGGAGTCACTTTTCCCCAGGGCGCAGTAACTATTTTTGCTCCCCAGTCGTCCCCATTAAATCATTAAACCTCATGACTATACTTTCTGAACTCTACCATGATCTTTAAAAAGCCAAGCATTAAAGGGCAGCTGTCACCCTCCACCGCCCAAGCCTCGGCCGCTTTATGTATTCACAGCATTAAGTCCTTTGTCAGTCTATACATCATTGGTGCAGGAGTGGGGGGGGCAGGGGGTGGTTACAGCGCTTGAGGAGTCGACATCCAGCCTCCTAGCTCTTCCCTGGGGAGGGCCCAAGGGGTCTGGTGATAGACCCCTCCCTGGAAGAAGGTGGAGGTTATGCAAAACTGACTGGTGAGAGGGGTCTGGCAGCCAAGTCTTGGAACTGTCCGTGGTGCTGAAGTCCCATCCCACTGACGGACATAACCTCTCTCTCCCCCAACTCTAACCAATTAAATTACATTTGGTTTTCCCACCTGGCAAAAGACATTTCATAACCAAACATTTCCTCAAAATCCCTCTTTCTCCCCCTCTATAGTGGATGTGATATTGCCCAAGGAAAGTTGGGAAGTAGTGGAAAGATCAAGGATTAGGATTTGAAAAGCAGCTAACTGGCATAATTTGGATAAGTCCAAGCATCAGTATCTTCAGTAGCACACAGTACTGATAAGGCCAATCACACAGATTTAAATCATATTATGTTTGTTAAAGTTAGTGGAAACCATAAACACTGCACATATAACAACATATTAATGGGCTCATGATAAATACTAATTGATAGTAATTTTGTTTTTATGATATAGTAAATATTTATTTTGTAATGTTAATACTATTTATTATTGTTGTTATTGTTGATAGGTGCTACTCAAGAGCCATTTTCCAGTAATTTCCTTCTCCCCTAGAAAACCTGCCCCCACGGGATGCAAAAGAGAACTATTACTAGTAGAAAAAGAGAACTGGTATGTTTTTATTTTCTTCCTATGAATTGAGGTGGAGAGGACCCTTGAGTCCCTTCTTCCAAGATTGAGTCCCAGACCTGTGGGGTCTTTGTCCAACCCTAATTCCAGCCCCCTAATCTTCACCCCTGACACACAGGTGCTTTTCTCACTCTGCATCCCCAAGCCAGCCTCACCATCAAAAAGCTGGGCAGGGAAGGGTTAAGTATCCTAGCAACCCCCAACAGGGTCCTCCTCACAGGCTGGGAAACAATGGAGCCATCAGTCTATATTTGACCTTTGCTCCTGCAGCGTTTATGACTTATTCCTCTCTTCCACAGCCTGCTGCGATTCAGCCTTCAATCTCCCACCCCTTGCCAGAGCGGGGCTGGCCCTCCCCCAACGCCCTCCCAGCCTCTCAGGCCTCAGTCCTTCCCCCTTTCTCCCCTTCCTCATGTCTCCCAGATTCCTTTCTTATTCCCCATTCTCTTGTATTTTCTCCCTGCCCTTAGTCCCTCTTCATGTTCTCCAAACCAACTTCCATTTCCCTCTCCCTTTCTTTCTTTCTTGCCTTTACTTTCCTTCCTCCTCTCAGTGCTCTACTTCTCCCTTTACCATACACATGTAGCAGTTAGCATGCTAGATTTGGATGAGGGCTTTTAGAAAATCTCAGCTTGCCCTCTCCTCCCCCTCTAACACTCTCAAACCTACAGATCCCTCAGTGCTCCTCCCCCATTCCGTGGCACCACTGTGTCCGAAAGGGGTCACGTGGTCACGAGTTGGCACAATGAGGTGTAGGAAATGGGGAAGATGCTGCATCCATTCATGGAAGGAGGGTCTTACAGGGTGGGGGTAATGCCACCTGGAATGGAGCAGAGATGAATGGAGGTTGTTACCAAAGAGGAGAAACCCTGGTGTGTAGAAACAGGGAAAGAGCACAAAGTCCTGAGTATCAGAAAGAACCAGATTCCACCTACCAACTGAGTGACCTTGGGCAAGCCGTTTATCCTCCGAGCTTCTTCCTGCCCTGCAAAATGAGTTAATAATGCCTGCCTTGACCTGACTTGCAAGGTTTTTGTAAGGATGAAGAAATTTAAGAGTATAAAACTGTGTTGTAAACTGTAGAGGGCTGTATACCTACAAGGGGGCATTCTATTTTTTCTTGTAGTCTCATCTGGCTTCCCTGTGCCTCCCCCCTGCCCCTCCCCACACCCACCACCATCCTGGTAGCAGAATGGAAGAAGCAATGATCTCACACATCTATACAGCACCTTCCAACTTAAAAAGTACTTTGATAGCATTTTCACTTTTAAAACGGCCTTATGGATGGAAGACTTATCATCGGCCCCATTTTATAGATGTAGGCACTAAGGCTTAAGCATTAACATTATTTTATAGCAGGTTTGAAGTGATTCATCCAAGGCCATAACACTAGTAAAGTAATAGAGCCAAGACTCAGGCCTAAGTTTTCAGCCTCCAAGTTCAGTGTTCTTTCCGCCATTCCCTATGGCTTCTCCCTTGCCCTCAGGTCCCCCATGCTGGAGGATACCTGTCTCAGTAGACTGCTACCCTCCTTACACTTTCTGTTTACAATCCCGCCTTCTTCCAGAAATGGTGAGTTCCTTGAAGGTCTGGTGGGCACTTAGTGAAATTGTTTGCCAAGTAAATGAATGAATGAATGAATGAGCACCCCTCTCCTCAATCACACAGTGTTGCCTGTGAGTGCAGGGGTACAACTGAGAAGGTGAATTGCAACTTGTTCCTTTTCTTCACAACTTCAGAGTGCTGCTGCATGGCCACAGAGAGGGCTCTGGTCTCTGGCATGAGTCTCTCTGGGAGAGGGGTCCAACCTCCCCCCATACACACATTGCTCAGCCCCTGCCCCCAGCCCTGTGACAGCAGCCTCGGTAATGAATGACTCTGCAGTGGGGCCCAGCAAAAGGACAGGAGGGCATGAGACAAATCATAGCTGCCAGGCGCTAATCTTCCCCTGGGAAAGTCACCTCCACCCCCCTCATCCATCACTGGGCACTGGGCTGCCACCATACCCCCCCCCCCACATACACACCCAAGACAACTGCCCAGGCTCTGTGGATGCATGTGGAGAATGCACAGAGAGGCAGGTTGCAGCGTACACATGGGAGCTTCTGCACACAGGCAAAAAAAAAAAGGCTGTTATTGCTCCCCAAAAGGCCCCTGCGCCAGATCTCCCACCCCCAGAAAGATGATGCGAAATAAATCTGCTGTACGTTCAATTGCCTAAGAAATGTTTGTTGGGAATCTATTTCAAGTAAAGCAATGTGGTGCAGAGGACACAGAGATGAACAGAACAGGGTCTAGCCCTGAAGTTCACAGCCCACCAAGGGAACAGAAACAATGTCCCAAGGGACATTGGGGAGGCAAGGGACACAAGCCATGGAAAGGAGGAAGATGGAGAGTCAAGGAAGGGATATCTCCCAGTTGACGATGCAGGGACAACTTCACAAAGGAGGACCTTGAAGGATAGGTGGAGTTTGTAGAGTCAGGAAGAAAGTGGTCTGGGAGTAGGGAACAGGGCAAGCCAGAGTATGGAAAGTCTATGAATGAGAGAGGGCAGTAAGTTGTGCATGAAGGGGGGCCAAGAAAAAATGAGACTGAGACCTGTTCACTGAATGCCACACATTCCCCCACACCCACTCCTTCCCAAAATACACACATACGAAGAATCCCAGCCTTATGAAAGAGAGGAGCAAGTCCAAGTCCATCTCCCACCACAGGTCAATTACAGGGAGATGAATCCAGCCACGTGTACCTCTTCTCCCAGAGGAGGAGACGTGCACCTAGATCTGCAAACTACGTCACCACAGAACCACTCCATACACAGCCACCTTCCTGGCCAGCACTCACTGAGCCCTGTTCCAGGAGCTTCACATGCATTATTCCCACTAGAATGTAAGCCCCATGGGGCCACAAATGTCTTTCTCACGGCTGAATCACCAAAGCTCAGAACAGTGCTTGGCATATATAGAAGTTGTTCAATAAGTTTTCACTCAATAAATGATTGATCTCATGGCCTCATTTAATAGGGTTGTTATGCTATAAGTTAGACATAAATATTTCCCCCCTCCACAGCTTACAGAAGAGAAGTTAGTCCTGGAGAGATCTGGTAACTTGCCCACTGGTCACGCAACTAGTAAGTGGAGGACCCCAGGTCTGTGTCAGTGCAAACTCTCCGCCAGCCACGCTCCCAAGCCGCAGCCCTGGGTCTGACTTTTATATCTCTGCAGGCGTGCCGATGCTTCCAGGAGGCATAATTTGAGCCTGCTCTCTCAGAATCTGCATAATCATGAACTACAGTAACAAGGTACTAATATATACATGTATACAATTCTACAGTTATACACACTCGGTTGGCCCACTTTAAGAAAGCCCAATACAAACAAAACACACAATTTCCAAAGTAGATAAATCTAGGAGGGCTCATTTGCTTTACAGAAAGATTCTTTGTGCTATAAAAAAAAAAAAGTCGTCAAAGTTCTTAAAGTACCAGAACTTCTCCAGGCACTGCAGGGCTTACCCAAGGAGGGTAGGAGGGTGGAGGGAGAGCCCTGACATTTGCAGGCCACCTGCTGTGTATGAGACAATTCACTGCCCTGTAGAGGAGACATTTCTATCCCCATTTTATAAATAAGGAAACGGAAGATCAGGTTCAACACTACTGAGTCCTGCTCTGTGCGAGGAACCGATGCAGGCCCTGGGGAGTCAGATACAGACAGACCTGTCTTTGCCACCCCCGCCCCGACGGCGCTTGCATTCTGATGGGGAGAGAGGTAATAAACAAGAAGTGAGCAAATCTTGGAGAGAAGTTCATGTAATGATAAGCACTTTGAAGGAAACACATAGGATGACGGGACAGAGGTGGGGTCTCTGAGGCAGACACGGAGCCTCCTCGGCTAGAGACTGGCTGAATTCATCTTTAGCTCCTTAGGTCCAGCACAGAGAAGGAAGGAAAGGAGGATAAAAGGAATAAAGGGAGGGAGGGAGGAGGAAGGAGGGAGAAGGGAAGAGAAGCAGTCAACCTGTTCCTTCCACCACACTCCCTTGGCAGGAACCCAAGTGGGAAGAGTTGCTAGAGAGGCAAAACGTATTAGAAGCCATTGTCCATTTCGAACCCATCTGAAGTTAGCTTTGAAGCCCTGGCACCAACTCTCTGGGAAAACAGGAATGTGATTTGTAAAATTTCAGCTCTGCCAGTTTGGTGGGAGCACTAGAGCAAGGAGGACGGGGGCTGTGGATGGACAGGGCGATGCAGGCCGAGGAAAGTGTGCCTTGGTGAGGGATGAAGGGCCAGACTGTCCACATTCGGCTTCTGGCTTGGCCACATAAGGGCATGGAGCTTCGGAGGGGCTGTCCCACCTCTCTGCATTTTAGTCCCCTCACCTAGCAAATGGGGATAATGACTGTATCTGGCTCCAAGGGCCGCAGGGAGGATTGATGGAATCAGTGTGTGCCACTGCCTCACTGGAGGGGCCATCAAAAGGTCTTAGCAGTTAGCCCAGTGGAGGAGTGAGAGGAACTCTGGGGATGCAGACGGGGAAAGAGGGCAGGAGGAAGAACCAGAAAGAACCAGGGAAAGGTTGAGGGCAGAGGCACAGAGGGGGGTTAGAGAAAGCAAGTGGGCACGTGGTTACAAAGTTTCCCTTCAACTTCCTCCAAAGCTTAATAGATTTCTAAACGGCTTATTATCACCACCTATGAATTCTTTTAAAGGACCTAATTATAAAACACCAAACTAGCTAATTGGGTTGCCTCGACACAGGTGCAAACGGGCTCTCTGGATGGTAGTCCTGGCAAAGCCTGCAGAGCCGGAATGGGGCAGGGGTCCTGGGGCCACAATTAAGCCTGCAATCACAGCCCCCTCCCGCCACTGCCAGGCCTCCAGAGATGCTCACTGCCTGACCTCTCTCACCTGGTGGCAGGAGCAAAGGGCCTGCAGGACAGGGCCCAGCTTCCCTTGGGCCCCTCTGGGCTTGGGGCTGGGGAGGAAGCAAGCAGGTATCCCCAGAATCCAGTTTAGGAGGGGCTCCATCTGGGTGCATCGGTCAGAGAATCAGGCCCTTGGCATTCCGCCATTGCTCTCTGGAACAGAAGTGCCCAGGGTAGGGGCCATGGACATGCCGAGGAAATGCACTTGTCTTACACATCGTTGGAGGGAAGGATAGGCTTGGGGAGTGCAAAATGGCAGAGCTGGCTATATCCCTCCCCCACTTGCTTAGAGGGCCCCTGGGGCGGGGGAGGCACAGGGTTCTCAGGTGCTGTGATGGTGGAGACACCACTATGCGATTCCCAAAGTGTGTTCCCCAGGGCCGTGACAATAGCATTATCTGGGACCCTGTTAGAAATGCAAATGAAAGCACATCCCCCCGCCTCCCCCCAGCAAACCCCGTGTTAATGAGCCCTCCAAGAGATTCGAAGGCATGCTCCAGTTTGAGAACCACTGCTCTCCTGTATCCAGGAGGCCATGAATCAATGAGGCTGCCATTGGTGGTGCTGCTGGCTGAGGGGGTGTGTGCAGAGGCCGGTTTCTTAAATTAAACTAAATGATGGCCATTAAGGGGGCATCCCCTGCGCATAATTAATTCTCCTTTGCTAAAAGGGGCAGGTGAGAACCCGACAGCTACTGATGATCACGGAGTGCCTCCCCCTCACCCCTCCACAGCCCTCAGCGTCTTGCAGGGTGCTTCTCTTTAGGCCCCACCACTCAAGTGAGATTCTCTTTCCATGCGGGACCCCGCCAGAGTCCAATTTGCGAGCTGCATAGCGCTCCAGTCCCCAGGCTCTATTCCACCGTTCCTTCCTAACTCTGTCCTCATCACCCAATTGCTCTGCGGCCATACAGGGTCCCAGGGTCCCTCTTTCACCAGAGCATTTCCCCTTTTCCTAGCTTGACATAAGGAACCTGTGGGTAGAATTTTGTTTACTGTTTAAGCTATAGGTGCCATGGCTCGAAAGGGTGTGGAAACCCATGCCCCAGGCCTTTCCAGCCCTAAGACAAACCAGAGTCATGGGGCTCTGGACTTCGGCTCCTCAGGCCATCCTTTACTAGCTGGATGACCCCAAACAAGCCCCCTCACATCTCTGAGCCTCATTCCTACAGCTCTCAGATGCGGGTGATGCCCCCTGTCTCTTAAGGTCACAGTGAGGATGAACAGAAACTCTCCATGGGAAGAACTCAGCACCTGTTACGTGGCAGGGGTGGAGACGCCGTCCCTCCTGTGGGTTCCAGGGGGGGCTCCAATGGGGCTAGTTCTCACTGATCTGGGGATGTCTCCGGGTTGCACCCAGCCCGCCCTCTTCATTTCATTAACAAATCCTGGAGTTCCGGTGCCCAGCCAAGTTCAGGGCAGTTCGACAAACCTCTCGTGGGCACTGTTGTGTGCCAGAGGCCCTGACAGAGGTGGAAGACGCAGAGATGGGCTAAGAAAGTTCCCTGTCCCCTGCAAGCTCCAGGGCCGTGGGAGAGACACGTGTGTATGCATCCCAAAGAAGGGAGAGAAGACGAGGGAGGAGGCACAGAGGTGCCAGATAACAGGGTAGCTTTGGAGACAGACCTGAGCTCCAATGTTGACCTTGCCACTAACTCACAGGGTAACCTTGCACAAATCACTTAACCTCTCCGCATCCCCCTTGCCTCCTTTATAAGATGAAGAGTAAAAAAAAGAACTTTAAGGGAGGAGGCTTACAGATGTTGTGGGTAAGCACCTGCCACGCGCGGAGGCTCAGAAAGTGGTGTTATTATCAAGGCAGCGGGCTTCCTTGCCCTCCAGGAGCCCATCCTGCCTCTGCAGGGTCAGGGTCTGAACGCTTCTGGTGGCCCTGGGCTTTGGGGTTAACCAGATGATCCGTGAATACACAAAGAAACCCCAAACAGCTTAACCTCAGCTGAGGCACAGAGGGCCCAGCCGCCCGGCGAACGCTGGGCCCGAATCCTGTGCTCCATTATTGCGCCTGAAAATCCGTTAAAATTTCACACAATTTCCCGCACAGCAGTGCGCTTCATAACGCTGGGAGCCAAGCCGGCCCAGTAATTGGGACTGGAGTGGGGCAGAGTCCAAAGCAATTAATCCAGCCTCCTTCCTTGTTTGCGCCAGGATAAGCCTGACGGGGTGGAGAGTAATTGGAAAGGAGCGGCCTCCATCCCCAACTCCAAATTAATATTTTCCTGTCCTGATTTAATTCCGCCCGGGAACAGTGACACAGAGACACGCCGTGTCAAGCGCTAAGTAATCCGCCACAAGCCACCTGAGGGGGAGGAAGGGACTTTTCCTTTTCTTTGTGGTTGGTGGGGGGCCACGGGGGATGGCAGCTAACAAGACAGGACCTCAGAGGTTGGAGGACCTTCCAAGGACATCTGTGGTCTGACTTCCCTCCCCGTGCAGGAACATGCCACAAAGGAGAATATCAGGCACTTAAAAGGCAGACAGACCTGAGTTCAAATCCTAACTTTGCCACTTAGATGTCTGACCCCAGGCACGTCATCTAACCCCATTGCGCCTCAGTTTCCTCATCTGTAAAATGGGAATAATAGAACCTACCATGAGTGATTGTCATAAGGGCTCACTACAATGAATGTAAGGCACTTGGTACCTAGTAGGCGAACGGCAGCTATTTTTTCTGTTATTCCAGGTTTTCTGACCAGAAGCCAAGCACAATGCTAAGCACTGAGGATATAAAAGGAAAGAAGACACGGGCGCTAGGCTTTAAGAAGCTTGCATTCTGCCCCATTTTTCCAGGGTTGGCACACAGTAGGTGTCTAATGCATGCTAGCTCCTTGCCTTCTGCGGATGGCATCCCTGAGTAGCTGATCATTCAGCCTCTGCTTGGTCATTTTTAATCATCCTATTGCTGACGCACTTGCCTATGTGTCGGCCTCCCCTTGATCCCAGTGCCTCCCTGCACCCCCACCCCACTGGTTCCAGCTCAGGCCAGCTGGAGAGAGGAGTTAGAACCCTGGAATCTGCAGATTTCTGCTGAAGATCACACTGTCCCGACTGGCCCTTTCCCAGCTCAACAGCCCTCTAGTGGGTCACGTGGGGAGCCCTCCCTCATCCCCTGCGGTCAGGTGTGCTGGGCAACCTGGAAAAACTGGGGTGGGATTGAGGTCAGCTCCCCACGGGGGTACCCTTCTCTGTCCCACATATCCCCCCACTCCCCAATACCTGAATCCTTGTCTTGAGGGCTGCTGCTGGGAGAGGGCAAACTAAGACAACCAGGTGTTCCCTAAACCCTGAGGCAGGGCAGTGCTGCTGGGGGACCCCTGCTGGCAAAAGGCAGCACCCAGGCTCAGAAGGGACAGGACCTACCACCTCACCGCTGGGCAGCTCTAGCACCCTGAGGGTTTCGAGGCGTTTGCAGAGGTGCCTGGAGGGCGAGGCAGAGGTCACCCAGTGCCTGGGGGGGGAGAGGTAGATTATTTATAAGCACGATTAGCCGCCCCCCACCCACCCAGGACACCCAAACACTCATGAAGCCTCCTGGAGCCTCACAAAAGGGGCAAGAACTAGAGAAATCTGGTTATTTATGTGCCCCTCCCTGCAGCAGGTGGAAAGAAAAAGTTCAGGGTAGTGAAGCAAGAAGAGGCCTCAGTGGGCTCCAAACTCCCCCGAATAAAACCATTCAAGCCAAAGCAGGGAGTTACCAGAAAAACCGTGTGTTCGGCAAAACTACAGGGAAACCGTATGCAAATGTCAAACTGCCGAGGAGAGGAGGGGGGCAGGGACAGGAATAAAGCAAACATTAAATCAAATCAGTAGGAGAATAATAGCTAAACTCCTTCTTACTTGTAGCACTCAATTCTGTAGTCGATACGGTCGGGAATGAATGAACGGCTTCTCAGAGCCACATCTAAATTCTGTGTGTCACCCCAAGGTGCAGGACAGGAGCCAGCCAGGAGCAATCCTAACGCCCCCCCACAGCGCCCCCACACACGGGGGCAAATGGGCATGGGATGGAGCCAAACCTAGACCCCCCCTCCCTGAAAACAGAGCCTGGGGCACAGCGGGAGGAGCCCTGCATAAGGGCTGGGTGACACGGGGCAAGTCACATCCCCTCTCTGAGCCTCAAGGAAGCAACATAGGGGACAGCTTGAGAGGCCATTGGGCACACAGGGACACGGAAGCCTGTGGTTTGCACCCACACTGCAAACAAGGGGGTGAAGCAGGTTGAATGAGGCCAGGTGGCCTGTGTCCGATTAGGCTTTTCTTTTGCTGCCTGCATACGAAAAGAAGGTTTGAATTTGGTGGTTGTTTTTTTTTTTTTTAAGAAACTGAGAATTGGAGAAGGGAAGAGTGGTGTCTAGAAGAGAAGAGACAAGCTCTGCGGGTGGTATGATTAGTTTGGGGTGTGGCGTGTGATGTCGTCTACACCCCTGTCTTCCCGTGAACACCACAGGAGAATCCATGCTGCTCACCCGTACTCCGGGACTGGGATATACACGTGATGCACGGGGCAGCACGAGTAGAGGGATAGAGCGGAGGCTGATGGGGCCCAGCTGCGTTCAGGCTCCACACGTGCAAGATCGCCCAATCCGATGCTCCTCATTACTCTGTCCCACGGCTATTCCTGGCCGAGACCATGAGCCAGGCCCAGCGCCAAGGCTGGCAACAAGCATGAATGTGAGGTGGTCCTGCCCTCCGTCGAGGACCAGAGAGGAGAACACAGCAGACAAACCAACCGAGAACCCCGGGAGGAATTCTGCATGCAAGGTCTAGGGCCGGAGGACAAATGAGTCTTACCTGAGCAGCTTCCAGGAGCCAGGGCGGGGCCAGCGCTTAACATTTTCTCACTGGATCCTCAGAAACAGGGCTCCAAGAGTCAGGGATTGATTGGCTCAGGGTCGCAGCTGGGAAGAAGTCAAGTCGGAGGTGAACCCAGGTGTGGATCCTTAGAGCCCCGCATTGTTCACAACGCCCCAACCCTGCTTTTGAAGAAATGAGGATGCTGATGGTAAAAATGGGGCACTCTTGCCCTTTGCCCCGGACAGCCCCCATGCTCCTCTGCTGTCTTCAAGCTGCCCCTGACTTGTGAAGCACTCCTCAATCTCAGCCTTGGGCTTTATTCTAGCTGTCTCCAAAGTTCCAGACATGACTTAGCACCAGAAGAACCTCGCCTATTCTGCCCTCACCCTGCCCACTGCTACTGCCCCTGACCTCAGGGACTTTGGGGCACATCTATGGCATTTATCTGCCCAGAATCTCTCTTTTCTGAAACCATACCTCAAATTTCTTTGGGAGCCTGCCTTCGTCTCCCACAATGAGTTCATGTGGTTCCGTGGGGGGCAGAGCCCACTGCCTGGCCCCAGGGATAGCCATGGGCCTGAAATCCTTCCTCTGAGCCCAGCTGTCGTGACTGGTGCATAAGTGGGCATGCGACCTAAGCTGGGCCAATGAAATTGAGTCTTGAGAATTTTACTGTTACTATTGGGAAGCAGATACTCTCTTGAACCATTAGGATGTGGGCCCAGTGCTACTGGCAGCCACTTTGTCACCATGAGTAGAAAGCATGCTTGAGAAAGAAACCAGCCTAGAGAAAGACAAGAAGATCTGAGAGAAGACAGATCTTTAATAATGTGGTCTGAACCTCTGGATCACACTGCACCTGAAGAATCCCCTGGACTCTTCAGTAGTCAGTAACCTCCACATTGCTTAAGCCAGTTTGAGTTAAAGTTTCTATCAGCCTCTTTCCCTGAACTGAAAAGAGCTGGGACTGATACAGGTATCAATATCTTGTGGGATTTGTGCCAGTGGGCTAACCTCTGCCCACTCTAACCTTCTGAAACGAATCTCAGATAGATTGAGTTCAAATCCACCTTTGACAGTGGAGGAAACTGAATCACAGATTGAAAAAAAAAAAAAAAGTAATTTTTCCAAAGCCTCTGAGATAGTTAGGGGCAGAACTGAGATTTGAACTCAAACCTTGAGATTCTTACTCCTGTGTCCTTTCTGGACCATTGCGTGATCCATTTTGTCTAATTCCTTTTTTTTTTTTTTTAAGATTTTATTTATTTAAAGAAAGAGATCACAAGTAGGCAGAGAGGCAGGCAGAGGGAGAGGGGGAAGCAGGCTCCCCGCTGAGCAGAGAGCCTGATGTGGGGCTCGATCCTCAGCTCGATCCTGGCTGAGATCATGACCTGAGCCGAAGGCAGAGGCTTAACCCACTGAGCCACCCAGGCGCCCTCATTTTGTCTAATTCTTAAAAGGTCTGTATGCAGAGTGTATACATACTGAGTGTGAGTGTATGTGTGTGTGTGTGTGTGTATGTGTATCCTTCTGTGTCCTCAGATACTGAGGTCCCCAAGGGCCAAACTTGTGCCACTCACATCCCTGACAGTTCCTGGACCCAAGTCAATGCAGTGGGTCCCCCCTCCAAGTGATCTCTGCACAGCAAGTATAGATGGGTTTCACGAGGTTGTCACTCGGGGCATGTCCAGAGCTGGGCAATAATGGGATTCTGGGCATGACACACAGTGTGTCCAGGGAAAGAGTTCAGTCTTGCTGAGACTCAGGCTGATACGAAGTTGATCATACTAAGAACAATACTAGTAAAAGAAATAACTTCCATGAGTATCTCTTGTGAAAAAGTCAGACGCTTGCTAAAAAGAAAGCTACTGTGTGCATTCCACTTTAAGAAAATCCAATATGTAAAATCTAAATTTACATCCCGAACTTAAAGGTTAAAGGACATTCTTTGTAAGAGGATTTTAATTGTTAGAGCAGTTCCATCCAGGAGTCAGGGCGAGTGTTTACAGGCCTCTCCAGCAGGGAGGCAGAAATGAAGGAAACAAAGAGAGAGACAAAGGCTGAAGCCATGTGTACTGAGGACCCCCGAGAGGAAGGCCAGGATCAGAGTAGGCAGAGGAAGAAGTCCATGGACACTGTCCCGGACACACGTAATTGTGTAGAATGAGCACACTTGTAAAGCAGCAACATCAGTCCTAACTGCACTGGGCAAAACCCCACTGGTCCATCCAAATAAGACCCTGGACCCCAAATCCTGGGGTAGCCTGGACCCCAGACCAAGCCAGGAGGGTGTGGTAGAGCATATTACCATCTCCACAGCCTCCTTTCCCAACCTGTCCCTCTGGGGCCTTTCTCTGGTGCCCAGCCTCCTGTGGAAGACGTGTGCTTTCTGCTCCATTGACATTGGACTTGAGGATATGACTCCTTTCAGCGAATGGAATAGGAACGGTAGTGACATACACCACATCCAAGCAAAAACTTCAAGAACATCACAGGTCTCTCTGCCACTGGAATAACATATCTTTGATTGGGACTGCTTTTTCAGTCTGAACCCCAGAATGAAGATACATAGACCTGAGCCACAAATGACCCACAGATGACATGTACCATAAGCCAAAAATTAACTTTGTTCTTGTAAGCCATGGAGATTCGGGGATTGTTTCTTCTGCATCATAAACTAGCAAAAACTCTCTAATACCGAGGGCCACTTTCACAGTTTTAAGGCCACTTCTGACAACCCAAAGGGATAAGTGGGTGAGACACGTCACTTCAGATTGATGGGTACGCGGTTTACATCAAACATGCATGGGAGGCCCATGGGATACTTAGTGAAAGGCAGATTCCCAGATCCCCCTCCCAAGGTTCAGAGCCAGTGCATCTAAGGAGGGGCCCAGAGATTTGTAATTTTGACATGCCCTAAGGATGACATGTGGACGGTCAATGCACCATACTTAAGGAACCCAATCTAAGGAGTCCAATCTTCTTCATATCCAGAGAGGTGCAGTGACATGCCCAAGGTCACACAGCAAGATGCCAACAAGATCTTCAGCTCTTCTCCCTGAAGCCTACTGTCCTCCCCCAGAGACACGAATGGAAGGCAGAAGGGAAAAAGAAAAAACTCACAGTTTGAAAATGAAGCTCCAGAGAAAAAGACCAGTGGGGGCCAGGAATTCAAGTTGAGCCAGGGTGAGGGTTCCAAGCTGAGGCGGGGTGGGGGGGGGGGGGATGCTAGGCAACTTCCCAGCTGTCTTCCCTGGAAGAATGGGGGTGGGGAGGAGAAAGGAGTCAGATTTCAGAGCAGGGTGAGTAGAGGAAGGAGAAAGAAAATAAATAAATAAAAACAGGAAAAAAAAAGTCTTCCAGCCCCAGTGAGCCCAAATATCCCTGGCTTCGCTGCGGGAGCTGCCCCAGCCCTCTTCGATTTTGATGTACAGTTTGAAACAAATCAATAGCAGTATAATAATACTCAGCACGCTGTGTAATTTTTATATCATTAGTTTTCATTTTCCGCTCCCCATGCATCAAAAAACTTACAACGGGCTCGTAAAGTTTATTTAGTATTCCATGAATTCCTAATCAGTTTCATTTCATAATGATTCAGGAGCCGCCCGCTGCCTAGGCCCCCGTGTCAAAAAATCGATAAAACCAACACAGTTTTCCTGATGGCGGCTGCAAAAGGATCTATTGTAGGGGAATTATGATTTATGCCCTGGCCTGAACCATGAGCAGCCGCCTCCACCCGGCGGCTCAGGGCTGAGGTCTTCGCCAATAATGATTTATGCACCTTCTGCGGGCCCCACCCTAGCTCCCTCCCTGCCCCAGCTGGCCCCTGACACTGCCCGGAGGGGGCAGGGTCCGCCAGGAGGGAAGGAGCAAGGAAGGAGGCACCAGGGGGAGGCCCACCAGATGTCTGAGCATCCCTGCGTGGGCCCAGCATCTGCCTCTAAGCACCCACCCCCAGGATGGCCTGAGCAGAGAGGTGAGGTGTTGGGGGAGCCCCGCCTGGCCCCAAGGGGCTGCAGAGGGAACAGGGCTGGGACAGATGCGTATGGCTGGAGAGGGGAGAACCCTGGCTCTCCAGTGGGAACCCTCGCTCCTGTCCAGCCTTCCTTCCCTACCTCCAGAATGAGCTTCATCCCCACCTTGGACCCATGCGGTCACCGCTGCTCTCACTAGCCCTTGCCCCAGAGGCTCCAGGGAAGCCGAATGGTAAAGTCCCAATGGTCATGGCAACCAAAAGACCTCAGATGGACCTCACAGGATGCAGAAGCAGCAGTCTTCCGGGAATTCGGAGGCTGGAACGAAGCTTCCGAGACTCCCAAGAGGGAAAAGGGCTTGAGTCTCAGGCCCCTTCTCTTCCTGAGGCTGCTTGGCTCTGTTTTCAGGATCCTCCCTCCACCCCCACCTACACCTCCTATCCCCTTCCTCCACTGGTGGGTGATTAATGGGTCTAGGAGACATGTTAATGGGATGGGCATTAAGTCCAACAATTGGTTTAATTAACAGCAACTAACCTAGCGCAGAAAGAGAGATCTCAGGGTGACTTCACAGGGAAGGGGATGCCATAGGGTGACAAGCAGCCACCAGCACTGGGGCCGCTGATGTGTACCCCCACCCACCGCCCATCAGCTAGGTCTCTTGGCTTCCCCCTGACGTGCAGATAGAGCTGGGGGACCCCGCTTTAGCTGGGTTGAGAGGGACAGAGATTCAGGAACAAGACCCCTGCAGGGACTCTGTCCCCATTGGAAGGTGGCATTCCAGCCTTAGAACCAAGTTAGAATAAATGGGCTTCCTCCTCATACCTTAGTTGCTTTTTCACTCACTCACTTACCAAACATCTGGGAGATACCTCACGGACACCTCCTCTACTTTCGAGCGGCTCAGGAAGGAGAAGGGTCTCACCCAACCAAGCACAGGTGAAGAGGGGCAAAGCCAGAATTCTAGCAGAGGTTTTCCAGGTCTGAGACCACAAGGTAGCTCCCCGTCCTGTCGCATGCTGGCAATCCTCCCATGCCTGGCCGGCGTCCCAGTTTGAGGACAACTGCTCTCCCCGCCATGTCCACTCCGAATCCCATGCACAAGGCAGCATGGGAAGAGCCCAGATTTGGGGCCAGACCTGGATTCAAATCCTGATTTCTATCACTCACTGTTTGAGGGACCCTGGGCCATTTAATTAACCTTTCCCAGTCTGGCTTGCCTCTGGTAAAAAATGGCAGTAATAATTTCTGCCCCACAGATGGTGATGAGTCAAAAGGGCAGGTATGTAAAATGCCCACCCCCAGGGGGCCTCTGACAAATGTATCCTGCCCTTCCTCAATCACAGTTCAGATGAGCTCAACCTAATCTATGCAAACCCACCAGGGCCTCGGTTGCCCCATCTGTATGTCAGGCCAAAGCCTGGCAGCCCGTTGTCCTGGGAATCCTGTTCTCGGAACCCAAGGCTTCTCCTAGGTGCGAGCCAGAAGGTGGGAGCGGCTGGGCTAAGGAGTCAGAGCTCCTGGATCTGGGCTAGGAGAAGGGTAGGATCGCCGGCCTGGCCCCCTCCATCCCCAAAAGGGATTCGAGAGAAAGCTGGGCCTTCTCCCTGTGCAGCAGAATCCAAATTCTTCCTCACAAAAACGGAGTCCTCGCCAGGACTCCCAAGACGCTAGCTTCGCCTCTCCTGCAGCCTCCGGTCAGGCTGCCACTGGGCCTCCCTGGTCTCTTTCCTCTATGCCTGGGTTTCTCCAAGTTTCCACTCCTCCTGCCTCTTCTCCTTACTCCGTCCCTCACCTGCTTCACCCACTGGGGAAAAGAAACCCTCTGTTCTGTAAGGCTGGAGGGGACCTAACACCTCCCCCACCCCCACGGGCAGTGCTAAAAGCCCAGACTTCGAGAGAACAGCCTCTCTCCCCTGCTCTCCTGCTGTTAGGTCCCCCCTTTGTCCCCTTGGTGGCTCCCTCACTCCTGGGCTCAGGGATAGTTCTGCAGGGAAGGTAGCAACGTGGGCGTGGGCTAGGAGGCTGATCAGCAGCCGACCCTGCTGGTGCCAAGCGGGAATGCCAACTTGACTCCATCAGCTGAGGGCACTAGAAGGACCAGCAGATCTCTGTCCCCTCCTTCAGACCCCCACAAACACACAGGGGCTCCTGCAACCCCCCAGGGGCCAGCTCTGCTTGGAGCTTCGCTTATTCCAGGCCCTCTCCCCGACCCTTTTTGTCCCTGCACTCACCTCTCGTTCTGCCTGAGACAGGAGCCGGCCAGGCCCCCGGCCATGAGCTCAGGCTCCTGGATGACAGGGTCTGGCTCAGCTGTTTCATCTGTGAAATGGGCTCAGTGAGAGTTTATGTGTCAAAGATAAGGGCCAAGGTTGGATAAGGTGCCATGGGGACAGAGACTCCTTCAACAATCCTTAGAGGTCACTGCACGGAACTCAGTTCCCAGGACCAGGGCCCAGGCCAGGACAGTTCCCTCAGCAACTTGTTAAGTTACAAAGCTCCCCAAGTAGAGGAAACACTGGAGATCAGAGGCTTGCTCAGGGACACAGAGGGTAGCAAAGAAAATAGGAAAACAGATACTAGGACCAAAGGCGTCTGTCCCACAGGGGCGAGGTATCCCTGGGGCAGGAGGGAGCAGGGCTCCAAGGTCAGAGGCACCCGGATTTGGAAATGGACAAGATATTAAATCTCTGGGCATCTTGGTTGCTCATTTGTAGAAATGACAATAACCCTGAGCTCCCAGGAGGGCCCTGTGGGGATCTGGCGGGAGGTGATAGGCTGGAGGGAGTGAGAAATGTAGCTTTGGGGACAGGAAGAGGTGGATGCCGGTCTTCCTCTGCAACCTCGGGTGAGTCACCTAAGAGCCCAACGCCACGGTCCTCCTCTGTACAGCGGGAGCCGTCATCGTCCTCGCCCCCAGGTTTCTGGAAGTTTCAGACGGCCTTGCAGCATCAAGGACACAGAGCTAACCCCTAACGAGTGCTGCTGACAACATGGGCACTGAGCCCGGCTGGCACCAGAGGGGCGTTCAACTAATGTTTCTTCAAATTATTACGGGGGTGAGGACAAAGATTATTATGCGGAGCCCCATAAGGGATGCCGTGTGGATGGATAGGGTGAGGGGTGGGCTGTCTGCTCCAACCCAGAGCCATTGGCCATTGATGTCTCTCTGTCCCCAGAGGAGGACAGGACTTGGGTCCCATCTGGCAGTTGAGGAAACTGAGGAAAATTCAAAGGATTTTTTTCAAGATCTCACAGAAGGGGAGAGGCAGAACTAAAACAGGCCACTCAGCCCTGCCAGGTGGGACTCCAGACCGATGGCATGTGCTGCTTTCTCCTGCCTTCTCAGGTAATTCCTCACAGTGATTACCACATGCTGGCTGATTTTTCTCATGTCAAGCACCTGGCTAAACGCTAGGAAGGGTTTTTCTGATTTAAGGCTCGCACCACCTATGAGGTTTTCTTCTCCCTGTTTTACAGATAAGGAAACGGAGGCACAGGGAGTCAGGCAGCTTGACCAAAGTCATGCTGCTCACAAGCGCTGAGAGTTGGAATATAAGCTCCGGGACATGGAGCCTGTGAACTTGACCAACTAGTTGCACCAGCAAAATCAGAGGTGGCCTGTCCATGCAAATATAGGCTGGTGGGTCCCCACAGAGGTCAATCTGACAACCCCTTCTGCCTCCCCAAAGGAAAACCCCCGCCCTCTTCCCAAGCTCAGGCTGATGGCGTGGGAGGGGAGCCTAGCTCCTCACAGTCCCCGAGTGCCCCAGGGAAGAAGTCCCCACAGGCTCCCTGCAGCTACCTTGAGCATTTAGGACCTGCGTCCTTCCTGAAAGTCTAACCCAAATCCTTCAAAGTCCAGGGCGCTCCTGGATCCCTCTCACTGACTCTACCACCGTCACTTTCACACCCACCTTTCCCCTGGTGACAGCCTCTGGAAGGAGCAAGAAAGGAGGTCAAGGGCCCCATCGGGAGCAGGTAGGGCCCACAGCCTGGGCTTCTCCCTGCCCTCGAATGCCCATGAAAAAGCCCAGGCTTTGCAGTCACTGGGCTTGGGCTCCAGCCCTGGTTCTGTATCCCTCAGCAGTGTGACACTGAGCAAGGAAGTACCTTAACCTTCCTGAGCCTCGGTTTCCTCATCTGTAAAATGGGATCAATCGTCCTCATTGTCATGAGGCTTAAATGCCCCAATGGGCTGAAAATTTGAGCATAGCCCTCCTGGGGCACATGGTGGGCTCACCTCCAAGGCTGTTTTCTTCCTCCTTCTCCCCCTGCCCCATGGAAATGAGAAGCCACTTTCCATAGAAAAGAAAGCATGTTTTCCAATTTCTCCTGAAAAAGTTTGGCCGGGGCTTATAAAAGCAAATTTGCCCTTTATTGGATGCCAGGCACCATGCAAGGCAAACTCCACAGGGCATCTTATTCCATCCTCACACCCTCATGAGGCAGGCATTATTAGCTACATCTGATGACCAAGGCCCGGAGGGGCAGCGGCTTGCCTGAGGTCACACAGCAAGTAAGCGCCAGGATGGGGAATCAGTTCTGTCTGCAGATTGTTGGAAGCCCGGGGGAGCTGCCCCCCCACCGCCTCGAGGCATAGTCTCCCTCTCCCAACCTCACAGGCTACCCCAGCGAAGAGGCACAGTGTGTCACATGCACAAGGCGGGAGAGCATTTGCTCCTCCCCGGAAGAGATGAGAAAATTGGCCCAGCAAGGGTGAGAGGCTCAGCCAAGGACACAGAGCCAGGGGAGGCCTGGACTCAGCTGCAACCGCCAGCCCACCCCGGCTAAAAGGAAGTCAACTGGTCTGCTTCCGGCTTCAGAAGAAATGTCTTCAGTCTCCGGCACGTGGACACTGACTCTCCATCCTGCCGGTGTGAGCCAGCTGGCATTGGGGAGAGCCAGGTCATTCGTCTCAAATCCCAAAGCCTGAACCTGCCAGGACCAACAATGGCCTCCTCCTTGGAACGTGCCCCAGGGCAGACCCTCCTTCGGGTCCAGTCCTGCAAAGGGGCCCTCACATTGGAGGCCTGCATAGCTGTAGGGCAGAGCTCATCACCCCCAGAGCCATCAGCCCAAGTCCTGGTGCTACCAAAACATCGCCAAAACAAGGCCAGGAGCTGGTGCCAATAGTGCCCCCTCCAAGGGCTGGGCAGAATGGTGATCTGTATGTTCCCATGCCACAAACGGGGAAACGGAGGCTCAGCAACGGTTCACAGAGAGGAAGTCCTGAATGACCCACAGGGTTCTGGCCACAAGATCTCTAAGATCTCTAAGGCTCTGTCCATGCCCCAGCCCTCCCTTTTTTGTTTGTTAGAAGGAGGCCACACTCTAGGGAAAGGGAATTGGATTCCATCTCTAGAAGGGAGAAGTCTCAAAGGATTTGTGGATAATATTTTCAAACCCCCCTCAATGTGGGGGAGGGGGGCCAGGACACTGAGATTTTTAAAACCTCCCCCGGGCCCCACCCCCACCCCCGCATGCCATCAGGGCTGAGACCCGCTGAGATGGAAAGTCACCAACTGGAGGGGCCTAAGGAGGGAGACTCGGTAGGCTGTGACTTCAGGATCGAGCCAGCCTGCCAGTCCCCCTTCCCCAGGGAAGCCCCCAGCTGCAGCCTCAGACCAGGCCCCAAGTCCCCGGCTTCCAGCTCTCCCGGGCCCCTCCCTCACCCCTTCTGGCCACCCCCACCCACAGGCCCCAGGCCTGGCCCCCAGCCCAGCAGCACCCAGCACTGGCCTCTCCTAGGTCTGTTTCATGCCTGGGCCAGCGTGTGGGTTGGTGGGAGCACAGGTGTGTGCACACATGTGTGTGCGTGTGCCCATCAGGCATGTCTGCTCACAGTCCAGGGATCCCTGACCAGAGGACCTCTGTCCACCTTCTCTACACCCGCCCCTGTCTGTCTGCCCTCCTTCCCTCGCTTTCCAGGGGTCTCTCCCCATATCCATCCTGGGGTCTCCAGGCCCTGACCTGCCAGCGGGTAGGAGGCCTGGTGGTATCTCTGTGACAATTTTGAAGGAGCAGTCCAGAGGGAATGGGGAGAGGTCCTGGACTTCCCTGCCAGCCTTCAGGAACTCCACAGCCCCAGCCACCCCGGGGTCTCAGCATGTCCTCCCTCCAACTTGACTCCCAGACAGGAGGGGCTATGGCTGAGGGGAAGTGGGCAGGAGCCAGGAGAGAGCCCGAGCTGGGGCCACGTCCACTGACAAACTCCTCTGCTTCTCTCTCCCCATCAACGGTCTGGCCTGTCTGCCGTGGGCCTGGCCTGTCGGCCTCCAGAACACTCCTTCCTCTCCGTAGAGTTTCTCTGGGCTTCTCTCGGCCTTTCTGCCTCTGTCTCCCACTCTCCAGGTCTGGGTCTCTGGCTTTCTTGGGGAGGAGGTTGCGGGGGCCACAGCTCCGGAGGCTGCCCTTCGTGAGTAGAGCAGTCCTGCCCCCCACCCCCCATAACAGGGAGGCCTGAGAACTCTTCTCGGGATTAATGAGACCACCAAGAACAAAAGAGGCGGCCAGCAGAGGCCAGAGAGGCGGGGCCCGGCTTAGCCATCCCCGCAGAACCGCGAGCCGCAATAATAGAGTGAGGAAAAATAGAGTAGAGATCCCTGTGGTAAAAACTATTAGAGGAGGCGAATTATAAAACTATTAACCAGAATGTAACTCCCAATTAAAAGATGATTTAACACTGGAACCTGATGGATGAATTTTGATTAAATGGAGAACTATTAGGAGCCCAGGGATAAGGCTGCTCCTGCCAGTTCTAAAAGTTAAAAGGCAGTTTGATATAAAAATTTATAAATTAAGGTTAATTACTTTAAATAACATGGCTGGAAGCAATGAAAGGAAATGTGTCAGAATCTCCAGAGTTTGGGGCAAGATGGATACAGATGTCCGGGCCAGCCCCAGGGAACCCAGAGGTCAGGACAGGGACGGTTGGGGCCAGCAAGAGGGCAGGTGACGTCAGCACTCCCGCCGAGCCCACCGAGAAGGGGCTGGCTGACGCACCAGGCGGGGAGTCCTCCATTGCCCTCTACCCTGGGGCCACCCCCAGAAACATGGGTTCTAGGCATTGGGTGGGAAAGGGGCCTCGGGGCCCCAGGACCAGCCCCTGCCTGGTCGACCCTCCCTCTGTGGGAGGGGACGTAGCCTGTGCCCTACTGTTTACTGAGCATTCAGCAGGGCCAGAGGACAGATCACATCACCTTGGTCCCTCCCGACCTTAAGGAGTCACCAGTACCCCCGACCTGCCCTGCTTGGCCCTCCTCCGTGTCCCCAACCCCATGAAGTCCGCCTGGCAAGACAGGGACCCACAAGGAGGGGCTGCGGGGTGTGGGCTGCTCTCCTCTAGTGCCCCAGGGCTGGGATCTAGCCACCCCACAGGGTCAACCCCTGCCCAGAACTCAGAGTCTGCCCTGGGCTAAAGGTCATCCTTCTAGGAGGCCCAGGCACCGCCTATACCCAGGGCAGTCTGAACCCTCCACCACCAGGCAGTCCCCTCGATGCCCTGCCCTGGGCATCCCCTCCCCAGAACCCCATCTGTGACCCCAGGAGGACTGCCCAGCATGTCGAGGGGGGCAACCCTGTGACTGACAAAAGATCCCACAGCAAAAGATGGTATCCGGCTCGCAGTTACAGAAAGCCCTAGGGAGGCTGCGGAAGGCCATAGCGCGGAAGACGTGAATATAGGCTGGCCCGGGTGTCAGGGTCAAGGGCACTCCAGCCAGACTCTTTGGCTTCAAGTTCCAGCTCCAGCACTGACCAATCTACATCTTCAGGACTGATCTCTCTGGGCCTCATTTCCTCATCTGTGGAGGAAAATGGAGGAAACCCATCCTTGCAGGGTTGCCATGCAGATGAGAGGCAAAGTCCTAATACACACTGCGTGCTCCATAAATGGCAGTGGACCTCATGGCCACAAAGTCTCATCTCAGTAAGAAACGTAGGGGGGCACCCGGGGGATGCTCTCAGGTGAGCATCCAACTCTTGGTTTCGGCTCAGGTTGTGATCTCAGGGTCGTGATCCCAGGGTCCTGGGATCGGAGCCCTGTGAATGGCTCTGTGCTCAGCGGGGAGTCTGCTTGAGATTCGCTCCTTCTGCCCCTCCCCCTGCTTGCACGTGCATGTGCCCACTCTCTAAATAAATAAATAAATCTTAAAAAAAGAAAAGAAATGCAGTTATGCGGCAAACCCTTACTGACGCTTCCCTCGAGCAGGCGCCCCATGAACACTTCCTAGGCATAAGGTAAAAATACCTTATTTAATCTTTCCATCTCCCAGAGAAGGAAACTGAGGCCTGGAGAGGTTCAGTCACAAACCCCCGGGCCTCACAGCTGGTGGTGGCCTTTCCCCTGCTGACCCCGCCTTGCACGGCCTCTCTGGGCACCGTGCGGCAGGCTCTCCCGTTCTCTCTTACTGTGTGTCTTGGTTGGGACCCCAAATGGACCAGCTGGAAGCAGACCTAGCAGGAGAGGAAGCGGGGAGTGGAGGGACCGAGGAGGAGGAGAGGCAGAGAGAGGAAGGGAAGGAGGGAGGGAAGGAGGGAGGGAGGGAGGAAGGAAGAAGAAAAGAAAGGGAAAAAAAAAAGGTTGGTGAGTTTTGAAAAATAAACCTCAGTGGGGTTAGAAGTCAGGAGAGGGACAGTGGGGGATGCATGGGGAAGGTTCTGGGGGCTGGAGATGTTCTGCTGCTGAGATGGGCGGTGATCACACCAGTGTTCAGACTGCGTAAAAAAATCATCGCTCTGTGTACTGATTTGTGCTCCTTATGTAAAAAATTATTATAATAAACAATTTAAAATGAATATGATAATGGGCGAATTTTACGGTATATATATTATACCCCAGCAAACCTGTTTTTGAAGAAATCAACATGGTAGGCCCAAAGAAAGCCGTTCCTTGGCTTTGCACAGCATACAATAGACACCAGGTATTACAGGATGGAGAGAGACTCAGAGTAGCCATGGGCTTGGCCCTGGTATGAACCTATCAGCATCAGCCTCTCCAAAGGGTGTCCTGTGGAGGTGAGCTGGGGATGCAGGGGACAGCAGGGTCCCCGTCTCACCATACACCCCTCCCCTCCAACACATCACTTCCCTCTTCAAGACTCTTTCATTTTCCTCATGAACAAGGGGGAGGGAGAGGAAGAGAAGGACAACGGAGGGGCAGAGCCCAGGCAAAGGCTCAGAGGTGAGAAGACTGCAGGGACAAAGGATAACGAGCCCCTACAGGCTTGAACTGCCTGAGCTCAAGAAAGGAAGTAGGGTGCTTAGGTCTGGGGGCAGGGCGGCGACAATGAAAAGGGCTATTTTCTGAAAAAGCTCCTAAATATTATGGACAGAAAAATATCATTGCAGTTGAGACAAAGCTAACATGATAGTGATAATCTCTTAAATGGTGTTACTGTTATTGCTGTTGTCATCACCATTGTTATCAGGGAAACAGTAAGGTGAAGCACAGCATTTCCCAAAGTGAGCTCCAGGGAAACTTTCTCCTGCAAGATTCTCCTCAACAATATTTTTCATGGCAAAGGAGTTGATACTAACTCTGCTCTTTTCCAGGAAGGACCCAATACATACCCATACAATAAAGGCACTGAGATGTCCTACTGCAAACAATCTATTTAACTTTTTGAAAATCGCCTTCCCTACTGGCTCAGTCAGTAGAGCGTGCGACTCTTGATCTCGGGGTTGTGAGTTCAAGCTCCATGTTGGGCATGGAGCCTACTTAAAAAAAAGAAAACTAAAGAAAAGAAGAAACAGAGAGAGAAAGGGAGGGAGGCAGAGAGGAAGACAAAAGCCTTCCCTAAACACAGTTGATCATAGAACCTTTTTTGGGTTTTTTGGCTTGGTTTGGTTTGGTTTTTTTACATAATGCTTATGGACACCCCAGGAATTGAGGCTTTGTAATCACACTTTGAGGAATGAAGAGTAGCAAAAAAAAAAAAAAAAGCATAAACTCCAGAATCAGACAAACTAAGTTCAGTTGCAGCCTGTTGCAGTGTGGCCTTGGGTAATTTTGCTTAAGCCCTCTGCGCCTCAGCTTCCCCAGCTGTAAATTGGAGGAAATAATGCCAATCTCAAAAGGTTGTGGTGAGGTTTAAATTAAATGTAGCACATAATATATACTCAACAAATGCTTGTTCACCCATTTTACAGATGGAGTCACTTACCCAAGAACACATAAGCAGTGAGCAGCAGCCTGAGGGAACTCCAGTCTGGGGCTTCCGTTTGGGGGAGAGGAGAGAGCCTCTGACTAGAGTTAGCATGTGGTGGTGGTGGTGGGGGGGGGGGAATGAGATCCCTCTAGCTGAAGAGTCATGCTCAAAAGTGTAAAGGATTGAGGATTACTTCCTGACAGCGTAGCTCAGCTCGCCCTCTGGACCATCCTAGATGGAGTCATGACGCCACCACTTACAAGCTCTGACTGTGGGAGTTATTTAACTGCTCTGGTTTCTGCATCCCCAACGTGGGAATACAAATAGTACCCTCTTCGTGGGATCGTCCTGAGGCAGAAATGGGCCAATCCAGGAAAGTGCTTGGAATAGAGATTAACATATGTTAAGCCCTCAATAAATGGATGCTATTTTTTAAATTATTACTGTTCATTACTAGGCTCCAAGTCAGTTGACAGAAGCAGAGGGGGTAACAAAGAATTGTTTCTCCCACAGGGTCTTGAAAAGCAGGGATGACAGCCCGTGTCAGCCAGGATCCCCTCTTCCAGCTCTGTCCTTCCCCAGATTCCAACCATGCCTGGTCCCCTTCCTGTCCCCATGGAGATCTCATTAATGACACCCACCCCAATGGGGCTATAAATGCCAAGGGTGAGGCTGTGATGGGCCGGTCTTCTAAAGAGTTATTGTGACCCCACCCTCACCAAGCTTACATGAGAACAGTTGACTTGACCTCTCAAATCACCACCACTTTTTTTTTTTGAAGATTTTATTTATTGGGGTGCCTGCGTGGCTCAGTCGGTCGAGCGTCTGTATGCAGCTCGAGTCATGATCTTGGGGTCCTGGGATTGAGCCCCACATTGGACAGCGGGAGTCTGGTTCTCCCTCTCCCTCTGTGTTCTCTCTCTCTTTCAAGTAAATAAGTAAAATCTTTTTTTTTTTTAAGATTTTATTTATTACTTGACAGACAGAGACACAGTGAGAGAGAGAACACAAGCAGGGGGAGTAGGAGAGGGAGAAGCAGACGCCCTGCTGAGCAGGGAGCCCAATGTGGGGCTCGATCCCATGACCCTGAGATCATGACCCGAGCTGAAGTCAGACGCTTAAATGAGCCAGCCGGGCGCCCCTCAAATCACCATCAGTTCCGTGGCATCCTCTGAGGTGAGCAACATGGAGGCTCTTGCATCCACAACTTATCAGTGGAGAAACTGAGGCAGAGAGCAAAATTTCAGGGCTCTTCTATAGCCAAATTTGGGGGTCCTAGATACTAGATTTTCTGACCTCCAAGCCCTGGCTATCCCTCCCACAGTGAGCTGAACCAAGCCTTCCTTCTCACTCCCAAATAAAGTTATTCTTATTTGTAAGGTTTCCCCTCACCAAAGGGGCCCCACACACTAACAGGTAGAGCTTGCTGATACAGTGGCCCACGCAATTGAGGTTGTTCATGGCCACAGGGCCTCACGATCCGTAATCCAGGTGCCCAGCCCCTCCCTTGGCTCATCTCTCAGAACACCCCTCCATGTTTTCCCATTTCAGGCTTCACAGGATCCCATGTCATCTGGGCTCTCATGGCTGCAGAGACGTGGGCCTGGGCCCCCTCTGACCCCATGGACAGAGTGAAGCTGATATAATCATTTTCTAGACTAATGAGCCTACTACATCTCCCACAAAAGACAGCTTCATGGCCACAGTGGCCCCATCCTAAGACAGAACTCTGGGGCTAGAGGTCAAGGGTTAAAGGTCCAAGTCAGGGCCAGATCTTCCCCTTTCTCTCTCTTCCTCTCTTTCTCTCCCCTCAGTGTTTCAGTTTTCTCATCATTCCTCTCACTGACCTTGCTGTGCTGCTCTGAGAACTGGAAACGATCCAGGGAAAGGTAGCTCCTGGCCCCAGGGCGTGTGGTCCCCAAACCACAGCATTACCCAGCTAACCCCAGGTCCCCCTGAAGCCAGTCTCCACATGGTGTGGCCTTCAGAGGAAAAACAGTGATCGATCGCCAAAACACATGGAAATGTGGTCCGAGCATCTCAAAACCCAAATCCTCAAACAAAGTAGCCTTTCCCGGAGTCCTCTTCCTCCATCGCCCACCGCCTCTCGCAGCTCAGCCATGGTGCCTCGGTCTCCCCTAATGCTCACCAAGCCCAGCCTCCTGCAGGTGCCTGCCCCTCCTCGCTCTCCCCTCTGCATTGTATCCTCTTCCGTCCTCTCACCCACGAGGGATGCTCTGTCTCTTCTGAAGGAAGTTAAGCTGAGATTTCTGGGCTTCTTTCAATTTCCCTTCCAACCCACTACCCCTGACAGAGCAACTGGGGCCCAAGGAGGACCAAACACAGAAACTCCCCTGGCAGCAGAGGAAGGGAAAGGGCTGGGGATCCTTGGGGGTAAACTTTGTTTTGGTCCTGTAGTCAGTGGGTGCTCCTGTCAGGTACACAGGCACACGATGATGGCCGCACACAGCTTGCTCCTCGAGGAGCTTACGGCCAAGTTCAAGAAATATGCTGAAACGACTGGTCAGCACGGGGATCTGAATGCATCCCAGTGACATACGACAGATATGCTGTGTGGGCAGAACATCTGTGCCCACCCAAAATCTGTGTGTTGAAGCCCTAATCCTCAGTGTGATGGCACTTGGAGGTGGGGCTTTGGGGAGGTAATTAGGCTTAATGGGGTCACCAAGGTACGGCCCCCACGAAGGGATTAAGGCCATTTGAAGAAGACAAAGCAACATCAGAGCGCTCTCTCCACCACGGGAGGACGCAGCGAGAAGGCAGCCCTCTCCAAGCCAGGAAGTGGACACACTCACCATGCGTTAAGGCTGGTGCCTTGACCTCGGGCTTCCCAGAATGGTGAGAAATAAATTCCTATTGTTCAAGCCACCCAGTTCATGGTATTCTGTAAGGCAGTTCGAGCTGACTAATCTGGTCAAGGAGGGTTTTCCAGAGTGGGGAACACTTGAGCTCAGACCACCAAAAAAAAAAAAAAAAAAAAAAAAAAAAGGCCTTTGGCTAGGGGGGTGAATGAGAGCACTCCTGGAGGGCCCTCTGAGTCCGCCCAGGTGTAGAGAAGAAAGGGCAGCAAGAATTGACCAGTCTGGAACAGGACGAGCTGAGAGAGACAAGGCCAGAAAGATAGTCTGGGACCAGGTCACGTTGGGGGGGCCCCAGAGCAGGCTGGGTGATCTGGCAGGAGCCCCTGGGTCATGGAGACACGTGGAAGGTTGGGCATGCAGGAATAAAGCAATCAAATCTAAGCTATAGGAAGCTAACTGGTGGCCAATGGAAGCAGGTGAGGGGTGCTCGAGGCTAGCCAAGGGCAGGGGCTGTGGGCTGGAAGGGAAAGGCTGGAGTCAAGTGTTGGCAGAGACCAAATGGGGATAGAGGAAGCAAAAGGAAGGGGCTAGGTGATGGATGACTCTGCAGCCCACATCTCTCCCCACCCTTGCCACTACCACCTCCTACTGCATCAGTTTCAGTGGCCAAACCCTGCTCTTTCCTGCCCTTGAAACCCTGCGCAGTTGCTGTTGCTGGTCAAGTACCGCGCCTCCACCTCACAAAGGGAAGCTGAGCTCACTGATTTAATAGGTAAATAAAATCTATTTGTAAGAACTCAGGGTAGAGTGTGGGCTTTGGAGTCAGACTGCTTACGTCTGGATCCTGACTCTGCCCCCCACTAGCTGTGTGACCTTGGACAAGTTAATTAACCTCCCAGACCCTCAGTTTTCCCATCTGTAAAACAGGGACAATGGTGGTCCTCACCTCATAGGGCTGTTTTAAGGATCAAAGGAGTTAATAACGTGTCAAGCATTTAGCACAATGCCAGGCACACAATAAGTACTCAGTCAATGTCCTCTGCCAGAGACCAGGGAGGCCAGACGCTTACACATTTAAGGCAGGGTCCCAGCTTTGCAGAGCAAACATGATATGAAGATTTTTTTGTTTTTAAATTTTATTTATTTATTTGACAGAGAGAGAGAGAGAGCACAAGTAAGCTGAGCGGCAGGCAGAGGGAGAGAGAAGCAGGCTCTCTGCTGAGCAGGGAGCCCGATGTGGGGCTCGATCCCAGGACCCTGGAATCATGACCTGAGCTGAAGGCAGCTGCTTAACCAACTGAGCCACCCAGTGCCCCTGATACGAAGATTTAAATGCTCTTTTCTTTGGAGCGACAGACAAAAGAAATAGAAGATACCACCGCACCCTCAGGGAACCCCCAGTCTGGGGAGAAGTGTGCAGGGGCTCAGTCTCTACCTTTCAAAAGCTTAGAGTCTTGTGGAAGACTCCCAGTCTCTCCGGGGAGTTTCCATCCTGCTGGGGAAGGGTGGATCTCTGCACACTGAGGTCTCTTCTCCCGCGCTGCCCCTTCCTGTCTGACCCCTTGGAGAACTCCTAATCTTCCTTCGAACATTACCTCCTCTGAGAAGCCTTTCTGGATCCCCTGCAGACACAAGGAGTCTCCCATCCTCGATCTTCCCAGAGCACTTTGCTCCCTCCTCCATTGGAATACTTCACACTCTGCACCAAAGGAGATTCTGCACGTGTGTGTGTGCGTGTGTGTATGTGTGCGCATGTGCACATTTCGGTGTCTGTCTCCAGGCACCTTGAGCCTGGCCCACAAAGCCCCACATTTGTGAGGGTGGAAACCAGGCGCGCCCCTGGGGTAGGAGTCCTGGCCCACAGCTGGTGCTGACCAAGTCCGCGATGGCTATGGGACTGAACGGATGGATGGACTGGCTGATAATGGGAGACAATCGGGACACATTGGTCTTCCAGGGAAAATGGACACTGGGTAAAGCAAGCCTCGCGTCTCTTTGACACAGAAATAGGAAGTGGATAACCTGCGCAGGGCCTTGGAAGAGGTCCAGGGTGCAAGACAATGGGGGTTCTGAGGGGCACCCCTGCCTGCCGTGTCTCTCCGTGCCAGCCTGCCCTCCGTGCCCCCCTCTAGGTGATGGGCAGCAGGGTCCTTGAGCCCCAGGACTGGCTGTCTGCCCCTAGTGGGCAGCATGTTCTGGAAGAAACACAGGAATATAATACCGATCTGTTGCCAAACAAAAAAGCGGGGCACACAGCCAGAAAAATCACAAAACGTGTCCCAAATTCCTCCGGAAGCAGGTCGGGGCCTCTCCACCCGTCCTTCAGAGGGTTCGCACAGGTCAGAACCAATAGTGAATCATCGGACAAGCAAAGGTTTGAGGGCCCAGAGGACAGAGCGCGGGCTGTGCTCCCTCCTAAGAGCCCAAAGGGCAGCCTACAGAAGCGCGGGTTCACCCCCCGCTAGCTGTGTGACCTTGGACGAGACACTGGGCCTCTTCAAGCCACAGCTTCCTCATCTAGAAAATGGGCATGATCGCAGCGAGGCAAAGCACTGTGACGAGAATAACACGTGCACTTGCATTTGGAAGAGCTTTGTGGAAGATAAAGGGCTGCACAGACAAGAGGCTTACACCATTCGAATTGTTTCAGTACTATTGTCATTAGAGCAGAAGAGCAGAGACTCACACCCGTGACCCTGAGACCAGCGCTCTGACCCCTTGCCCCCGGGGTCCTTGGCATCTGCTCTGAGCCGGATATTCTGAAACAAGGTCCGCCAAGGTGTAGAACAACCAGGGAAAAGAGGGGGAGGAGGAGGGCATGTGGGTGCCTGTGTGTGCACACTGCATGTGTGTGCGTGCATGTGGGTGTTTGCCTGTGTGCGTGCATGTGTGTGTGTGTGTCTGTCTGTCTGTCTGTCTGCCCCTGGGTGGGGGAGGGGAAGGGATGGAGGGAAGAAAGATAGAACTGAGCAGAAAAGCACGGGGAAGAGAAGGACTGAGGTATTCGGTTACATGATCTAAATTCTAATCAAACATCATTTAAAGCGTGTTTTATTTCAGCCTCGGGAGAGCCGGTCCCTCCTGGCTGCTCACCATGGCAACGGGCCGCTCATTTCAGAAGTGTCATGCCACATTATCGTCCTGCCGCCTCACACGCTCTCGCCGCCTGACAACTTCGCTCTGCCCCTCGCGACAACCATCCCCGCTCCGCCGGTTTATTTTTGGTGTCAGCCAGCCCCCCTCCCCTGCCCCCTCCCCAGCGCCAGTGAATTGAAAGACAACCCCGGCCCTCCAGCTGGTGAGCATCACAGCCTGTTTGGTGATAAGAGATAATTTCAGGAGATATTTGCTTACACACATATGAACAATTTGCTGCATTAAGACAATTCTGCCCAGTATGTGCGGAGAGGGAGGGGGTGGCCAGGGCTCAAGCTGACAACACCCCAGGAAAGAGGAGGGCGGGCACCCCTCAATACTCAGGACCCCTCCAGAGTGGGGGCCCTCCGAGATTCTCATCTGGCTACCTTCCCTAGCATCATCTGGACGCCTGCCGCTGACTCGCTGTGTGACCTTCTGCAAGTCACTCTCCTTCTCTGTGCCTCCCTCTCCTTATTTCTCAAAAGACCGGGTTGGACCAGTTGCAGTCCGGATCCCTAACAAGTGTGGCATGGGCCAAATCAAAGATTATAAGAACAAGAATGGGTCCAGCAGGGAGCTGAGGACCCAGAAAGAGAACCCTGGTCTCATCACCCATGTGAAGACCAATGAAAGGAAAACGGATTAGCCTGATCCAGCCCACTTCCGTCCATGTGACTGTCCCATGTGGTGGGGTTGGGAAATCCTGCGCTCTGGTGGGAGCAGGAAAGTCCCGGACCCAGAATCAGACCCTGCCCTGGGAAGGGCTTTCCAGGGAACACGCATCCCTGCCCTCTGCCTGGCCTCCTTCCCAGGACAAGAGACCCCTCTCAAACCACCCACTCCCTCTCTGGCATGTTTACATACTCCCACACGCTCCCACATGTGTCTCCCCAGATCCAGGGCCAGATGGGGACACAGGCAGACTGAGAAGAAGCTGAGAGGGAGAGGTATACCCTGAAACCCCAGATAGGAAGTTGGACTCCCGGCGCTCAGGGCTGAGCCCAGAAATAGGGGCTGAAAGGCAAGATGGCCCCTTCCTGACGTCATCGCCCACCTGAAGCCAAGAACAGTAAGAGCTGTGACTGCTGAGGGCTTCCAGGAGCCAGGCCCTGTGTTGAGATTAAAAGGGTTTGGGAGCCTCTTTCTACATGCTGCGCCCTCCTGCCCACACCATGGGCATTGAAAGCAGACCGGGGAGAGTCTCAGCTTGAGGGGAGTCTGACTTCTGTTTACTCATCTGTCAGTTAATAATAATAATAGGGTTAATAATAGCTCCTACTGCATACAGTGGGGGTCAGGATTAAGGGAAGGCTTAGCTTGGGGCACATGGTAGGTATTCAATAAATGGTAGCTAGTAGAAGTTGTCATAGTCATTGGGGTCTGAGGAACTAGAACTTTCTGAGATTGGGACCGACTTCACTACCACCTCAGCCTGTGGTGCGGCTGGGTCCTGTGGCTAGTCTGGCTCCCATCCAGGCCCTGTCCTAGGGAGGATGGGTTCCCTGGGATGTCTACACCTGCCTTCCACCCTCACAGGATGTCTACTTGGTTTCTTTGGCCCCTCTGGCAGTGTTTTAGATAATAAAAGGTAACCTCTCTCCCCCCAGACCCCTCTAGGACATCTTCTTCTGAGACCCCACAACTTACAGCCCCTCAGGTCACAGCCAGTAGTGTGACCCTATTCTTCTGTCCACCTCTGCCTCTTATCTCTCCAGGGCTAAGGGTAACCCTTGACCAGGAGCCCAGAGAGCACCTGAGAACTCAGACCTCCGCTCACCTCACCCAACTACTCTGTGCCCTGACCAGGAGGTAAATGCCAGCTTCCTTTCCCATCAAGCTCTGGCTGGCCTCCTCTCCCATCCCCCAGGACACACACAGTGGAGTAGAGAGGCAGTGGGCTACAGAGAGAAGAATCTTTAGGGTTAATGGAACTTGGGTCCAATCCCAGCTCTACCACCTCTCAGCAATAGAGTCTTAGAACAAGGGACTGGTCAGAGTTCTCACCTAGAGAATGGGGATAACAGTACAAACTTCACGCGGTGTTGCTGGCACGATTAAAGGCATACCTAACACAGCAGGTGCCCCCCAAAGCAGCTATTATAAGTAATAACAACCAGAGCTGTCCCAGGTGAAGACAGGGGGGCTGTTTCCCTTTCACTGGCTTGAGGCCTCTGTGAAGGCTGGCAATGCAAGAAGGCTTCCCTGGCCAAGACCTTGAGCCCTGGGCTTACTCTTCCCCCACCTATCCGCCATTCCCCCTTTCACTCTACAGCCCTGCCCCAAGTCTGGAAAGTGATGGACTGGGGGCTCTCCTGCCACATTGTCCCCCCCATGAGTCCTCTTTCTACTTTCCTCTCTTTTTTCAGCAAGATAGCAAAGTGAATTAAATTATTCATCTCAGCATTGGTCTCACATGTGCTTGACTCAGAACTGGTAGGCTAAAGGGGCAGCACGAGGGGGTAGGGGCAAGGAAATTTGGGTCCAAAAGAGGAAGGGGTACAGGGGTCAGGATGAAGGGTTACCTAATCACACCCACATTTCTGGATTTTTTAACTACCAAGACCACGTGTTAATTTTTATAACCATACCCCCAAACAGCAGAAGGGTCCCTGGATGCCTCATTTCCTGCACCCTCACCCAGATCCCAGAGCTCTGGAAAGCAATGTATTGGGGGAGCGTAGGCTCCACCGGGACTCAAAAGTCCCCTGGACCTGTTCCCCCAGCCTCCTCACCCCTCCCCAGCTGCTCGGCCTTCAGCAGCTTCCTTAACCTTCTGAGCCTCAGTTTCCACATCTGCACTGTGGACGTAAGGCAGGCCCTGCCTCCCGAGCCTTGGGAGGAGTTAAGGGGGGGGGGGGTTATGTGAGCTCCCTGCATATCAGCCAGCACGCAGGAGGTGCCTCCCACCCACCATTCGCCCAACAGAAGCAGTGTGCCTGAAGTGCCTGTGCTGTAAGCCTTCTTCTCAACTTCCATCCCGCAGCAGCTCCGGGAGGAGGCCAGGCCGCGGAAGCCCTCTCCTCGGCGTTCTGGGCTCTGCGTGCACTCAGCCTCCCGACCCAGGAGGGCTGTGGGGCAGGGGACCGGCTGGGGGGGCCGGGATCCCTCCTGTGGCAGCCCCGGGATTGGGGCCTGGGTCCAGGGAGGGTGGGCAGAAGCGCCCACCCGCACCCCGCCGGGGCCTTGGGGGAAGGGCAGGGGCGGGCGCCGTCGGCTCACCTTCTGACGGTGAAATGTGGCCATTTACCTTCACGCTCCAATGCCAGCACCTAAATCACTGTCGCAGCGCCCGCGCTCAAGGTTGCTCCCGAGCGGCCGCCAACAAAGCCGCCACCGGCCCCTCGCCGCCACCGGGAAAACCCGAGGAGGGCACGCCTGCGGCCCCTCCGCGGCCCCCCGCCTTCCTCTCCGCGCCCCTTTCCCTTCCACCTCTTCGTTCTCGCTCTCTCTTGTTCCGAAGCCCTATCTTGGGGACCAGGCGGCCACAGTTTCAGCTCCAAACTCAGCATGGGCGTCCAGTTTAGGTCCCAGCCCAGAGCCCAGTGAGGACACCCGCACCGGCGGGAACAAGGCGGCCGCTGTGCGACCGCAACTTTCCGGACGGGTCCCTCCGCCGCGGGCCCCGAGGACGCGGAACGTGCATAGGTTTTGATCCAGTAACTCCCTCGTGAATGTCACTCACAAAGCAGCGAGCGTGCGTGCGGGGAAAAGTGCTACTCCGTGGAAGGCGACCATTTAACCCATCTCGGTGGCTCTGTTCTGACATGGCTGCACTAGCCCCGCTCCCTTCCTTCACCCCTTTCCCTCCCTGATCTTCTTGTTCCTCCGCCTCTCTCGTCTGGGGGATCTCTTCTGGCCCTCCCTCCAGAGGGGACGAGGGCAGGGGTTGGGGGGATGCAGGAGAGACCCCAGGTCCTGGCTGCACAAGCCATCTGAGGCCTCCTTCGAGAAGGGGGAGCAGATGGGGGCTGCAGGCACCTAGAACCAGAGAGGAGGAGGTCTCCATCCCCCACCCCCACCCCCGCCTGAAGCGCCCCCACCCTCCAGTCATTTGCGGGAGAGGGTCAGCCCAGAGGGAAATGAAGAGAACATCTGCCCTGGAAGGGACAGGAAGGCACTGAGCTGAGACACACACATCCCCACCCCCTCACCCGCCCACGGGGAGGCCCCCTGCCCAGTCTGGGTCTGAAGCACCAGGCATGCCAAGGGGCAGAGGTCTGCCTTCATCCTCAGAGCACACTATTGGTAATGGCCATTGACTCGGACTCGGATCTACTCATTTGTACTTATCTCTGTTTGCTCTGTGTGGATGAGTGGGATTGGTACCCACATGCTCCCCCATCTGACCGAGGGTTCTCTCAGGGACAGAAATTGCTTTCCTCATCAGACTGAAGAGCCCACAGGACAGAGGCTGTATCCCTCCCATCAGATTGGGGGCTCTCCAGAAAAGGGGCTATTTCCCCCTTGTGCCTTGGAACTTTCCCTTGTCAGGGGATCTTGTTCTGCCATCAAACTGGAGCTCCCCAGAAGAGAGGCTTCTGTCTCACCCATCGGATGAAGGACCCCCTCAGGTCAAGGGCAGTGTGTCTCTCCTCCAGACCACAGGGTCCTCCCCAGGACCCTACTGACTACAGCTGACATAGTGTTAAAAGCCCTACCAAGGTCCTGTCCCACTCCCAGGCACTGTGGTTCTAGAAGCCCTCAAGTCTGGCCACAGATCCAGCTTCATCAGGTCTTAGCTCTGTGACCTTGAACAAGTCACATGACCTCTGGAGAGAATACTGCCACTGCTCAGGGTCTTATGAGGCTCCAAGGAGACTGCATTTGGTGAAAGGGCCTAGCCCAGGGCCTGGCTGATAGCAGGCATTCAGTAACTGCGGTCTCATTCCCTTCCCCTCATCAGTCTGGGAAGTGTGTTCCAAGCCTGCTCTGTCAGCTTGGGCTGAGAAGACAGAGATGGGCCAGGGTTGGAAAGGAGCACCCACAAAACACACACACACACCCTCCCATCGAGCAACTGGGTAGTGGCCTCCTTCGTTAGGGGACAGGGTGATGGCAAGGAGTTAAATGTATTAAGCAATTTACAATTAATATAGAAGTCATTCCAGAGATAGCTACTAGAAAGAGTACAACAGGGCAATTAACCCACTAATACACTAGGCTATTACATCGCTATGTCTCTTATTTTAGCCCGAGGTGATTTGAAACGCATTGGATTAGAGGATATTACAGCAGATAGCATGAAAAATAGCTTAATGTAATGAGCCATCCCGTGATGTCTGCTATTAAAGATGATTTGCAGTTGAAAACTACAACATACAGTAGTTCAGCTATTTGAGGACCAAGGGGGTGGGGGCTGGGGCGGTGCTGTTAACCCTTCCCTCCTTCTGGCTGCCCCACCCCCACCAGGCCCTGTACTACCTTCACGCCAAGATCATCAAGTGCATCTTATTAAGCGACAATGGCTTCATTGGGAGATTGGAGATTGGGGCCCGGAGGTTGATAAAGAACCAATAATCTGCTAATAACCTTTAAAAAATAGATTCCCCCAGGGAGCTGTGCTAATGGGCTGAGGCTAGGGAGGGAGGTTGATTGGCAACTGGGCGGCTAATGTGGAGAAGGGTGTGGGACAGGGAGGGGGCCTCCTTGGGTAGGGGGAAGGGTCACATGCCCCCCACACACACACACACCTAGGCTGGAAGGTGTGCGGGTCATGGACTACCAGTTAGGAGCTGTGCCTAGGTAGATGTGTGTGAATAACTACATTATGCAAAACTTATTATTTTTTTCTATTTAGCCTACCTTTGTCCGGCAGGTCGCAGCTTTTAATTTTCACTCATTTTAGTTCTCCGGGCTTTGCAGGCATCCGGAGAGGTAGGTAGGACTAATACCTTCCGTGTACAGGGCACCCGACCGGCAGCAAGCGAGTAACTTAGGGTTGACGCAGCCTGTTACGTAACAAAACGGGGATCAACGAGAGGTTTTCTGATTTCAAAGCCCCTGCTTAAAACTATCCCATGCCAGCCATCACTGTGTTCTATCCGAGAAAGCTCTGCCTGCCCCAACCTCGCGGAGGCCGTCTTCCGTGTTCCCTCCCAGAAGCTTTACTGTTTTTTCGTCTTACACGTAGGTCTGTGCTCCATTTTGAGTTACCTTCTGCGCACTGTGTGAGGCGAGGTCTGATGTTCATTTTTTTTTCCAACTGGACAGTGAGCGCATTTGCCCGCCCACGTGCGTGAATGCGCGTGCGTACATACGTCTGCCGGCGGCCACGCAGCGGAAGGGACCGATCTACTCTGCGGGCGCGTGCGCAGAGGCCACCCGAGGCATAGAAGCCTAGGGACCCACAGAAGGTCCGGCTACCTCTGCACGGTGGGTGCGAGGGGTGCTGCGTGAGTCCCCAGGGTGGGCACGTGGACGCGCGCTTGTCTCAGGCAGCGTGCACGTGTGTGGCGCCTGAGGACGTCGTGGCTGTGTCTATCGCCGGGCCTGTGTGTTGGTATAGGTGTGTGCCTGGGCGTGTGTCCGACCATGGACGTTCACGGCTCTGCGTGTCGCTGGGCGTACGTGTGTGCGGGCAGCCTGTGTGGCATGTCATCGTCGTAGCTGAATATATGTGTGTGTGTGTGCCCATGTGTTGCTGTTTTCTACCCCTCCCCGGGCGCTGCCACCTCCGTCAGCTGCAGGGCCGGCCAGGAACAGCCCCCCGCGCCCCCCTCACTGCTGTCTTTTATCATCATTTGCCACGAAAGGGAGCCCAGGAGGACGGTGATAAATAAGGACCACTTAAAATACGAGACGACCACTCTGACTTTGGGGAATATTTCTTCTGTGGAGCAGCTGGTGCCGCCTCTGTCCTTGTGGAAAGGGGTCCCAGGGGCCGCCAGCCCCTGCCTGGCTTCTGCAGGCTCCCTCACCTCCTCTCTGCCCCCTCCCCCGCTGCGGCCCTAGCATCTCTGGTGTTGGAGGCCTCAGGAGCTCCTGGCAGGGAAGGAGAGGGGGACCTACCTGGAGGCCCATGCAGGCAGGGCAAGGCAGGCCCTCAGTTTGCCCTTCTCGCGGGCTCTGTGGAAGACTGAGTATCATGGAGGAAGAGCCAACAGGCTAGGAAGGGACTGAGAGGGGACTGGAGGGCACAGGGCCTCAACCTCGAGAGGTCCCCTTCTAATTCCCTCTCCCTTCTAAGCTCCGGCGAGGAAATGGCTGGTGGTCCAGAGAACTGAGATACACAGACACACACAGGGACACACATGGACCAGTCACACAATCTTGAGCACCACCTACATGCCAAGCCTTCAGAGACAGACACGAAGACACTCATCCCAAGAGGAAATATAAGGTACGCACATACTATACTCACTCCACGAAGACACACAGACATGCAAAAGACAGGTACTTGTTCTGGGAGAAGATGAGCTCGGACAGGAGAAGGGGGTGAGAGAAGAGAAAGGAACTGAAGGAGAAGGAAGAAAGGGGAGCAAATACCAAACCATGGATGTGAAGGATGCATAGAGGGGAGGGGGTGTGGGGCCAGGGGTGCAGGTCGCTCGCTGCCCAAGGGGGCAAGGGAGGGCTAAAGTCCAGCCTTCCCCGCACTGGCCAAGCCACAGCCTGCTAGGAGGCTCTATCCACCCGGCAGAAGGATGCCTTGTTCACAGAAAGCACCCTCCACCACCACAGATGGTGCCCGCCAGGCTGGGGGCTGGAGCTTCCCATAGGAGTCACCTTTTCCTGATTCTTACAGAGCCATGTTCTCAGGTAGCCAGGCCTGACCGAGGGGCTCTTCAATTCTGCCTCTGAGACATTATTTCCTTAAAAATAAAAAAAAAAGAGATTGGGGTGCCTGGGTGGCTCAGGTCGTGATCTCAGGATCCTGAGATAGAGCCCCGCATCTGGCTCCCTGCTTGGCGGGAAGCCTGCTTCTCTCTTTCCCGCTCCCCCCACTTGTGTTCCCTCTCTCTCCATCTCTGTGTGTCAAATAAATAAATAAAATCTTTAAAAAAAAAATTTTTTTTTAAAGAGAGCGGTGAGGAAATAGAAACAGAGACAGGAAAAAGAGGAAGGGTAGGATAAAGGAAAGGAAGGAAAGGAAAAATGAAAGGAGAGAAAGGGGGAGAGGAGTCTGGGGGTGGGGGGAATCATCCTTGGAGGCTTTTCTAATCAAAGAACTTGTCACTGTCACTCTGCTAGTTGAGACGCCAGGACCCATCTGGGCCCACCAGCATCTGGGGTTGGGGGTGAGGGGTGAATTGGGCTTAACAGGTGACACACACATACTTCCTCTCCCATGCCCACCCTGTGTCCCTTCTCAGCCCATCCCAGGTGGCCAGGGACCTGCCATGTCTCATTTCCTTCCCCCGGAACTAGTGATGGGAGCTGGGGGTGGGGGGAGCCTGCCCAAGCTGACCTTTTCTCCCTCAATTTCCCTCCCGAGCTCCTCAGCCGTCAGCCACCCTCACACTGACACCTCATTTCCCATGAACCCCCTAAACACACAAAGCCATGTCACCACCCATCAGGGGCTGTCCCCGGGAGGGGAGGGCGGGGCAGAGCTGGCCTCCTTTCTTGTGTAGGGCTTTCAAGCCCCAAGCTCCCCCAGATGGGCACCCAAGGGTCTCTCCCCTTGAGGTTCAGACTGCCGAGGGCCTGCCCTGGCCCCAGTACTCCCAAACATTTTCTAAGTGCCCACAACACCTTTCGGGCTCACCCACCCTGTGGAAGGGAAAGTGGAGGAGAGCTAACCTTTACTGAGAATCTATGGGGTGCCAGGGGCCCCCGAGCCCTGGCTGGATCACCTACTGTTCATGAGAACCCTTTCAGGTAAGTTTTAACTCAGAATCTACAAATGAGAAAATCAGAATCTTCAAATTAACTCAGAATTTACGAATGATAAAATCTCAACCATAGCAGGGAGAGCCTCACAGTTTATAAGGAGAGCTCCAGGAAAAACTACGCTCGTCTCTCGCTTCACATCCCTCTCTTTCTCCACAGCGTCGACTTGCTCTTTGAAATCTCACTCCACCCAAATCTCAGTTTGGTCATTGGAGGCCTACCTGGTGCTAGGCACGATGCTTAGCCCCTTACCATGTTATCTCATTCAACCTCACACTCACCCAGAAGGAGGCTTCTATTATTAGCCCCATTCCACAGATGAGGATACTGAGGCTCAGAGAGGTTGAGTGACTTACACAGGGCTACACAGCATGGGAATGGCAGAGCCAGGACTCAGACCAGGTCTCCGGCCTCCTAATTAACGCACCTTGCCCAATACAACGACGACGCGATTCTGCCAGCACAGCCTACAGCCCAGAGCCAGCAGCAGGACTCCCGGTCCAGTCCCCTCTACTCCCCAGGGCCAGCGGAGAGAAATTAAAGGGTGAGGTGCTCAGGCCTCGGCAGACAAAGAGGAAGGGGTATTGGGGTCGAGCACTACGCGTCCTCTATCTTCCCAAGAGCACCGGCCCCATTGTCCCCACAAGTGCCCTCAGATTGTCAGAGCCGGGGCCTCATCTGGGCCTCAGAATATATGGCCGCAGAATAATATGACGGCTGGGGGAGGAGGGCTGGGAGGCTGGGGTGGAGGGGCAAATGAAGAAGGATCTGCACAGCCCCCAGAAGAAAACTTAATAGTCTGGGGCTCCCTTGGGTCCTTCTCATTAAAAAAAAAAAAAAGTCTCTATTTAAATGCAAATTTGTGCTGGAGCTGGGTTGAGTTGGCGGGAGGCAGAGAAGCATCCAGACGCTGACATAGACCAGCCATTGGACCATTGGACCCCCGCTCCCCAGTCTCAGTCTCGCCTTGTAATCCAGGGCTTGTGCTCAGAAGTTAGCTCCATCCTCAAAGATCGCCCCCTCCCCACCGCCCTGGAAAGCCCCGTTCAGTTTAACCCTTCACTACCTCTCTCTCTGTGTGTCTGTGTGTCTATCTGTCTCTCTCTCTCTCTCTCTCTCTCACACACACACACACATCAGGTTTCAAACTACACAACAGAAGACAAACTTGATCCTCAAATCTGATCCTTGGGGGAACAGGGGACGGAGGGCTTGGCAGCTGGGATCTACACCGAGCCAGCTCCCAGATCCCATCCTGTCCACCTCCCATGGATCCCCCTGCTCCCTCAGCCTCAACAAACCCCTCATCCTGAGCTCCCTTCCACTCTAGCCCACCCCCCCACCCCCACCTCTCCAAGCCCATTACCTCCAGGGATAATTATGTGGGTGATTCGCTGGCCCTGGAGAGCTCTTCAGTGGCACTAACTCAGGATGAGGGAAGCAGAGGGGGGTTGTCCCTAGTTACCACCCTGCGCTCCCCCTTCCTCCCCCACACCACGGAGGGTGTGATTTAGGAGGGAAGTCAAGAAGGAGATGCTATATAAATCCGTCTAGTACACAAATACAAATACCTGCCCCCGAACTTTCATACTTGTACTTCTGGCAAGGTCAAGGGAAACTGAGCAAGAACGTCGCCCTAGGGGAGACGCAGGTGATCTGCTGGCTGAGAACCCCCAACGTTCCTGATGGGTCCTGCCTCCTGCACAGCTTCACTCCTCCTTCCTGTTTCTGTCCTCTGCTAATGTTAGGACTTTTGCTGATTCTGCTCCAAGTTGGTGGGATGAGCTATCTCACCTTTCTACTGCATGGAGATTCCTAGAGGAGGGTCAGGAGTGAAGTGGGGGTACCCAGGAGACCCCGTACAGCTTCCAGGCCAAACCTGGATTTCAGGCTTTTCTGCTCATGGCCTTGGCAGCTATTGAGAAAAAGGAAGAGTCATGGTCAGTTACCCACGGCCTACTTTCCCATGCTCGTGGCCTGTGCTGGGCTCTCCTCTGGACACTATGGAGTTCTTGGCATTGGGAGGAAAGGCTTTGGGGACCGAGACTTGTCAGAGGAAGCGTGGCCACACTGAGTGCCCCAAGACAGAGCAGGGACTGGAGGTCACAAAGAGGGAGAGACACCTCCTGCCTCCTTTGGAGAAACGCTGAGAGAGAAGCAAACAACCTAGTAGAGAGAAGGAGGGTCATGGGGACTTGGGGCCAGTGAATCCCCTACTGAGAGAGAACTGGGCCCAGAGAGGGAAAGGAGTTGCCTGAGGTCACACAGAGTCACAGATGAGAGAAGGCTGGCATCTGGTTTCTTGACTCCAAAGCCAGGGGCTAATTTCAATTTGATGGGAAGATCTATATATCTATATATCTATGTCTATATCTATATATCTCATATATCTTCTATGTGTACACACACACACACACACACACGTGCAACAATGCCCACCATGTAAAGGGCCTGTATGCCTTTGTTCATATAACTGAGTCAGTGTCTAAAATGGGCAGTTCGTCTGCCTCCGTGTTTGTGATGTCTGTGGGTATGAGCACGTCTCTGGCATGAGGTTGGGTCACACGTGGAGGTGGGTGAGTGAGAGCAGGAGGGCAGGGTGCAGGCGTGGGCCGAGGAGCAGAGGCCTTCCCCCTGCAGGGGTCCCTGTGTCCAGAGATCTCCCAGGGCTGTCCCCTGGACGGATGGACGGCTCTCCCAGCCTCAGCCAAGCCCCAGCCTGTGCTGTGAGCATCTTCCTTCCGAAGGAGCCTCCTGGAGGGGGTGCCACTCTTCCCAGCTCCTAATATGCTGGTGGAAACAATTAACTGGAAGAGACAGCTTATACCCAAAGGAAAACATTTCCAGATATGATATTACAACCTCGCCTCAAAAATGGGACTTTACCATGAGGAAATACAGTTTGTGAGAAGACACACTTTCTTTTAATTTAATTATATAATTTTTGGCTTTAAAAAAAAAGGTGGTATGGAGTGGGGGGAGGGGCTGAGATGTTGGAATCAATCCTTCACATTTCCTTTGTGCTCACTGACCACCAGGGCAAGGGGGTATAAATGAGAAGACATCTGGGAACAGGGCAGACCCCAATCTATCCACCATAAAACACCGTCACAGAGGAGATGGCTTCAGGTACCGCGGGGTAGGAGAACTGAGAGGGGAGGGCCACAGTCACCTTGGGGAACAGCAGGGGTGACCCATCTCACCCACTGATTCAGGCTGTGGTGAGCTCCCACTGCCCTCTGCCTGACATGCACACTCGCGCACACACACACACACACACACTCACACTGACACCATGGAGGGGCCAGGCGGACCAGACAGAAACCCAAAAGTCAGACCTCGACCCTATAAACAGTCCCAGGAGAAGTAAAATAAGGCCCTCCGCTTAACCCACCAACAGACGGCTTGCCCTAACCTCCCCAGGCTCCCGTTTCTCCATCTTTCAGGAAGGTGGATCGGATGGCTTATAAGACCCTTTCCAGCTTTAACCCTCCTTGCCTTAAGTCACCGTCCCAGGTGCATGCCTCCTTCTTCCTGGGCTTCTCCACGGGGTAAGAAGCAGGCCCTGGAGTCAAACAATCATGGGCTCCAATCTCCACCCACCACTTGCTAGTGTGTGACCTAGGGCCAGGCACCACGTCTCTCCACGCTACTATTTCCACATCTGTAAAATAGGGAGAACAACTATCCCAATAAGATATCAGCCAAACCCTCTGCCCATGCAAGGAGCTCGTGGTCTCTATCATCCTCATTCACCCCCAGGAGAGACCAGGAAAGGCCCACGAACACCCTCCAGGGATGAATCTAACAAATCCTGGCAAAAAAACAGACAAATGAACAGGGTCCTCCTCTTTGAGGATGGGGTCCTCAAAGTGTCTGGCATGACCTCTTCCCCCCTCAATCCTATGACCACATGACCCCATTGCCAACTCAATCACCTCCTCCATTGTCCATCGCCCACCCCAGGTCCAGGGGTCACAGGCAGCCACAGAAAGCCAAGTGCCTAAGTCTCTAGCCCAAAGTGCCTGGTGCTGCCCAGATGTGGGGGGGGGGGGCAGTGAGACAGCAGTGGCAACAGCAAATCTCCCCACTTAGGTACTAATGTAGTAAGTCCTATCAAGACACAGTGAAACGGGGCGTAATTTTTGCAGAAAACAATGCAGGTGATGTATGCCCGAGACTGGCACACAATAAAACTGTAGTGGAACGCAGAAAAAATGCACCCAGTCAATACAATAAAATCAGCACAAATACACCCGTGTAAAGCAAATAAATCTCCCAATCCAAATATTTTACAGCATGCACACCACAAGGAAGAAAGTGGAGAAGCGTGTGTGTCTGCACCGTTCAAGTTTTTTCCCAGAAATCTCTAGGGGAAATAAACAAAATGACCAGGGAGCCCCCCCTCCCCAGAACCCCCTCCAAAACATACACACACACACACATACACACACACATACGCGGGGCTGGTTTGCATTTCTGGCCTCAGACCGTTGTGGTCTGGCAGCGCAGCGACTGGGGGCTGGAGGCCCCCAAATTACCATTCATCTGGCCTTGTTGTGGAAATTTTCAAGGGATTTGCAGTAATTATATGACAAAATGCTTGCAAATCTCACTCATTGCTGAACAGAAACAGGCGGGTCAGGGATTGAACACTTTCAGCTGGGTAATTTGTAAATGTCAATCAGGCACGGGGCAGAGAGAGAGAGAGAGACAGAAACAGAGAAAAACCAGAAAAATATTGCAGCAAACCTCAGTGTAGGAGGCCTCTTCACCCTCCAGAACCTGGGGCTGGAAAGGCTCAGGCCAGAGACAAGGCAGGAGGGAGAAAAGAAGGGGGTAGGGGAGAAAGACGGGAGGGGAGGAGGAGGGGGGGAGGGGGGAGGAGGAGGAGGAGGAGGAGGAGGAAAGGGACAGAGCCCAGAAACAGCCACAGAAAAGAGGCTGGGATGAGAGAGGAGGAGGGGTTGCGGATGGAGAATGAAGAGAGTGAATCAGGAAAACAGTTTAAATAAGACCGGGGGAGATTAAATTAACTGATACATATATTCTAAGAGGTAGGTCGCGGGAGCAGCCATAAATA
>CM052891.1:31148276-31240222 GCA_028534135.1 Potos flavus | reverse complement strand
AGGAGGAGGGGTTGCGGATGGAGAATGAAGAGAGTGAATCAGGAAAACAGTTTAAATAAGACCGGGGGAGATTAAATTAACTGATACATATATTCTAAGAGGTAGGTCGCGGGAGCAGCCATAAATACCAGCTCCCTATCTCCCCTGCTCAAGACAGCAGGGAGAGCAAAATAAAATTAAAAGATATAACAATAAAAATTACAAATGCATCTTGAGGGCTGTGTACCTGAGGTCTGTAATGGAGGCACCGAGCAGGGCTGGGCTGGGGGCACGGCTCTCACTTGAGCCTCAGGGAGCGTCAAGGTGGGAGCAGGGAGGTGGGGGGCAGCAGGGAGGGGGGATCAGTTCATTTTCCATTTGGCCGGTCGGTCTGTGTTTCCTATTTCATCCAACAGCCTTGCGGGGTGTCCCTGGCATGCATGTGAAGAAATCGTAAGGGTGATGGTTACTACATAACATCGGATTTGACACTTTATAATTTATAAGATTTTTTTTTCCTGGTCATCACCACCCCTTGAGGGAGCTGGGTTTCATTCCACTCATCTTACAGGTGAGGAAACCGAAGCTTGGAGAGGCCATGAATTGGCTCAAGATGACTCACTAGTTAACAGGTAGAGCAAGGATTTGAACCCAGGCCACCTGACTCCACACCCTTTCCACCCACTACCCTCCAGGTGCTTATTCCCGCCAGTTTCATCCAAGAAACTGAATACACTTTCTGAGCACACGCACATCCCACCAGGGCCATGCCCCATGAACGGTGACCCAGACAGGGGCAAACAGAATAAGACGGCATCCTCTGAAGCAGGGCTGTCCACCACTCTGGACTCCAAAGACCTTCCTTAGCATCCCAAAGTTACTGGACACCCCAGCAGCCTCATAACACTCGTGGTTCTACCTTGAAACGTCTGTAAGCTGGGAAAGTGCCTAATGGCTCAGAGCTATGACAAATCCAGGTACACTTTTAAAGGAATTTTAATTTTACTCATCACCATATTCATGGGGGAAAAAATAAAACCACAGACATAAATGAGACCAAATCTCTGTTGGCCGCAACAGTAGGCATGTGCGGGAATCAGAAGGTCCCTTTGCAAGGACTCTTGGGCTCCTTCCCCCACTGAGGTCCACAGTCCAAGGGTCCAGAGGCTCTGACCGAGAGGGGGCCTTTGAGCAACAGGGTCAAGAGGTTATGGGTTGGCAAGGTCCAGCCCAGGAAGACTCCCTGAGGGAGGCAGATCCCACTCGAAGAAGGGCAGGGAAGGAAAGCAGTGTGCAACACTAAAGCTGGTATGGGACGGGAGGGGGGGGGCAGGGGGCAGAGCAGGATGGCCCCAGCGCTCTGGCCCCATAGCCACCAAAGGTCTCGATTTGTCATGATCTCTAGATGGGATAGGTTGATAGCCACAGGGAATCCCCAACACGGTTGCGAGAAGCAGGTGTTTCTCCTATCGCTCTAGGCTGGAGTCTCCCGTGGCCCCTCGCAGCGGGGAGGGTACCCTTCCTGCATCAATGGGGCAGCAAAGGTGCTGGGGCTCCTACTGTGTGCCAAGTGCTGCTCTCCAGCCTGGAGCTACAGCAGGGAACAAACGGGGGGACAGAAAGCCTGATGTCATGCAGCCCATCTTACCTTCATCATTTTCTCAGTCTCGAAATGACTTTTGGGAGAGGCACAATTACAAGCACCGTCTTTTGTGAGTTAAAAGTGTTAACTTGTGGAATGTAAATCAGATGACACTTTTGCAACCATGTTTGGTATTTCTTCATATTTAAATGTGTTCGAGTCTTCGCCATAGAAGAGGCCTGCAGGCCCCCGGGAGACTCTGAGCAGGCCCGGGGACTAGAACTCGATTACCGATTACCGTCATCCATCTCCCAAAGAGTAGCTGCTATCCTCCTAGATGCCAGAGGTTCCCAGGGTGACAGAGACACGGAGGGGAGGCCACTGGGACCCACCGTCATCTCCACCACAGCTGACCCACCTCTTCCTCTGCCTTCCCACCTCCTCCCTCCACCAAGATCACAGCTCAGTAATGAAAAGCGCCCGTTGGGATCTTCCAGCAGACTGTTTGCTCCTCCTATCCACCTCCTCTCAACAAAAAGAAAAGGCATCAGGAAAATGTGCAAATAATCTACTGAGCTTTGACGGCACAGGTGTGGTCACTGCAAAGGACTCTAATCTCATTGTGCCTCTTCAGCCTCATCTGTAAAATGGAAATAAATACAAGTAGCTGGTCTAGCAGGGCTGCTCTGGGGACTCCAGGACAAAAGGCATGTGCTCCCCACAACTATTAGGATGATACTCTCCCTTTGAGGCTCTTAACAGGTCATACTGTTTGGGAGGAGGAGGGAAATTGGGAGCTAAGCTGAAGAGTGTGAAGCTGTTGCTGAGTCAGCAGAGACCAGGAGGAAGGGGCCTGGGCTGGGAGTTAGGGAGACAGGAGTCTGCCGTTCCTAATTCTTCAACAGCCTCTCTCCGGGCCTCAGTTTCCCCATTTGTAAAACGGGAAGGTTGGCCGTCTGGCTGGAAGTGTCTCTGGTTCTAGGAATTAGCGTTGGAAAGACTGAGAGGACCCAAGTCAGACTGCAGTCCATGAGCAGAGGTGGGGTAACTCTGCACAGGGCATTCTGCAGGCAGGTTCTCTCCGAAATCCCAGGCCCCAGATGAGAAACTAACCCAACATCACCTCACAGACCCATCACCATCACCACGACCAGCAAGCAAAAGCCGAGTGCCTGGGGAGGGCAGGGCAGCGGAGGGGTGGGCGGCACCCTACCTGCTAGCCTGCCCTCTTGTAATCCAGTACCTGCTCCTGTCATTAGCTCCACCCTCAGCTGAATTTAATGAATCTGAGAAAAATTATGAAGTCCCATAAAGCCACAAGTATCATAAAAAGTATAATAAAATTGAGAAAAGCTATTAAGTTATAAATACAACCAATGCATGCAACATCACTCAGTCGGGGAGGAAGTCGCTATAAAATAAAGTCATTCCACAAGTGACTAAATCTCTTAATTCACAAGGCACACGCTCCCCTTTACCGAGCCCAACCAAAATGAGACACAGAGGACTGAGACAGAGACCGAGCGAGCCCCCTGACCTACGTGGAGGTCAGGGAAGTAGGAAGGGCTAAGGAGTCCGCACTGTGCGGTGGGGCCATCCCTAGATCCCAAATCTAGATTCTTACTTTGCCAAGCAGCCGAGGTGAAAGCAAACGAAAATTAAGAAAAGACACAGCGCGGTGGGGTGTTTTGGTTTGGGGGCTCCGGGGATCGCCTGAAGCGAGCCGGGGCCGTGATCCCACGCACCCTCCCGGCTCGGCCCTCCTCGGAAGCCAGCGCTGCGCTCCGGGGCGCCCGAGACCAACGCCCCCCGCCCCCCCAGCCTCCGCCAGCTCCCAGGCCCCCGCGCGCGTCTCCCCCCCGGCTCCCCCCGCGCCGGGAAACCCCCCGCGCGCTATGAATATTCATAGCTGTAATTAGAGAGCGCGCCCGGCGCCCATTACGGTGATTGTGCGTCCAATAAAAACAAACACGCTAATGAGGAGCTTTACCGCCGGGCGGGAGGTGCGGTCCGCGAGCTCGGCTCGCGGCCCGGGAGCGCAGGAGGGAGGCAGGGTGTCGGGGAGGAAAAGGCGCGATCCCTGAGGGGTCCAGAGGGGACGGAGTAGGGGAGCAACAAAGGCCGAGGGGCGAGAGCCAAGGTTTCCCCCCCAACCCCCCGGCAGCGGAGCCCATTGATGGAGACGTCGCCCCACCGGCGGGACGCGGGCTGGTCGCGGGCTGGTTTCCCACCCGACCGAGAGAACGGGACACTGTTGCATTCGGGGAGGGGGTCTGGGCATCGAGCAAGGGCTCCTGAGACACCGGGCAGTGGAGGCACACGGGCCGCATCCTAGGCTGAGACGCATTCCGCGCGGGTAAGCCCTGCCCTGGACCCAGTGGTTCCAAAAGACCCTGCATTTTCAAAGATTTCTGAGGAGAGCCCAGGGCCTCGGGCGCCCAGGCGTGGCTCCACTCCCGGGAAGGGTGGCGGGAAGCCGGCAGCGCTGAGGCGCAGGAGCCTGAAACAGGGCGGTGGTGGAGGCGGCTGCCGGCTGCGGAAGGGAGAGGTGAGGAGGTGGCAGTGGGTTCCAGGGAAGACAGGCAGGCGGGGCCAAAGACTTGGAGCAGGTGGCAAGGCAGGATGTAGAAGCAGGAGGGATTTCAAGTCGACCCTCTGACCTCCTGAGTGCCCCCAAACTACTTAAGTGGAAAAGTGGGGTTGAGGGCCCAGAGCAGTAGATGCAATCCTCACACTATCTAGTGATGATCTGGGCATCCCTGCAGGTCAGCGCTAGTGCGCCCATTTTACCCGCTGGGCAAGTGGAGGCAGCAGAGGTCAAGGAAACGTACACAATCACACTCCCGCTAGTAGGTTAGACCCAACGTGCAGGCCTCTTTGGCTTATCTGAGGAGCTATGAAGGGGGTGCGAGAGGGACTCCTGTGGGAAGGAGTCCCAGGCCTGCTCCTCAGGAAGTTGGGAATGAAGGTGAGAAGCACCAATATACTCTGCTCCTGCTGGCCCCAGGCCCACCCTAACCTAAGCCAGGCACACAGAGTAAGTGCTGCATGAATGTTTGTTCGGGGGATGAAAGAAGGAAACCCCTGGAAGAAGGGCACTTCATGGAGGAAGATGGGAGAGTAAAGGAAAGATCCCGGGGAAGAGAGATGGAGGATGAGGCCTAGCGCAGTGGTTCTCAAGTTCAGCAAGATCAGATTAAAATACAGATTTCTTGGGTACCTGGGTGGCTCAGTGGGTTAAAGCCTGCCTTCGACTCAGGTCATGATCTCAGGGTCCTGGGATCAAGCCCCGCATGGGCTCTCGGCTCAGCAGGGAGCCTGCTTCCCCTCTCCCTCTGCCTGCCTCTCTGCCTACTTGTGATCTCTCTCTGTCAAATAAATAAATTAAAAAAAAAAAATCTTTAAAATGCAGATTTCTTATGGTCATGCATACAGAATTTTATGCACCGAATTTTCACAGCATTATTAGGAGAGCCAAAAACTGGAAACAACCCAAAAGTCCATGAAGAGGTGAATGGATAAACAAAATGTGGCCTATTCATGCAATGGAATGCTAGTCACAATCAAAAGGACTAAACTATTGACACGCCCCACAACATGGATGAACCTTGAAAACATTCCGCTGGGTGAAAGAAGCCAGTCACAAAGGACCACATTTTATATGATTCCATTTATATGAAATGTCCAAAATAGGCAAACTTATTAGAGACAGAAAGTGGACTAGCGATTGCCCAGGGCAAAGGGATAGGGGAATTTGGAGGTGACAGCTAAGGGGTACAGGGTTTCTTTTTTGGGGTAATGAAAATGTTCTAAAATTGATTGTGGTGCTAGTAGCACGACTCTGTGAATATACTAAAACCCATTGAATTGTTCACTTTAAATGGGTGAGTTGTATGGTAATGTGAATTATATCTCAATAAAGCTGTTAACAATTAACAAAACATTATGCTAAGTAAAAGAAGCCAGACTGGAAGATCCCCCAGAACAGACAAATCTATGTAGACACAAAGTAGATTAGTGGCTGCCTGGGGCTGGGGTGGGGAAGGGATTAACTGTAAATAGACACTAGGGCTTTTATTGGGGTTATGGAAATGTTCTGTAACTGGGTTGGGTGATTGTTGCCTAACTCAATACATTTACTCAAAAGTCATTGAACAGTATGCTTTTTTTTTTTTTTTTTTTGACAGAGAGGAGAGAGATCACAAGTAGGCAGAGAGGCAGGCAGAGGGAGAGGGGGAAGCAGGCTCCCGGCTGAGCAGAGAGCCCGAGGCGGGGCTCGATCCCAGGACCCTGAGATCACGACCCGAGCTGAAGGCAGAGGCCTCAACCCACTGAGCCACCCAGGCGCCCCTGAACAGTATGCTTAAAGCAGGTAAATTTTATAGTTCGTGAATTACGCTTCGATAAAGTTGTTTTTATTGTTTTTACTTTTTTGTTTTGTTGTTTTAAAAACAAACAAAAAAACACAGATTGCTGGGTCGTGCCCCCGGAGTTTTCTGGGATGGGATGGTTGGAGAATTTCAATTTCTAGCAAGTTCCCTGGTGACGCTGATACTGCCGGCCAAGACCACACTGGAGAACCTCCTGTCTATGGAGGTGAAAGGCCAAGGCCAAGAAGGGGGAGGGGCCTTTTTTGTTTTGTTTTGTTTTTTTAAAAGAAAGAAACCCTTTGGGCACCAGCTCTCCTCACCCACCCACTCCTCCAGTGTCTTCCGGGCGGATAACCGGGAGGGGCTGTAATGGGCGGTAGGGAGCCCTTTGGCTCTCCGCGCCTGGCGGGCATTCCTCCGCTGCAGACAGCAGCAGAGTTAATTTCAAGGCAGCCTCTCCACGATCAACCGAAATTGCCTGCGTAAATAGGAACCGCTGTTTATTTGCCACTTACCTCCCTCTTGTTCCGCTTAAATACTGAGGGGAAACCGGGGCCATTAAGGTCAGAAGAAAATACGCAGCGTCGTTGTGGGTGTGTAAAAATGATATTAGAGATGGGGGGGGGCAGCAAAAAAATAGAGGAAGAAAGGAGGGTGGAGAGAGGAGGAAAAACTGCCTTGCACCAACAGAGCATGAAATAAAATTAAATTAAATAAAGATCTGTTTGGTGGGTGGGGAATCTTCGTCCCAGGAAATATGGGTGGAGTTTGAGGGAAGGGAGATTTCTGGAGTTGTTTGTAAAACCCGCCCAGGGAGAATGTAAATTCTGATTTCTGTTTTCCAGAGGGATTAGAACAGTTCGGACCGATTCTCTTTCTGTAGGTCACCGGGAAACGGGCCCAGGGAGGGGACAAAAGCCCAAAGCAACCATCGCCCCTACCTTACGGGGTCTCTCCCCCAGCTCCGTGGTCTTGGAGGGTCCCTGCCCCTAGGGGCTTCACAAGCAGAGGCGGCCCTCTTCTTCTTCCCAGCCCCCACCCCCTGGCGGCGTAGATTGGAGGCAAGAGGAGTCCCACATTTATTACCTCCCCTCCTGCTCCACACTAAATCTTGTGGCAATGCTTCTAAAAGTCAATAAAACGAGAAGGAAGATGCGATAAAATTAAGGTGGAAAGTGCGATGGGGAGAGGAAATGGGAATCTTCCTTTTAATTTAGCTTTAATTTTAATTTTTTGTCACCTCTCCAAACAGCTTCCTTGCTGCGGCAGCACAGGGGACCTGGTCGGGGGAGGGGGCAAAAGGGGGGGGACTGGCCTTGCCTTTTAAAGACTGGAGAAGACTGCCCACTGGGCCGGGTCTTGGGGAGCCATGTCTTGGGGGAACCACAGCTGGGAGCAAGCATGCCAGTGCAGCCAGGGGCTGCCTGTCAAAACCCTACACCCCCCCCCAAGGAGGCACTCTCTTCTTGGGGCGCCCAGAACCCACTGTCCAGACCTGGGCTTTCCAACTGATTTTGTACTCCCTGAGAGCAAGATCTGTGTCTCAGGCAGCTTAGTCACCTGGGGTTTTTGGAGTTTTGTTTTGTAATTTTATTTATTTATTTGAGAGGGAAGGCAGGAGAGGGACGGGTGGGAGAGGGGCAGAGGGAGAGGGGCAGAGAGAGAGGGAGAGAGAAGCAGACTCCCCACTGAGCAGAGAGCCAGTCGCAAGGCCTGATCCCAGGATCCTGGGATCATGACTAGAGCTAAGCCAAAGGAAGGTGCTTAACCAACTGAGCCACCCAGATGCCCCCCCCTTTTTTAAAGATTTTATTTTTAGGTAATCTTTGCACCCAATGTGGGGCTCAAACTCACAACCTGGAGATGAAAAGTCTCGGGCTCTATGGGCTGAGCCAGTCGGGCGTCCCCATCCTACTCATCTATACACAGCACCTGACAGAACAGAAGTAGCAGTGCTGATGATAGCTAATAGTTATTGAGCACTGAGTCCCAAGCACTGTTCTAAGCCCAATTTGCAGTTACTATTTCATCTTATTCCTCCCATCAATATTACGAGATACCTACCATTATAAGAGCCCCATTTTACAGATGAGGACATGGAGGACTGACCGGGCAAGCACCTTGTGCCTGGCGGTAGAGCCAGCAGGTCTTGGGAACGCTACCCATGAAATAACTAGTGGCTAACGCTCCTTTATGGAGTGGATGAACAATGAATGAAAATGGCATAAGAGTTCTAACAAAGTGCCAAGTGTGTATAGCCGCGGTCCTGTGGTGTCCCTCTCCTTCCATCCACGAAGGCTGGGGTTGGGGCTGATGAGCAATGCAGAGGTAGAGGTAGATGGCCTCAGAGCTCTGGGGACGGGGCTGAGCTTCCCGGTGTTGGTGGGAAAGCCCTGGAGCTCAGGCCAACATTTGTTGTCACGTGCTTTCCCATTTTCAGGAAGGGTGAAATCACACTCAATCTCACATCTCCATCAAACGAGAAGACGTTCTTTCCCCAGTGGCCCAATCATGGGGCAGAGAGTCTTTGGCTTCCCCTGGAAGCTTCTTCTGGAGAACAGGACCTCTGGGGCCGCAGCATGATTGACCCTCCCTCCCCTGGGCACCAGCCGGACGTCTGGAAGCTCCCTAGCAGGGCCCCATGTTGGAGCTCAGAAGTCCTGTATGTTTTTAGAAGAGACTTTCCTCCTCCTAGCTCAGGTTCTGATACAGCACTACCCCCTTCCTTGCCCACTCCCTGATGCACAGGGGCCCACGGAGCTACCCTGCCCCACAGTATTTCCCTCCCCCACTCCTGCCGATCTCCAGCCTCTCCAACTGGAAGAGGCAGGAAAGGATGCACTCCTTGGGTGTGCACTTTTGGGCCCCTCCTTGCCCAAAATATTGTTCCCCTCATTAAAAAAAAAAATCATATTCTCAAAGACTAATCTCATGGAGAAGTCCACATGAATATTTGTAAGTTAAAAAAAAAAAAAAAGCAAGTTACCAAATACCACGCAGAATATAATCCTATTGTGTTTGGTTCTGTTTTAAAAAATAGTTTATGGCTCTATTTATGTACATACAGAAGATTGGAAGAATAGACATCAAGATATTTATACTGGTTTTTGTTTCCTTCCTTGGTATTTCTGTATTTTCCAAATTTTCTGCTGGGAACATATATCCTTTTATATTATATAAGGGGAAATCATAAGTGAATTTTAGAATTCTGCCCTATTAGGTTCCGTTTGTAAAAATACGAATACCCCTCTAGCTTGCGAGCTTTGCAGACTCAGAAGCAGCAGCCAAGAACGGTCTACACATGACTAGGCGTGTGTGTCAGGGGGTCCCAACTCCCCCACCCTCTCCCAGTGACTGCTGTTCATCATAACCAGGACAATTAACCATCCCCTTATTATTCACACGTCATGATTACTAATCACCCTTATTAATATCCATGCTTTGCAAAACCAGGAGGCAGCCTGGCTCAGATGCTTGGAACTCCACGGGAATCCATTCCTGACCCCAGGCACGTCCCTTCCTGCTCTGTGCCTTCACCTCCCCCTTATTGGGAAGCTCCGCCCCCTCCTCCATCCACGGTGACCAGTGTCCTCTGCTTCCCTCCCGTGCCAGTTCATAAGAGCCTCCCACCCCAGGGGTGTTCCCATCCCCATTGGCCACCTGAACCACAAGCCTCCCTTCCGCCGGAACTGAAATGAGGGTCTCCTCCTATAGTTGATCCCTTTGCTCAAATTCCCCACATGGTTCATAAAATGTGTGCTTTATACCAAACAGATTTGTATGGCTAAAGACTGCACGTTATGTTTATACCATTTAACCATGTTCCGTCTCTAAATCTTGTTACCTGTTTTGGGAAATGCATTAGCAGTTCCGAGTTAAGCCAGCTATTGATACATTGGCCATTCAGCTAATGTTAAATTTCCTGGCCAGTGTTTGAGGCAGATTTATGCTCAGGGTCACTTCAGCCCTTGGTTTTTAATGTGGCGCTGGCTCCAAGAAATGCAGAGAGGAGCTGCGCTATTATCGGCGATGTGGGTCCAGGCCACACCACAAGGGCACAGAATCTACACGGCACCACCACGCCAGCTCCTGGAGGGGCGGTTGTAAGCTCTTCTGGGTGCAGGTGACGATGCCGTAAGAGGGGGCTGCCAGCCAGCCCTGCGCTGGGTGCACTCTGGGCCAGGACACCGAGCACTGACCACCTGCGCCAACCCCGAACCTATGCGTAGAACATATGGCGGGGGGGGGGGGGTCGGGGGGGACGGAAACAACGGATGTAATTTGGAAAGGTGCAGCAGTTATATTTATGACACAGGAAATCAGACACCTCTCGCCCCACGAGAGTGACCGAAGTGACAAGCAGCAACATGATGGGACACCATGTGGCCATTAAAATGACAAGACGGTGGGCTCGGACCCTGAAAATGTCCGTGGGAGTAGATAAGAGGGGAAAGCAGAAAACCCAGAGGAAGGGCAGGCAGGGTATGCAGCCCCTGGGAAAAGAGCCCTGCATCAGAGAAAGGAGGACCTGGATTCAAATCCAGACTTGGCGGTTACTGGTGTGCGCGAGCCTTGGGTGTCCCATTTGTAGAGGGACATCAACAGCCCGGCTCCCAGGGTAAAGAGGCTCAGTCAGGTCCCAGTGCTCAGGACCTTGTAGGTCCTCACCAACAAAAATGCCCCTGAAGGTAGTAGTAGCCCAGAAAGGACTGATCGGAATGTGAACATGTAGAAGTTAAAGTTCTTCAGATCCTTTTGGACCTAGTTTGGGAGGACGGGCTCTGGCCCTTGGAAGATTCCCCGTAGAGGACTGGTAGCCCATTCAAGACCAGCTGGGCTCTGGATGAATGAAAGGAGAGAGAGAAATGTGGGCTCTCTACCCACCCTGTGTCCCGCAAAGGGGACCAAAGCCACACTCAGGAACTGGGCATGGGAAGTCCCAAGCTCAGTCTAAAATGGGAAGAAACAAAAATTTCCCACCCTGTGCAACTCAAGGGAAGCACAGAGGCGCCCTAGGAGTTCCCTGGGGACTTGCCTCAGGGACTCAGAGACAGAGAGACAGAGGAAGACGGAACCAGAAGCAGGGAGGGAAAAGGGCTCACGTTGTCTTTTCCTTTAGGCTGTGTTCTTGCCTGCTGCCTGCTGTGGGTTAGGGACAGGCTCTGCCAGTGGGCTTTAGGAACAAGAAAAATAAAGCAGGCAGCTCTGCCTGCAGGCTACTGGCCGGCCTCCTCTCCCTCCTCCTCTCCCTCACCCCTCCCTCTCCTCTCCCTTGTCCCTCCCCCTCCTTCTTCCACCTCTGCTACCCAAACTCCATCCCCTTCCTTTGGTATCATAGAAAGAGTGAAGAGTGTTGTGAGCCTGGTTTAATGTAAATTACTTGACAGGAGAATTTCTGGCAGAGAAAAGGATTTCCCCCCCCCACTTACCTGCCTTCGGGACCGAGCATGAAATGCGGCTCTGACACCTCCAACCCAAGGCCATCCCTCCTCGTTATCCCAGGACAGTTTGGGGACCACCTATCTCCACCCCTCCCCCCAATCTTCCTCCTATGGCACCTTCTTTCTTAGAGGAGTGGAAATGGGGTTAAGAACACGATGGAAAGCCGAGGGGCAGAAGGAAGAAGAGATTTTTGAAGCCTGCTGTTCTGGAAGGGAAGGAAGAAGGAAATGGGCCACTTTGAGGGAGCAGAGCAGACCCAGGCATTTGAAAGAACATTTTAGTAATTGTCCAAATAATTCAGCCTCCTATGCTCTTCCCTGACACAGTGCACTTTTGTTTTAATAATCCAGGAATTTGCCACACAACCCCCGTTCGGTTTCACGTCCCTTAAACTTTGCCCTAGGAAGGCAGACTCTTGGCAGTTTTGTGGCTGTGGCCCCAGGCTTCCCACCTGTCAGGCAGTTGGAGCCATCTGAGAAACACTCCCTCTTTTACGAGACCTTTTCGGAATCTCCCAGCCAAAAGAGCTCCTTGTCTTCTATGCTGTCCTGGGAAGGAAGCATACTCTGGGATTTTCTGCTCACATCCTATCCCGCAACTGGACGGCACCTTGCTCTTGCCTGTGATGCCTCTCACCTAATCGATCAGTCAATGAGCTGAGAAAAGCAGCTAGGGTGGGGGGCATGGGAAGCCACAAAATTGCCCAAATTCCAGTTAAGTGACCCTATCGACAAGGATGCTTGGATTCACAGTCTAAGGCCCCTCACTCTGGTGATCTCATGCACGTTGCGTGTCTACACTCCAGAGTGAGTCCTGTTTCCAGTCATCTCACCCGAGACACCCCCGGCTAGTAGAGATTGGAACCCCGGCTCCCTGACCCTGCCGCCTGGGCTCTTCCCACTCTAACACACTACCTCCTACAGCTCTTTTCCCCAGAAACAGGGGGCTGCCCCCAATCCTGTCTCCCAGATGGGAGTCTCTTCTGTGGATTCTTTGCTTCTTCAGCCCCAGTCCAAGCAGAGCCCTGGCCAGGGCCACCACTCAGCCAGCTGGGTGGCAGGGAGGATAGGTAGGGGTTGGGGAGCCTCAGGCACTAATAAACACTCAAATAGGTGACAGGAACCTTCTTATCTGTGTGAAGAGCCAGGAGGCAGACATCAAAAACCTCTGGGATAGAGCCCACTGTATTATTTCTTCCTTGCTGTTCTGTAGCTAGGCAGCAGGAATTTGGCCTGGCAGGGAAGGGTCCACGGAGAAAAGGACACCCACAGGGGGAGAGAGGACCCCCCCCCCCGACCTCAGCAGACGGTCCTGCCCAGCTTCCGGCCCAGAGTTGGGGTGGGGGAAGGGTTGATCCCATCTCCATCTCTGACATTTATTTCCGGACTTCCCAAGCCTTTGGGTAGATGCTGCAAATTCTCAGGCTGGCTCTCATCTCCACGCCTCCACCGGGGCCTCAGTTCCAGCCCTGGGGCTCTAGGAACAGATGTCCTGACACAAACCACCAGGGCACTGCACATCCACAAGCAACTCTACCAACTCAGGGAGCCCACAGGGTAGACGGAGCACAAGTGCTGGGGTTTTCCATACACACAATTTACATGCACCCTTCCCAGGCATCCTCTCAGTGGGTTTCAGCCCCACAGTGGGGTCCCATGTGGTGGGCAGGGCAGATGGTATGAACCCTTTTCTTAGAGGAGGAACCCAGGGTTCAAGGAAGGTGAGCAACTTGCTCATGGTCTCAGTTTCCGGAGCTAGGGACCGCACTCATCCCGACCAAAGGCACAGCAGTCCCCATCATTAATGCCACGCCCCGCGCTAAGCACCTTCCCTGCGCCCAACATCCCAATAGTCCCACGAGGAAGACATTTGATCTCCATTTTACAGATAATGAAACAGGGACTTTGGGGTGTTAGGTGACTGGAGCCAAGCCTCAAGCAGCCTGATTCCGTGGACCCTCCCCCAGGGTGCGGACTGTGTCCAGCTGGGTCCCATGAGCCCCCCGCCCCTCCAGGAGCGTCGGGCCCACATAAGGTGTCTCGCTGAACATCTGCAGAACGTTTGTGCACTGAAGAAGTCTGTCTCCACTGCCCTTGCCCTCGACTTACTACTCCTAGACTCTTCCTGTCCTTTCTCCTCACGCCTGGCTGGTCTCAGGCCATTCGACACCTCTTTCCTGGGAGTTTAGGGTGAAGACCCCTCCACCTCCCACCCCCACCAGAGTTCCCCAAGGAGACTAGGAAGTCATTCACCACCTCGCTCCCCATGCCTACCAGCATTTGGGGATTTGTGGTTTGTCCGTGGTTCCCCCTTGCCTCAGTTTTCCCCACCTGTATCAGCTAGGAGGGAAGTGGGTGAGCAGACTCCTGGAAAAGAGGCCCAGAGGCTAGTCTGCCCCTCTCCTTCCTTCCCCCCAGGGATTTTGGGGGGTAGATACCACGGAGCCCCAGACAAGCAGAGAGCAGTCTGCAAGGCGGGGAAATGCTAAAATCTGAGGACAAGGGTCTCTGGAGGGTGGTCTCCTGCAGGGTGAGGTTTTGAAGGCCCCCTCTGGAACACTGGCAGCTCCAGCTGCCTTCACCCCCAGACATTAACCAGTCAACATCACTGAGAACTGACCAGGCCTGCAGGCACCGAGGAAACCAAGATGCCACTTCCGCAAACTGACAAGACAAGAGAGATGCCCCATGCTGGGCGCTCTGAGTGCCTCTGTGTGTGACCTCATTCCAGTGTCCCAGCACCTTGGAGAATGACACCCGTGTCACCAAGGATGAAGCAGGGATCTGAGACTTCCCCACGGTCGCATGGGCAGGACACAGATCAACAGGGACAGGAGTCCAGGTCTTTGGGGCCTGGGCCCATGTCTTGCCAATATCTCTCCAGGCTTCCTTCAGTAGTAGCTGGAGGTTTACACATACCTGGTGTCCCCAGCCTCCCTCTTAACCTGGCCTGGGGTCAAGGGCAGGTGAGCTGGGCAAGTCTCACCTCCAGGGGTACCCTGGGTTTAGAAGCCTGGGCTCTAGTGGTCCATGAGAGGACAGCCTTCCCCATGCCCTGAGCAGCTCAGGGTCATTCACACGCTGCCGGGCTGCTCCTCCCTCACCCCCTTCACCGGCACCCCTACGCCCCCCGCTGCAGCCCCTCTGGTCCCTCTGTCCTTTCCACTGCTACTGTGTCAGCCGCCCTGTTTGGGGCCCCAGGAATGACCAGGAGTCATGACTGGGAGGAACAGTGCCCCCGACCCCCTAGCCTGGCTTCCTACCTCTCCAGCACCTCTCCACCCAGCCGTACCGGCTGTTCTGTCCAGGGAGAGGGACTTCGGCCCCGCCCACCGGCCACAGCACAGCAGGGCACTTGGAGGATTGACCAATATCAGAGCGCCACCTAGTGTGCCCGGCGCGCGCCCTGTCCCCTGCCTGCCCTGGCTGGTCCGCTCACTCTGTCTGGGGCACCGCTGGGGGTGGGGGGGGGGATGCGGGGCTGAAGAGGAAGAAGGGTTTCTAGCCTGGGACTCACACTTAGGAAGGGCCTCAAATCCAGACTGCTGACACTATACCTAGCTACAACTTTGTTAACCACTCTTCGGCAGGTATGGTAACAAGAACCTATACTATCGAACGGCAACTAAAGCATCATTAACCATCCAAGCGGCCCCATCCGTGTACGGAGACTGTGCTCCATGCCTTGCTCAGCCTGTTTTGTGGTCCTCTCTCCCTCCCCGCCTCTCCCTTTCCCCCTCCTTCCCACACCTGGCCCGCAGCCTGATAGAGTAAAACAAGCACTGAGCGTGGGCAGAGAAGTCAAGCAAATCTGGGCTTCCGTCCTCGCTCTTGACCAGCTGTGTGACCTTGAAAAGTTAGCCTGAGCTTTCTGAGCCTTACTTTTTTCATCTGTAAAATGGGCTTGTAATGAGCCTCACATGCAATAACAAACGCAAGGCACTCGCCAAAGTGGCAGCCGCTTACCAGAGGCCCCCTAACCGCCAGTCTCGTCCTCCTCATCCCCCTCAGGGCCTCTGTCGTGACGTCTGCTTCCACAGCACCCCAAGCTGGATCTCTGTCACCCTCCTGCTCTCTGAGCGTGAGTCACAAGGCATCGTGCAGCTCCATGTTCTGCGGCTAGGTCCCTCTCCGCCTGGCCGGCTGGAAGCCCAGCCCAGTGGCCAGCCAAGGGCTGAACTGAATGTTCTAGGCCAAATGGCCACGTCCTGGTAGCAGAGCCTGTTCTCCAGCCTGACCAGGTTTCTGGCCCTGTCAGAAAATGAACATTTTCTACAGGCTTCCAGTTATGCAATGAGTAAGTTGCAGGGATAAACGGTAGAGTGCAGGGAGGAGAGTCAGTGGTGACACTAGTGTGGTGACAAATGGCAGATGCACTTGTGGGCACAGCGTAACACACAGAGATGGTGAATCACTATGCTGCACACCTGAAACTAATGGACTATTGTGCGTCAACTCTACTCAGTTTAAAAATAAACAAATAAGGGGCACCTGGGTGGCTCAGCGGGTTAAGCCTCTGCCTTCAACTCAGGTCATGATCTCAGGGTCCTGGGATCAAGCCCTGCATCTGGCTCTCTGCTCAGCAGGGAGCCTGCTTCCCCTCCCTTCTCTCTGCCTGCCTCTCTGCCTGCTTGTGATCTCTCTCTCTCTGTCAAATAAATAAAATCTTTTAAGAATAAAAAATAAACAAACAAAATTTAAAAAAAAAAGTTTTCCCTCCGAGCCTCGGTCTTCTCCTCTGTCGAGTGGCACTGAAGTTCCTGACTGGCACAGCTGTCACCAGGATTAAAGGGAGGACATTTGTGAAAGCATGTGTAAAGGTTGTAGCACACAGCAGGCCCACAGTAAGTGGAATTTTTTTTTTAAGATTTATTTATTTATTTATTTATTTATTTGACAGAGAGAGAGAGAGATCACAAGTAGGCAGAGAGGCAGGCAGAGAGAGAAGGGGAAGCAGGCTCCTTGCCGAGCAGAGCCCGAAGTAGGCCTCGATCCCAGGACCCTGAGATCATGACCTGAGCTGAAGGCAGAGGCTTTAACCCACTGAGCCACCCAGGCGCCCCCGTAAGTGGAATTTATTATTGTGTGAGCCTGGGAGGCCCAGTGGGTGCTCAAAGCCATGTCGAAGGAAGACGGAAGAGTCGGTTAGATTATCTCAGCTGTACAACTTCAACAAAGACGTCCGGGGCAAGGAGGCCGAAGGCAAGAAGGGGAGGATGGGAGCTGGTTTAAAATCAGCAAAAATTAAAACCCAGTCGGAATCTCAATCAACAACTTATTTAAGAGTAAGGCATCCCACAGGCTAGGGGTAATGGGGTGGGGGAAGCCAGGGGCTGAGGTGGGAATGGGGAACAGGCCAAGCGGGGTGGGGGATGAGGGGACGAACAGCCTCTTTATTAACACAATTATTTTATTTGCCGAAAGGTAATCATCCTAAGTGAGGTCAAGGCGGCTGGCCCGCGTTGCCATGGCAACGGAGCCCGATCACTTCGAGCAGGTGCAAGGGCTGGAGGTTCCCGAGAAAGGAGCCCGGGGATTTCTCTTCTTCCCCCAGAGAGAGAGGCTGAACAGTACCTTCGGGTATTTGCCTTCCTCCTCCCAACTCCAAGTGACAGATCTAGAGTCCCTGGGGGGGACCCCCAGCCTGGGCTTGCAGGGAGCCCGTCCTAGAGGAGAGGGGCCTCTGCATCTCATTTCATCCTGTAATCACCACGCAAAGAAGGGACTGAGCATCACCTGACCATCTTCCAGAAAGCGGTGGCTCCAAGGAGCTCCTGATCTACCCACAGACACACAGCCCCTGAGGATCTAGAAGCTGGAGTCTGAAGCCTGAGGCCCCATTTGCAGCTGCCTCAGAACCAGGGGCTGTGACAGTGACAGGGAGGGATGAGACCAGGGTCTTGATTGATTGGAAAAACTGAGGCAGAGGAGAAGTTGCTAATGGAGAAGTCAGGGAAGCCTGGGTTTGAGTGCCAACTCCCCCCCTCCTTCCCCCATCCCCCAGGCCACTTCGCTCTCGGCAAATGTGTTCCAAGCCTTGGTTTAGCCAATGCATTCTGCACCTGTGACTTGCCAGTCTCTGCAAGAGTAAGCAATGACCAAGACACATTTCCCCATCTGTAAAATGGGCCAGCTAAGCCTTGCCCTGGGGGCCCGGGACGGCAGTGGTGATTGGTAAGGGAGCTGCAGCGCACCAACGTAAGACACTTGTTCTCTAATGTTCACCCAAATCTCAAAGGGTGTTATCTGTGCTGTGAAGAGAACAAAAGACTCTGTGACCTCCAATCCTCCAGCACTCAAGTCCAAGAGACAGCAGAGCAGAGGGAGGCCCAAGGAGGATGCCCCCCTCCCCACCCCCCCACCCCTTCCCCATGCTGGGGTCCATTTTGCTTGTGCCCACGCTATCTACCGCCCTCTGGTAGAGGAGTCTGAAATAGTCACAGGGACAACTGTGCAAACCACAGGGAATTCAGATGGGAGTGAAAGGGGTGGAGAAGGGGAATGCTGGTAAAAGGAAGGAGAGGGGGAGCGAGAAGGGAGCCCCATTTACTGAGGGCCTGCTCAGCTCCTAGCCCTTTAGTGGAGATCCTGGTAACCCCAGGGATCAGTGCCTTGAAGTAATTACCCCTGTTCCACAAGAAGGAAATCAAGACTTGATATGGTTGGCAAGAGCCCAGGGCCCCAAGGCCAAGACACAAGTCCAGGTGAGTCTGACCTCAAAACGCCTCAGGCCACAAGCAGGAAGAGAAACTAAGGCTCCAGGAAGCAATGACGCCTTCTTCCAGGAGTAGGACCACTCTGGCCCAGATACCAGGGAGAGGCATTCTGGAAGCCTCTGTCCTCCTCCTGCACCCCCTCCCAGCTGTCTTCTCCACCAGCCACATCAAGATCCCAGTGTCCCATGACACACACACACTCACACTCATGCTTTGGGACGTCTGGTATACTGAAGACATTCACAAAGAAGCAGTTCGTCTAACTTCCCATTTTAGATTCACTCACCTCCCCTGAGGCTGCCGGTTGAAGTCTGCATGCTGTGCCAAATGACACGGACCAAAGGCAGGGGATGAGGGGGGACCGCTCAGGATGGGGCCCACGCACACGGCCGGCAGACGCCACCAGCCCTGGGGGACCCCAGGTGAAGGACTTGTCAGTCCGGAGAACTTCTGAGCAAAAGGTGGGCAGTGAAGAAGAGAGTTCTTGAGGGGTTACTTCCTCTTCCCAACTGGTCACACAGGGTGGGCTCCTGTGGGGGGAACAAGGGCAGCAGGTTTGAGGGAAGTTTCTGGGTCATAAGACAGAGAGAATCCGAGACAAGGTGAGAGACAGAGAGAGGGAGGGGATGGTTCCGGTTTCACAGCTGGACCCTTCACAGGGTACTGGCCACACTCCAGCTGGGTGATGGCGCCCATGCAGCCTTAAACTTTAACCAGTGGATCTAAGGCTTAGCCGCCAACAGCAGCAAGGAAGATTAGCGCCCCTTCCCACGAGGTGTGGAGTGAAAGGCAGAGTCGGGCTGAGCTATGTCAACAGGAAGGGAACAAATCTGACCCACTGAGGCTCAGCTAGACCCAAAAACTCAGCCCCAACCCTCTGTCCCCCAATCCCAGCAAGCCTCAAGTGAGAGGCCAGGATGCCTGAATGGGGAGGCTCAAGGTGTTCCTGCCATCCTTACTTGGAGAGGGGTGTCTCCGCATAGGAGCTGTGGTGGCCCCATTCTCCCCCTCAGGCCAGGCTGTAGAGAGGCCTGGACCAAATGGGCCACATCCCCAGCCCCCAAGTACGCTCTGGAGAGGGTGGAAAGTAGGAGGCGACAAATGGTATCAGCTGCCCAGCATAACTTATTAGCATCCAGGCGAGATTAATCAAGCCCAGAAACCTCGAGCAGACCCCTAATTAGTTGCTGCTGATAACTATATTTGTCATGCTCTCCAATTATTCCACTGTAAATTTCAGAGTTTAATTGCACCTTGTTCTTCATTGAAGTGTCACTGTTTGCACACGCTCCCCTAATTCTTTAGCAAATTTGACAAAATTCAGCATTAAATATAGATTATCTTTAGATTTCCATAATTAACACAACCAAACTGTCTCAGGCCTAAATATTTCTCCCAGCGCCGTAAATCTGGCCTGTCCCCAGAACCCGGAGAGCTGCTCCCAGCTCCCCTGCACAGGCCTCTGGGAGAACATGCGTTAACATCCATGAACACGACAGGCCTTGCAGGACTGGGATAGGGGCGGGAGGCGGGACTTCGTTGAGGGCACATACCCAGGGACCAGCCCACCCCCAAATTCATCAGAGGCCTCACAGAGGCTGCTCCCTGGGGTAGCTCAGCTGTGTCCCAGGGTTGAGAAGGCCGGTCTGGCTCTACGGCTGACCTCCGGCCCTGGCAGGTGGGCTAGAGGCAAGTGGCCCAGCCTAATGCCAGGCCGAAAGTCACTTCACCCCACAAAAGCCAAAAGGCCCCTGTTTGTGACTTTGTTCCCCATTAAGGCTGACCTTGATGTTTGACATTATGCTAGGAACATGACCCAGGCAGTCAGGAATGCCCTTCCTGACACCCTCATTGCCTAGCTTCTCTCCTAACTGACTCTCTCCAGACTCACCATTCAATTCTAAATACACCCTCCTGGGACTCTTAGTTCAGACTGGAGGGGCGGGGGCGGAATTCACGCCCACCCTCCAACATTAGGTTGCCAATCTTTTCCCCCAGCCCCCGAACCCCAAACCTAATACTACAACAAAGTCAGCATAGTGCCCCATTTCTAAGATGACAAGGGGACACAGTAAGGGTGAGTGGGAGAGGTCTGAGAAGCCTGTGCCCCCTCCAGAGGCCTACCCAGCCCTTGGCCCCTGGGAAGAGAACCAGATCTTGGGTTTATCCCAAGTCAAGCCCCTTCCCCCTCCCCAGGCTGGCTGTCTCATGGGCAGCTTGGTTTCCGGAGCTCAAATGCAAACCAAGACCATCACCCCCACTGTGTTCATGCAAATACGCACACACACACTTATAGATGCACACACACATAGATGCAAAGATAAGTACATACAGGTGCACAAAGACACACCACTGACACCCAGGGACACACACACACACAAAATCACATACCAACACACAAGGACAGACATACACACACAGAAGCACATACCTCTCTGCGTAGGCCCTGCAGCCAGGGGGGGGGGGGGCAGCCAGGCAGGGAAATACTCCCCAGAAACCAGCTCCATGTCCAGAGTCCAGCCGCGCTGAAGGGCCAGAGCGGGCGGGGGTCTCTCCAGCGGACCTCCCCATGGCCGCCCAGCCCCGCACTCCTCGATTGCCCTGAGGAAGCTACAGTGGCGGTTGAGGGGCTGAAGGTGGGAGCCCAGGGTAATACTGAGAAGCTTCAAAGTGTCCTCGCAGCAAATTTGGAGGAAAATCAATGGCCTTAAATGAGATTTGATTTTTCTCCACGATAGGCTGGGCTAGGGGTAACGTGGGGGAAAACATTTGCAAGTCATCATTTGATGAGGGGTTAATATCCAAAATATATAAAGAATTCCTACAACTCCACAGCAAACAAAAACAAAAATGACCCCATTAAAAACTGGACAAATGCATTTGCTAGGACATGGCTGGAGCTGGATAGCAGAATGCTAAGTGACATAAATCAGAGAAATACCACATGATTTCACTCATATGTGGAATTAAAAAAACAAAACATATAAGCAAAGGGGGAAAATGAGCAAGAATGACACAAATAAAAAAAGACTTTTTTTTTTAAGATTTATTTAGAAGAGAGAGAGAGAGAGAGCACACACACCCCCAGGGGGAGCAGCAGAGCAGGAGGGAGAAGCAGACTCCCCGCTGAGCAGGGATTCCCGAGGTGGGACTCGATCCCAGAACCCCGGGATCATGACCTGAGCCGAAGGCAGACGCTGAACTGACTGAGCCACCCAGGCACCCCAGGATACAGACTCTCAACTATAGACAGCAAACTGATGGTGACCGGAGGGGAGGGGCTTGGGGGACAGGTGAAGTAGGTGATGGGAGTGAAGGAGGGCACTTGTCATGATGAGCACCGGTTGATCATGGAAGTGTTGAATCACTACATTGTACACCTGAAACTAATATAACACTGTATATTAATTATATGGAATTAAAATTAAAAAATTGGGCAAAGGACTTGAATAAACATTTCTTCAAGGTTAATACACACTTGGCCAACAGGCATAGGAAAATACGTCCAGCATCGCTAGTCATTAAGGAAATTAAATCCACAGTGAGATATCACCTCACACCCATTAGGATGACTACTCTCAAAACAAAACAAAAAACCCCCAGAAAGTAACAAGTGTTGAAGCACCTGGGGGGCTCAGTCAGTTAAGTATCTGACTCTTGGTTTCAGCTCAAGTCATGACCTCAGAGTCCTGAGATCAAGCTTCCCGCTAGGCATGGAGCCTGCTTAAGATTCTCTCTCTCCCTCTGCCCTTTCAACACTTGCTCTCTCGAAAAGAAAAAAAAGACAAAAAAAGACAGTAACAAGTGTTGGAGAAGTTGTGGAGAAATCGGAGCCCTTGTGCACTGCTGGTAGAAGGGTAAAATGGTTATACCCGCTATATAAACAGTATGGAGGTTTCTAAAACAATTAAAAATAGAGGGGCGCCTGGGCAGCTCAGTCGGTTAAGCATCTGCCTTTGGCTCGGGTCATGATCCTGGGGTCCTGGGATCGAGTCCTGCATCAGGCTCCCTGCTCATGGGGGTGTGTGGTCTGCTTCTGCTTCTCCCTCTCCCTTTCCCTCTCCCCCTCCCCCCAGTTTGTGCGTGCGCGCTCTCTCTCTCTCTCTCAAATAAATAAATAAAATCTTTTTTAAAAATTAAAAATAGAATTACCCTGTGATCCAGCAATCCTACTCTTAGGTATATATCCAAAAGAATTGAAAATGGGATCTCAAAGAGGTATTTGCACGCCCACGTTCATTGCACTATTCGCCAAGCCAAGAGATGAAGCAACCCAGGTGTCCATCAGGCAATAAATGGAGAAATAAAATGCAGTATATACATGCTGTGGACTATTATTCAGCCTGAAAAAGGAGGGAAATCTTGTCACATGCTGCGTGGATGACCCTTGAAGGCATTAGGCCAAGTGAAACAAACCAGTCAGAAAAAGACAAATACTGTATGATTCCACTTGTCTGAGCATCTAAAGTTGTCATGTACATAGATACATAGAAACAGGATGGCAGTTGTCAGGGGCTGGGGGAGAGAACAGGGAGTTATTGTCCAATGGATGTAGAGTTTCCATTCAGTTTCAGAGGGAAAAGATCTGCTGGTCTGTTTACACAACAGTGTGAATAAACTACTCAACTATACACTTAAAAATAGTTAAGGAGTGTGTGGTTGAATATCTGACTCTTGGTTTAGGCTCGGGTCATGATCTCAGGGATTCTTTCCCTCTCCTTCTCCTCCCCATCCCCCTCTGCTTGCACGCACTCTCTCTCTCTCTCAAATAAATAAATAAAATCCTCTTTAAAAAAATGGTTAAGACGGGGCGCCTGGGTGGCTCAGTGGGTTAAAGCCTCTGCCTTCGGCTCAGGTCATGATCTCAGGGTCCTGGGATCGAGCCCTGCATCACGGTCTCTGCTCAGCGGGGAGCCTGCTTCCCCCTGTGTCTCTGCCTGCCTCTCTGCTTACTTGTGATCTCTCTCTCTGTCAAATAAATAAATAAAATCTTAAAAAAAAAAATGGTTAAGACGGTAACCAAAAGAGATGGAAAAAGCAATGGTTTTGGTGGCAGACAGAACTGGGCTTGACTCCCACCCCTGCCATTTCCTGTGTGTCCTGGGGCAGGTTGCCAAATGTCTCTGAGCCTCATTGTCCTCAACTCTACACCAGGGAGTGAGAGACTCTAACCAGGCTGCTGTGAGCATTATCTCATTAACAAAGCAGTGAAGGGCCTGGGACGTTGGTGTGAAACTCTAGGCATGGAGTTGCAGAAGCATCAGAACCACGTTCTGGAAGCTTCTCTTGGTGGAAGCTGCTCAGGCCTCTCAGACTGGAGTTGGGGCAGCTGTCACCCTAGGCCTGAGGGCTCCCATCCCGTCTCCCACCCCTTCCCTCCTGCTCTCCTCATTCCTCACCTCACTCTCGCCACACTTGCCTCTCTGGGAGCCCACCGCCCGCCGAGCAGGCCCCTGCCAGAGGGTCTTTGCTCTTACTTGGTGTTTCCACTGCCTGGAATGCTCTCAAATGGCTCTCTCCCTCGCTCTCCTCAGGTCTTTACTTAAAGGTCACCTTTCCAAGGAGCCCCGTCCCTCAGGAACCCATTTAAAATGTCACCTTCCCCCAACCACTGCACTCACTCCCATCCCTTTTTCCCTGCTGTATTTCTTGCATAACACATTATATAATGTTACTTATTGATTTTTGACTTGTTTACTGCTGTGGCCCCAGCTGGCACATAGTAGGTGCTCAGTAAATCTTGTTACGTGACAGCATGAGCCAAGCCTTGGCCTTCTGTCCTCAGAGGCCCTCTGCCCCATCCTCTACTCCATCCTAGCTGGTGGGGTCTGCAGCTTTAAGGACTCCCACTCCCAGGTCCTGGCAGGGGAGGGGGTGCCCCACTTCCCCTGCAGCCCCAGGCTCCTCAACTGCCACTCCACGCAGCCCGGGCACCAATCCTGTCCATCAATATCGGCCTCCAGCAGCCACACTTGGACGCCCACCCCGATCGATAACCAGCGGCTGCCATCGATCAGCCCCCAGGGTATCAGGAGCCAGGGGAGAGGCGAGGCGAGGGACAGACAGGGTGTGGAGACACAGCCCCAGAAAGGGAGCAGCAACAGGGAGCCCCCAGTGACCTGCAGACAGGACAGAGATCATCAGGAAACCAGCAGAGCTGAGAGAGAGTCGCCAGACCCCAAGCTAGGAAGGGCAAGGAGGCAGACACAAAGGGCGGCCCCTGAGAAGGAAGGAAGAGGCAGGCAAGGAAGAGTCCTTGAAGGCCTACCATGTGCCACAAGCATCTTTTCTCAAACCCCAGCACAACTCTGCAAGAAAAGTTACTGGTGCCATTCTATAGGAAGGACACCAAGCTCAGGGGTTAAGAAACTTGACCAAGGCCTGAGCCTTTACTTGGGAGCAGGGCCTGGATTAAAACCTCAATCTGGGGGTCTCTGAGAGTTCAGGCTCTTTTGCTGCATCCCACCGTACTCTGAGCTGTCAACTCTGGCCTCCCCGCTGGGGCATATACCCCACAGCTGAGTGGGGGGCTGGTGGAGCTGGCCCCCACACCCCTCGGCTGGGACGCCCCACTTAGAGATTGTCGGGATGGTTCAGGAGAGGTGGAGCGGGGAGAGGGGCTGGAGGTGTTACAGGGGGGCGGGTTGGGTGTAGTGGGAGTGTGGGCAGCATGGCTGTGTGCGGATTGGGCTTGGCCTCCCCAGCGGCAGGCCTCCTAGCTGATGCTTGAGCCGGAGGTCCTCTCCTGCCAAGGCCAGCTCCCTATCCTCCAACCCCCACCCCCTACAAACCCTTCCCATTGTGGCTGCATGAGTTTAGGCAAGTTACTTAACCTCTCTGGGCCCCAGTTTCCTATCCATAAATCAAAGGGAGTAACAGTGCTTACCCCAAAGCTTCATGAGGATTAAATGAGAGGAGGGGCGTAAACCGTTAGCACATGGTAAGTACGTGATAAACGTTAGTACCATCCCCATCATCCCCATCACCCTGCTCCAAGCCCACAGCTTCAGGGGCCCACACCCGCCATGGGTGTTTGAAGTATGCGTGTTGGCCTCAGGACTCCGATTCAAACAAGATCCAGCCCCTCGCCGTGCCTGACCCACCACTAGTCCCCCCATTTACGGGAAGGGCATCTGAGCAAGACCCGGATACAGATGGGTCTCAGCAGGGCCGAGGGCCGAGGGGTTCCACAGAGCATCCCTTTGCTCTCCACTAGCTCCTTTGTTCTGGAGAATCAAGAGCAGCTGTGGCTAGGGAATCATCTGTGTCTTGCCTTCTCGGAAAGTGGAAGGGGAGGGCCAGCTACAATTGTGCTGAGATCTGCCCCCAGCCGACAGCAGAGAAAGGGGGAGGCAGTTCATCTCCAACCTCAGGACCCATTCATTTGTGATTTTTAAACCTTCAGTATGTGCCTGGCCCTGGACAGGGACCATGGAATATAAAATGAGAAAAGCTCATTCCTGCCCTTCTAGCGGAAAGGAGGGGGGGCATGTCCTAGAAGTGGGAGGGGCCTTTGTGTCCACAGAGGCCTGTGGCGGGGGGGGGGGGGGGGGTGGCCAAGGGGCTACTTTCGAGAAGGGACCACGCCCCACCGTCTTGCCGCCCTTCTGGTTGGCGGACTTGTGCCTTGGTTTCTCCTTTCTAGAGGAAACTGGTCAGCCCACTGACATTTTTTTAGACTGAGGATCAATCACAAAAGGTGACACTTTTCAAGGAGTCTCTCTGGACACCCACAAACCTCAGCAAAAAAAAAAAAAAGCCCCAAGTCTGAAGGGAAGGGGAGGTGCGGAGGTGGTGGGAGAAAGCAGGGCGGGCCAAGTTGAGCCAGCTGCAGGGCTGGGCAGCCTTGATAAATATACAGTGTTTTAATAAGAGGTCTTTCCACTAGTACAGCTGATAATGCTCAAGTTCAACATTTTACCTTGTTTCCTGCCCACAATTTCAGGGGTGGTTTGGTTTGGTTAGCTGGTTCAGTTATGTTTCATTTTTTCCTAAAAAACAAACAAGCAAACTTTCTCTGTCAACTATTTACAAGTGGGTGTTAATTTGGGGGGGAAAGTCTGCATTCTGTTAATCTAGGAGCCTACGCAGGGAGGGGCTGGCCCACAGCTGGTGAAGGGTGTCCTCGGAAAAGGAATATGGTGACTGAGGGGGCGCAGCGGGGGCGAAGGACAGGCATTTCCATAAGAATCCTTCTTGGAGTGTCTGGAGGGGGAACCTGGTTTAGAAAGAGCCTTCCCAGAGCCCAAGATCTAAATCTCCTGGTCCTAATTCACCGACCAGCCCCACTCCTTTTCCCAGTCTGGGGAAGAAACTGGGACAATTAACTGGGGCAGAGCTTTCGCCCTTTCCTGCTTCTCTAAACGTGGCGGCTCCCCCACCCCCACCCGCAGGCGGCTAAACAAGGTTCTGCAATTTAAAAAAGATAAATTCAGAGACAGGTGTGTTTGCAAACTAACAATGGCTGCCATTATTGAGCGTTTACAGTTTTCTGGGCCCCGTGCTACCCCGCCACGGGGACGGTAACTGTGGGACAGAAGCAACTGCGTGTGCTAAAGAATAAATCATCCGGCTAGGAAAAGGCGGACCAGGACTAGAACCCAAGACCGTGCTGCTCACCTCGAGGTATAGATTTCAAAGAAAGAAAGTGTCCAGATTGGGATGTGGTGGGGCTGGGGGACTAGAACTTACCGAGGAGAGGTTGGTGGGGGAGGGAAAAGAAAGGGGCGGCCTCAGGTCCTGTGTCCCCTGACCAGGCCTCCAGGACCGGGTGGCGGGGGTGGGGTGGGGGGGGGAGACAGCGACAGCCTCCTGGCCAGTGGCCACCACCTCTCTGCTACATAAAACCCTCTCTGTGTGCATGGGAGCCCAGACCTCAGAGCGGGCCACATTGAGCTCTGGCTGAGTAGGGGGCAGTTAGAACTTTCTGGAGCACCTCCCCCAGTAGGATGAGCCGAAGACCACCAGGGAGGTGTTAATGAAACAGGGAAGCTGTGAACAGACCCAGGAGTGATTCCAATCTGACACCTCCACCCTAGCCCCCACCAGTAATGAGCTGGGACCTGCCCTTCTCCCCAGAGAGGAAGGTGCGGGAAGAAGAGGAAGCCCTTGGGCATCTTTGTGGCCTCCGACGCCTCCTTTCTTCCTCATTGTCACCATCACCATCTTCACCATCATCATCATTTTCACCACAATGAAAAGCTCCCATTATTAAGCACCTACTGTGTCCCATGCACTGTGCGAAGTCCACTTCCTAAGTCCGATAATGAATCGTCACAACGAGCTATGCGGTAGGTACCATCCTTGTCTCCATTTTACAGGTGAAGAAACTGAGGCTCAGCTGGGTTAAGCGACTGGCCTGAGGCAGAGCTAATGTTAGGACTCGGGACTGTCTGACTCAGAAGTCTGCATTCTTACTGCTTTTGCTACTGTGCCTCTGGGCATGGGCCCACCGAGGTCCTCAGTAGGAAGGTGGGTGGAGTAGAAATGTTCCCCTGTCCGGAGACAGGTAGAGGAGCCCAACCCTTGGGACCCGGGGGCGGGGGGAGGGGGGAGGTCTCCCACCTCCATGCAAGGAGGCCAGTACGTGTGGACCCGAGCTGGAGCTGGCGTGGTGAAGAAAGGCAGCGAGCCCATCCTATATCCAGAGATTCCAGAATCGGGGAGAAAGAGGGAAGAACAGGATCCTAGCCCTGCCACTGAGGCTCATCCCCTCCCTGAGTGCTCGCTGGGTCGTCTTTCCATTTGTGTGCAATGGGAGTTGGGCCAGGGGGCTCCAAGGAGGGACCTCCAGCTCTGCCCACTGTCTGGGGAAGGCGATGGAGAGGGACATTGGCCTAAGGATAATGTGTGTTTGCGTGGGGGGGGGGGCTGTTAGGAAGACCCCTGCCTCCTGGTCCTGGAGGGAGGGGCTGAGCAGCTCCGTGAGTGGAGTCCCATGTTTGTAAACATCATTAATCAGGGATTAGCAGATGGGCATGCTAATTGCACCTGTGGAAGCCGGAGACCTCAAGGTTGATTACATTTACAAACTGTGGGGATCCCTGGCGCCTGGCCCTGCCAGAGTGACGGGGAGGGTCTCATTTAGGACCTCGGCCTGGGGGAGGGAGCTGGCAATTTAGCCTCCTGCCAAAAAATAAAAATAAAAATAATTCCAGCCCTGGAGGGGGCTGGGGGTGCTGGCCACAGTTCGGCTCTTCTGGAATACCAACCTTCTGAGCCCCTTCCTCTCTTGGCTGGGGAGCCCTGACAAAGGATGATCTTGCTAATGTCATTTCAACTCCCTCCCCTCTCCAACTCCCTCCAGCTGCTCTCAGGGGTAAATCGTGTGTTGCAGCTGGAATAGGCCCTGGAGTCTCTGGGGAAACTGAGGCCAGTTTGGTAGGACCGCAGAGCCGGTGCCCTCAGGTGGGGCACGAACAGCTGCCCCGCTCCTACAGGACCAGGCGTGCACGAGCTCGAGCCCGCGCCCTGGTGCTCTGACTCGGGGAAGTTAAGGGATATGTCCGCACTCACACGACTAGCAAGTCAGAGTTGGAACTTGAACACTACCTAACAGCCAGGGTCACGTTCTTTACCGCCCCTGCTCCCCTCTGGCTTCATCCTGACCGTGCCCTCCAGGGGATGGGCCCCCAGCCGGCCCCCCTGCATACCCGCAGCCACAGCCTCCCCGGTGCCTGTGTATCTCCCCATGCTTGCTCTGTGGCAGGCACCGGAGGCCGCCCCAAGGAAATCTCCACCCCATCCTCCGCCTTGGGGTCTCAGGCGCCTTCGGACTTCATGCCTGGTTTGTGCAACTACATACCGATGTGCGCACGGCGGGTAATTCTGGCCTCAATACCCTTTGGTTCGAGTGAACCTGCCTTCCAGAGGCCAGACAGGGTGCTGCCCAGGGGATGAAGCAGGGAGGAGCCCCGAGAGTGTACACACACTTGCTTATTTATTCTGAAGACTTGGCTCCTGGGATTGGAAGCCTGGCAAATTCCGGTTCTGCCGGTGAGTCAGCAAGCTGGAGCCCCGGGAGAGCGATGATGCGGATCCCATCCGAAGGCCCGCAGCCTCGGGACCAGGAAGAGCCATGTTTCGGTTCCGAAAGGCGGGAAGAATTCTTAGGGGAGGGTCAGCCTTTTTTTTTTTTCCTCCCCATTCAGGCCTTCAGGGGGCAGTTAGAAGTTTCTAGAGCACCTCCAGATTGAATGAGGCCCACCCACTCTGGAAAGGCCACTCTGCCTCAGTCTACCAACTTAAAGTTCGTTTATTAGTAATCTGTTTATCAATAATCTCCACACCCAACGTGGGGTTCCAACTTACAACCCTGAGATCAAGCGTCACATGTTCTTCCAACCGAGCCAGTCAGGCGCCCCTCAACTTCAATGTTCATCTCATCCAAAAACACCTTCATGGAAACACTCAGAGTAACGTCTGACCAAACTATCTGGGGATCCCGTGGACCAGGCAACTCCATATGCAAACTGAGCGCTGACACGCGGCCTGTGTTATCAGCTGCTGGTCCTGGGGTACGCAGGGCTTGGGTGTACAGAATGTGTTTTACTGATACTGTTTTATTTTTACAAACCCTGGTTGGGGCGGGGCCAGCTGGAGCAGGTACTGAGGACACTATCCCCATTCTAGATGCTGGGAAGCCATCCAGGCCAGAAGCCACAGAGCAGGGGCTGGCCCCAGCACCTTCTTGAGAACCTTAGGGACAGACAAAAGGTCAACCGGCCCAAACTTTCAGACATGCGCTCAAAAGCACGGGTGTGAATGATTTAGGCGGAGTTTCTGGGACATGAGAAGGTGGTTTGAAGACCGGTGATTCTTGAGCCCAGCGGCACACTGGTGTCAAATGGGAAGCTCTAAGAAATGTGGGGCTGGTCTCCTTCCCCAGAGATTCTGATCGAATCAGCCCGATGCCTCTGGGCGTCCGGAATATTAAAGCTGTCCCTCCCCCGCCGCCGCCACCACCGCCACCACCACCACGCACATCCTCAAGCCCATCTAAGGTGTAGCCAAAGTTCAGAACCACATTAGGCTCATGGCCAAGAGTGCACCAGGGATGGGGGAGGCCGTGTAATATGCCCAAGGCTGCATTATGCCAAGAGAAGTCCGAATCTGTGTGGGAGTCGAGGACAGACAGCTCGAGGGGACCAACTTGGTAGAGAGATCTGTGGAATTTTACGAAAGTGTTTCTTCCTCTCCCTTGAGACAAAAAATTCTGACTTTAGAGCAATCTTAGGCCCTTTTAATGTCTTTCTAAATTGACATCCCCATCAAAATTCCTAGATAAATTCATTCCACAGAGAAAAGGGTGCTACAGTTTACTGAGCATCACTGTGAAGAGGGCGCTGAGCGAGCTCATGTTGCCCTCTGTCCTCGCACAACTCGGGAAGGTAGGGTGAACCCCCTTCCTGGACAAGGAGACTGAGTGAGGCTCAAGTGGGAAGGGAACTTGCCCAAGGTCACACGGCAATCAGGACTTGAACTTGGGTTGCTGTCCTCCAGATCCAGGCTGCAGAGCAGTGGTTCTCAACTAGGGGCAACCGTGCAACTGTGTCTTCCAGGGCATGTGTGGCCATGTCTGCAGACATATTTGCTTGTCACAACAGGGGGCAGGGCGTGCTACCGGCACCCGGTGGGGGAGAAGCCTGAACATGCTACAGTGCGCAGGACAAGCTGTCACAACGAATGTCAAGACTGCCAAGGCCCAGAAACCCTGTTCCAGTGGTTCTCAGCCGGGACTACACAGCAGATCCATTCGGGGCCTTTAACAATCCTGATATCCAGGCTTCCCTGAACATCAGGTTCTCTGGGGGTGCGTCCCCAGTGTAGGTCGTTTTTGGAAGCTTACCAGATGGTTCCAATGTGCAGCCAAGACTGCTCTAAGCCACTTACGCTGGGGGCTGCTGCTCCACTTGCGGGACCCGGTGGGAGGAGGACCAAACCCATCTGGGTTGTACAATCAACAGCAACCCTGTGCTCACTACTTCACACGACCAAAGGCCAGGCCAGGTTCTGTGCTCCATCGGTTCCTTTCGCAGAGGTGCACCGATGGGTCCCTGGGGAGGGGTTCTGGAGGGCCAGGGAGGAGAGAGGCGTTTGCTAATCTTTCTCTTGTCTCTCTGGGGGCCACCACCAAGCTTCTCCCCAGGTGGCCGCAAAAGCTGCCAGAAGACACTGTGGATCAAAGAGCGAGGCTGCCACCTAGTGGAGGAATAGGACACAGCGGCCCAGGTGATTTTATTTGATCCTCACAGAGTCCGGGTGAGGCAGGCCCAGAAGGATGAAGCCATGTGCTCAAGGCCCCCACTGGGGCAGGGTTTGAGCCTGGATTTGTACCTTTCTCGTCCACAAGAGGAACCGGGCCTCCCTCTGTATTCTCACACTGGTTCAAGAGGAACAAGACACCTGGACTGGGCCGCCCGATTCCCTTCTGATGTCTTGACCTCCAGGCAGGGCCCAGGAGGAGAGACCCTCTATCCCAGCACATCCTGGAGATGAACAAGCCACCGCCTCCAACCACAAGGCCAAAATCAAAACCGGAAACAATCTTCCTCTGGTCTCTTCAGCAGAGCTCCCTGCCCCCCCAAGATAGTGGCTAGTAAGCAGGGGCCTGGGTGCACACTCAGGCGAGAGACTCCAGCACATTCGAGCTTGAGGGTATATGTGCCCTCCAGCATGCACAACTCAGTCCAAGTCAGCTCCCGTTCTGCCTCTCTTGTTCCAACCCTGAGGACAGTCCTGGGTGCTGCACCACTCCTGGTCCTTCTGATGTGGTGGAGGGTTCTCGGGGGTCTTGGAGAAGGTGTTCTCTCTTCCCCTCCCCAGGGGAACCCTTCCTCTGGCTGCAAATGGAGTGAAGAAGAATTCCTGCACCGACAGACAAAAGGCCAAGGGGAAGGGAGAGGATGGAAAGGAGGAAGGATCACTGGCCAGCACTCCCTCATTGCATCCTCGAAAGGATACACTTTCCCCTTTGGCACAGAAAGTGACTGAGACAGAGAAAGACAGAGAAACTTGTTTAGGGTGAAGGCGCTGCGCATGGGGGATCAGAGGGCAGGAAGCCGGGCCACAGAAGACTCACCTGCTGCCACGGAGACATTCAAGGATTCAAGTCCAGAAGGCAGCTGCCGGCCTGGCAGTATGGTAAGGAGAAGCTGGCAGGAGGCTTGAACCGCCTGGGACAGGCCAGAGCCCTCGTTCCCTGCAGGGCACAGAGGCACAGGGTTAAGGAGGCCCCGGCTGGACGCTCAGAGGCTTGGGACATGCACATCTGAACACGGGAAAAGCGGGGCCATCTACCTACCCAGCACTAGGAGAGTAGGCCGGTCCCAGAGGAACTCCAAGCAGCTAGTGATGGGGATCTCAGAGGATGGGGAAATCTCAGGCCCTGGGCAGCCCACCGTGCCAGCCACGAGCCAGCCCTGCCGGGATTTGGCCTGACAAAGAGAAAAAAATCAAGTTCTAGCTTGCCAAACCTTCATCAGAGCCCCAGGCGAAGGGCCAAAGTTGCCCATATAGTCACTGACCCCTCAATTCAGTCAACAGTTACTAAGCCCCTAGCATGGACAGGCTCTGTTCTAGGCTCTGGGGACAGGGCAGGGAACAAAACAGGCCAACATCCCAGCCATCCAGTGGAAGGGTGATTAGGGTGGGCCTCACTGAAGTGACACTGGACGGCAGAGCTGAAGGGGATGAAGAGTACCGTGTAGACATGTGGGGGAAGAATAATCTAGGCAGAGATGAGTAAATGCAAAGCCTGAGACGCTGGTGCTTATGGGACACGCGTGAGGAACGGCACCCCGGCGAGATGGTGGCCTGTAGGGAGGGAGCTGCTGGGACTGGAGAGGGAAACAAAGGGCCACCTAAAGCAGGACCTCAAAGGCCACTGGAAGGACTTTGGCTTTTACTCTGGGAGAGCTGTAAAGGCTTTGAAAGGTTTTAAGCAGAGAGGTAGATGGTCTGACATGTTCCAACAGACTCACTCTGCCGGCTGCGTTGAGAGCCAACAGCAGAAGGAGCCTGGGGAGGTCGTTTCCACAATAATACAGGCAAGAGGTTGGTGGCCTGCACCACAGTGGGAGCTGAAGCGATGGTCAGGCTTGGTGGGCATACAAAAATAAGGAAAGAATCTGCAGGTAGGGCCACAGGGTGAGAGAGCAGGAAGAAGAATCAAGGCCACCACGGCTCCAGGCCTAAACAAAGGGATGCAGTCGCCCTCCCCTCGGCTAGGCAAGTCAACAGAAGGAAGCGCTCAGCTCTGGAAACGGGGAGTTTGAAATGCCCCTCGGATCACCAAACCAGCTGATGAATCTAGGGCTCACGAGTAAGATCCAGGCTAGGATATACATTGGGAGGCATCCAAATATAGACGGAATTTAAAGCCTTGAGACTGGATGAAACTAAGAAATGAACACATAAGGAAACAGATTCTAAGGACTGGGCCTGGAAGCCCTGAGGGGGCGGCTGGTCAGGGGAGCAGCCAAATGCAAGGCAAGACTGCCCCCTTGTGTCCAGCAAGAGAAGCACAGCTGAAGACCGAAACCTGGACCAGGAGTGGGGTTTCTTAGGTTTTACCCCTTCCTGGATATCAAAGTTGTTTTTTGGTGGTGGTGGTGGTGGTGATGGTGGTGGTTTGTTTGGGGTTTTGGCGGGGGTGGGGGGAGGGGCAAGGCATAGATTAGTCTGTCCTTGTTCAGAGAGCCTTTCAAGCTGAGCCCCTACTCAGGGAATGCATGACTTGGGCCACCCAGCTTCCCATAGCAGAACAAAAAACATTTCCTGACAAACTACTGAGAAGGCAGGGAGGCTGTGAGGTACACTAGCCTCTCGGGCAAACAGGTACGCCTGGGGAAGGAGTGAAGTAAAGGGAATGAAGCTAAGAACTCTCTAACTTCAGATTCTGCTCTACTTATGGTTTCAAAAATTCCAGGATCCTTCCCTTCCCAAAGGGATTTAGAAGGACGTAGGGAACGATGCCAACATCTTCCCCTTCCTCCATCAGCTGCTGGATGAGTGCCCTTGGAGGGACTGAGCTTGGCTGATTTCTGCTCCTTCACCCACCGCCCCCCTCCCCGCCATTACCTGTAGAAAACTGGCCAGGTCATCAGTGGAGAACACGTCCATCACCTCCATAGCACCCGCGCTGGCCTTGCTGACTACCGGAGTGAGCGGGCAGCTGCAAATTTCCCCATGGCCCGCATTAAGCTGGGAAATCTCAACCCCGGTGCCCTGCCCTCCCCTGCGCCCCCCAAGGGTTAAGGGTGAGAATTCTGACGATAGGAGGCCTGGCAGAGGGATCGAAGAGCTTAGAAACTCGGCGGCGCCCCAAACTGGGGCACATGGGGACTAAGGGACGTCCGTGCCTGTTTCTCCCGGTGGTGATGACTTTATCCACTCCGAGGAAGTGAGCAGAACGCAGCACGGCCCCAAGATTGCGGGGATCCTGGAGCCTCTCAAGGACGAGCCACAGCTGCTGGGGGTCGTCGCCTGGCCTCGCTTCCCCGACCTCCGTCCAAGGCCGAGCCTTCAGCGGGCTCACCTCCATGCAGACGCCCTGGTGGACCTGAGAGCGGCACAGGGCGTCCAGCTTCTGCCGTCTGAGCCGCAGAACGGGGATGTCCCGCGCCTCTGCCGCTCGGAGCAGCTCGGCCCGCTCCCCCGGCAACCCGGACCTGCCGGCCTGGAGCAGGAGCCTGGCCACACGGCGACGGGCGGCCCGCAGGGCCAGGAGACAAGGGGACAGGCCAAACAGAAGCTCCAGTCCCCGCGCAGAGCGCGGGGTCGGCGCCAGGTCATCCAGCAGCAGGCGCCTCAGCTCTTCCCCGCCTGGCCGCTCCCCACGCAGCGTCGCCCGGGAGAAATGACGCGCGAGGAGGCGACCCGAGTAACCCCAACTCGAGCCCCCGACGGCCGAAAGCAGTGCCATGGCCTTTGCCCCTGCAGCGTCATCAGGAACGCTCACTCCCGCCGGGGCCCGCTCCCGGCTCCCCAACACCGGCGAAGGGGACCAACGGCCTGGACTCCCCCGCAAATACTACCCAGAACCAGGGAGCTGAACCACAGCAACCCCTCCCCACCTCCCACGTGGGTTACCGCGCTTCCGGGTTCAGGCGGCCCGCCCCCTGCCCGCCGACGCACTGCGCATGCCCGGCCGCCAAACCGCGCCCACAGCGCCCCCACAGGGCTGGCTGAGCGGCGGCCCTCCCAGTACCCGCTGCCCGCCGGGCCACCCCTACCGGCTACTTCATTCCGAGCCCTTCCAGGTCCCAAGAGGCCCCAGGAGGCTGGAGGGCCACACTCACCCGGGCACCAGTAAAGGCCACTTTAAGGGCAGGTGTTGAACCAGGTCACTGGTGGTGACTCCCCACATCCAGCCCACCACCCGGTGCTGGTGATTTTCCTTAGAAACTTCTGCATCCCAGCCCCTCCTCTGCTCCTCCACTGCCTTGTCCAACCCTCAGCATCCGTCAGCAGAACCCCAGCAGTCACTTGTCTAAGTGACAGCTCTGTGCCTGTCCCGCGCCTGCTGACAACCAACGGATGCCCTCGGCCCACAGGCAATGAGCAGTCTCCTTGCTCAGCACTCAGACCTCGGCTGATTCCGGCAGGAGCTTCCTTTCCAGCCCCGTCTCACCCCCGCACTACGTTCCCTGCTGTTTCCACAACGCTGCCTGCTCAGCTTCCCACCCTGGTCTCCATTGTTGTCCCCTTTCCTGGCTGGCAAACTCCTACCCATTTTCAAGACCCAACCCAAACACACGTCTGCTCCCTAAGGTAATCCACATTCCAGGAGTGATGCCCCAAATCCACCCACCTTCCCACTCACCTGGAAGAAATTCTGAGGCACAACCGCCCCTAATCACAGACAAGGAGGAAGAACTGAAAGACACCCCCGAAGCCAAGGTAAGTTGTTGCAATTTTTCTTTTTTAATGCTCACAGTGAAATCCACTTGGGAGGCAGGCCCTGGTATTCAGCTACCATAGTCAGTGTGGAGTGAAGACCCCCACGGGAGCCAAGAAGCCAAGTCTGGGCTGGAGAACTGGGATGGAGGAAGTGAAGGGGGCGATGGGGGCAGCAGGGCCGGGAGAGGAGGAAGCCTGGAAACTTGGATAACCATTCAGATAGAAGGTGAGAGCTTCCCTCTGCCACCTCCCCGCTGAGGGACAGGGGGAAGCCCCCCTTTTGGCCACAGTCTCTTCCCAGGTCAAAAGGAAGAGACCGAAGAGAGTAAACAAAGGCCAAGGAGCCTAAGAAGGGGACCGAGAATGAGTTACCAGGTAAAATAATCAGGGACACCACCTCCTCTCCCCAGCCCACTGTTCATATTTGTCATGGAAACAATTTGATAAGATATAAAAACTTCGAATTTTCTAGGCCCTGGTGGGGTGGGGGGAGGAAGCGGAATCCAGGAGTCCAGAAATCAACACCTAAAATCCAGAGGCAGGAGCCAAGCCGTGAGGGGCGGGGAAGGAAGGCAGAGCGCCCCACAGGAAACTAGATCACCTGCTCCGTGGGCCTCATCTGGATGTCTCCAATCTGCTGGAAGGCACAAGGCTTGAGGCAGCCGGGACAGTCTCCCCACCCCCTAAGGCCTCCCTGCTGTCCTCCTCTGAGGATGGCTGGGCTCTTCCAGGGGGTGGACAGTCAAGGCCAGACTCACCTGGACGTGTGGAGGGGTGCTGAGGACATAGAGGACAGCCTCGGCCACATCCTCGGGCTTGAGACACTGGGGAGCACCGGAGCAAAGGGGTGAGGTGAGGACAGAATGGACCTCCCACCTCTGACATCCTCTCCAGCATCTTCACCCCCCACCCCAGCCCTCCGGGAGGGGCAACAGGCTGGCTAGAAGGGTGCAGTCTGAAGGCCAGGGTTCCTTCTGCCTTTACGGAGGGAGTGAGTGGCTCAGCCATCCCAGATGGAGGGCCCACCTTTATGCGTTCGTAGGTGGCAGCTGCCTTCTCAGGGTCTTTGTCGTGGAGTTTGAAGGCGAACTGTGTCTCCACCACTTCTGGAGAGATGCACTGCACCAACAGAGAGGGCCTGCTCAGGGGCCGAGCCAAGCCCCACCTCCGCCCCAGGCAGAGGCCGGGCCTTGGGGAGGGCAGGATGGAGGCTGCAGGGCCCCCTCCTTTGCCGTGATGGCTACCCGATGTGCAGCAGCCACCTCGTCCTCCCCAAGCTGCGATGATCACAGTGACACCTGCCACCCACAGAGCCCTTAGCAGGTAAGGGTTTTACGACAGTGTCCCTTAAAATGTCATAGCCAGATAGGGGTCATTGTCTCCATTTTCCGAGTGAGAAGGCTGAGGCTTGGAGGGGCTGAGTGAGCTGCCCAGGGTCCTGCAGCCTTCGAGGAAAGAGCTCAGAGTCCGGGTTGCCAGCCAGGCTTTCCCACACCTCTTGCTTTCCCTCAGTCTCCCCCACTGTGCTCCCTTCCGGTCAGCCCCCGCCTCCACAGGCAAGGACTGGGCAGGGTCATACAAGCAACGGCACAGCCCAGGGGCCCTGTGCCCCTCAGGCTCCCAGCAGCGCACCCCGAACAGTGTGCGTGTGGGGTGGGGAGGGCCTGAGCCCACCCTGTCCCCAGCAGGGCCAGGCTGCGCCCTCACCGTGGCTCGGATGTGGGTCTGGGCCTCCCGAAGCTCTTGCCTCAGTCCCTCTGTCAGCGCGGTGACGGCGTACTTGGTAGCACTATAGAAATGGATCACGGAGTGGGGTGACACCTGGTGACCAGACATGCTGGGTAGAGGGAGGGGAGGGGAAAGAAGAGCGTGAAGCCGCTGAGAGCAGCCGAGGCCCCTGCCGCACCAGTCAGCCCCGCCACTGGGACGCCGCATGCAAGCCCACTCGGGGGACCGCTGGAGGCCATCCTGGGGGCCCGCTAAGGTAGCTTCGGGGGTGCCAGCCGCTCCTGCCAGCCCTGCGCTCCCTGCGAGGCCAGCTAGGGGCCGGCACTCCATGTACCCTATTCTGCCCCTCACCGTAATCGTGCCGTTTGGCTACTAACCGGGTATTCAGTCCCTACTTTACCACCAATGAAACACCCCCAAAGAGGTCAGATGAGCTGCAGCAGATCGCCCGGCTGGGTGGCTGAGTGGTGATCTGAGCGTTAGCCCTTGGCCACCTGCCTCACCTGTTGATGTTAATGATATGCCCGTCATCCACCTCGCGCTCCTTCATGGACTGGTAGGCCTCCCGGGCACAGATGCTGAGGCCCAGCACGTTCACCTGCAGGCCGGGGAGGGCAATGGGGTGTCTCCAGCTCGGGCCCATCTGAGCAGGTAATAGAGCCACAGAGCACCTCCTGTCCGGGGGGGCGGGGGGCATTCCAGAACAGTGTCCAGGTCCTACCAGAGATCACCAATGGCTCCAGGGTACCTTGCCTCCCCCTAAAGCCACCAGCCCCAGCTGACCGCAGTGGTAGCTCCTCTCCCCGGGTGACCCCCTCTCCCCCGTTTCTGTAAACAGGAATGGAAAACCCCCAAGCCCGCGCGTGACCCCGGGACCCCCGTCTTGGCTGTCTCCTCTGCAAATCACAGCACATCCGCCTCAGAGAACCAGCTTCTTTCCTTCCCCAAACGCCCTGCTCTTCTCTGGGTCAGCGTCCCTGGCCCTGCTCTCTCTACAAAGCCTACAGTCCTTCCTAAGATGGCTGTAAGAATCTCTCTCCTCAGGCACAGACCCTAGCCTCTCCCCGCCCTATAGAGGACTCTGTGCTCCCTTCCTGTCCCCTCCCCTGCGACTCCAGCCAGAGAAGGCCTGATCTTCCTTCCTTCCATGCCTTCCTTTACCCTCTGTTCCATCTACAAGACTCCGCGCGGAGACTTTTTAGGGGGTGGGGTCCCTGGTCACAGGACGGCAGGGGACCTCCCAAGCTCATGGGGGCTTTCTGTCTTCCATGGCTTCTGCCAGAGGTGACCCCAGATCCCCACCCTTCATGGAACAAAGGCCTGAAGCTCCCGCCAAGCGCCTCTCCTCCCCCCAGGAGGACAAGAAGAGATAAAGCTTTCAGCAGGTCCTCATGTCTCTCCTCCCGGGAAGGAGCCAGACCAGCCAGGATATTAGGTGTTTCTGTTTATCAGGTGTCAGAAGCAGGCATCGGGACAGAACACTCTCGGCGTGAACCTGCTTCAGCATCCACGGCGGAAGGACATGAGAGACCTTCAGTCCTGTTTCTGGTCCTCTGAGTAATGTGTGTTTCTGCAGAGAACTCAATTATGAGGACACACAGAGTGGGAGAAACAGGTCCCCTGGGACCGGGGGAGTGATTCTCCGAAGTCTGGTGGGGTGGGGACTGAGATGTCTCAGAAGACGATCCTAACAGCCTTATATAATGTTGAAGCTAAAAGGGTCTTAAGGCTTCGATGTAAGTCCCTCATTTAACAGATGTAAAATGGAAGTTGAGGTCCAGGCTCAGAGACTCACTTCCTGCAGGTGAGGACCACAACTCAGATCTCCCTGAAGGCTCTCTGAGGACAGGGGTAGTGCCTCATTTTCATGGCTCATTGTTTCAACATTCATTGTTTATTTCCAGGCCCAAGCACCTTTTAGGTGCTACATTGATTGTAGGAAAAGATGTGTCCCCATGCATATACTACTTTCAATTTCTCAGGATACTTTTATACCCTAATATTGCCCCATAATATCACCTACAGGTTGAAAAACCCACGTCCTGAAAGCTGTGTTTGATCCACACAAAAATTTAAAACACTTTTAATTCACTCCCAACATATTCTGGAAGGTTTCATTCACTCAAAAAATATCTATTGAGTATCTACTGAATATCTATTATGGGCTGAGGCTATGTAACAGAGAATAAACCGGACAAAAATCCTTGCCCTGGGGCGCCTGGGTGGCTCAGTCGGTTAGGCGTCTGCCTTTGGCTCAGATCATGATCTCGGGGTCCTGGGATTGAGCCCTGCATTGGGCTCCTTGCTCAGTGGGAAGTCGGCTTCTTCCTCTCCCTCTGCCCTCCCCCTCTGCTCGTGCTCTCGCTCGCTCTGTCTCTCTCAAATGAATAAATAAAAAGTCTTTATTAAGAAAAAAACCCTGGGGCGCCTGGGTGGCTCAGTGGGTTAAAGCCTCTGCCTTCGGCTCAGGTCATGATCTCAGGGTCCTGGGATCAAGCCCCGCATCGGGCTCTCTGATCGGTGGGGAGCCTGCTTCCCCCCCTCTCTGCCTGCCTCTCTGCCTACTTGTGATCTCTCTCTGTCAAATAAATAAATAAAATCTTAAAAAAAAGAAAAAGAAAAAAATCCTTCCCCTTGTGGAGCTGAGGTTTTGGTAAGTGGGAGGGGTAGGATGTCCTATAAAAACCCAGGCTCTCCACTCCTCTCCCAGAAGCCCTAAGATCTGGCCCCACTGGCCCCACACCGCACTACCGCAGCGATGCTGGATGTCAGCAGCCACCCTCATACTTGGCCGTGTGCTCCTCCATTTACTGGAGGACTCCACCTGACCCACCTCACTCATTAGGCATTTACCTGGCCCCAGGGGACACTGGAGTTTGCGGCCCTAGATATTGATGGTATAGGTGTGTTCAGCCCAATTAAACGTGACAAGACTGCAGCTCACAGAGGCCTGAAGCCATACGGAGACTGGCAGGGCTGGGCGAGAACCTCGTCTCCTGTCTCTTGGTTCCTTTGCTTCCTGTAAGACCACATTCCCAAGCGCTCGGCATGGTACTGACACGTGGCGGCATTCGATAAACAGTTCTCTTCCCTACCAGCCTTTCTTCCAGCATAAGGAAATCGGCCTGGACTTTAAAAACTGCCCCTTTATGGGGCTTGAAGGAAAGAGGAACAGAAAAGATATGGCCTCCACTCCCTATGCCGTTGGTAGGGAAAGAAGCAAGGGGGCAGTCAAGGTGCCCCAGGTAGGAACCTAAAACTCCCTCTCGCAAGATGTCCCGCCCTGAGCAGCCCTCGGTCACAGAGCCCTGGCTCCCTGCTCTCCCCCCAGCCGCTCCCTCCAGGCCAGCTGCTCTTACATTGAACATGTCCTTCCAGCCGCTGGTACTGCCTGAGAGCAGGGTGTCGGGCCGGGCCAAGCCGGCATTGTTGATGCAGATGTCCACGCCGCTGTGCTGAGAGCGGACGGCCGAGAACATGGAGAGGATGTCCTCCTCGCTGGACAGGTCACATCTGTGGGGGATCAAAGTCCCGGGGTAGCCTGCACTCTTACATTCGGCAGCCAGCTCCTATGAAACCCAACAGGGGGCTAACTGGGGTGAGCTGGTCACTCCCACACCTTCCCGCCCAAGACAACCTTCCTCTGCTGTCACCACTCAGACAACTCGGAGAACTCGATCCTTTGGCAGCCACCTTCCAGCCACACAGACGTTGGGACTAATTGTCCTCTTTGGTCAAAGTCCCCCCGAGTGAGAGGGGCCCGGGGGAGTTGAGATCGTCAGTGGAGGAATCTCCTGATAAACCAAGTCTCCAGTTCGAAGAAGGGGTCCTAGGCGCACTGTGGCCTCTCTCTCTTCTGCCTCTCCTCCAGGGAGAACTCCTTCTCTGCTCCCAGGTAAGCCGCACCTCTCACCCCGCCCTGTGCTTCTTCCACCAGTGCCAAGAGTCACTGAGCCGGTTACTGCGGGATTCTCTCCTCTCCATTCCCTCCTCCAGTCCCTCCCAGAAGGCCTAGGTCTGAGCTGTCCCCCTCCGTCCTCAGAGTGCAGCCCATTGGCTTTCAAGGGCTTTCCAACTGCCAGCCTCCCCTCGCCCTACCTCTAGGAAAGGCGAGGAAGTCAGGACAGATTCTTCCCCTCTGTCCCACACTGTACCATCCTCTACCCCAAAATTTCTGGGGATGTGATGAGGCAAGTCAGGTGGCAGGTGACCTTGGGCAGCCCCAGTGTATCAGCGGGGACCTTGGCACACTGAGGAGCCCGGAGACAGAAAGACCGGAGGAACCAGAGCCACTGGGAGGTGGCTGTGAGGGACGCGGACACTCAGAAGCGGGAAGAAACCAAACTATGTGGCCTTGGAGGCCAGTGACTGGGCACCTGAGCCTCGTGAAGGTGACCGTACCTGTGTGGGAGGGAGAGAATTGGGGGGTAGGAGGTGCTGTGGACGAAGGCCAGCTGGGCCACCTGCCCTGGCCTCGAACCCCTTCCTCCCCAAATGGAGATGGGAATAAAGGGCTGGATCAGGTGACCTAGAGATTCTTTTCTGCTTTAACTTTCCAAGAGTTCAAAACGTATGGTCTCTGGGATTCGAAGGCTCCCTTGACCCCTTTTACCTACTCAGACCCACCTCGGGAGCCGGGGCTTCTCTCTGTCGGGAGGCCAGAATTCCCACTCTGTTCAGTATCCATCGATAAAAGCAAACTAAGGAAGCCTGGGATTCTCTCTTCCCCTGGCATGCAACTTCTCCCTCCCACCTCCGGACTCAAATCCCCACAGGAAAGCCACATTGGAGGGCCTGGGGCCATAGTGCTCCCTGTCACTGCCTTCTCATTGTCCCACCTGTCCTCATTTATCCTCAGAAATAACCTGAAACCATGTCTGTCCCCTCAGCACAGGCATTTCCCCCTCATTAAAGGAGTCATCCTGCGGCTGGGTGAGCAGCCTGAGGATCCCCTTGGAGTTCAGTGACCCCCTTTCCTGGCTAGTTTGGAGTGGGGGAGTAGGCAAGAGTGGCTTTAGAATGAAGGAATCCAGCAGTCTAAGTCCTGGTCTGCTCATCTAGGCTCCCAGGCTGGGGCTGGGCCCTGAGATCCTCAGATTAGGAGAGAGGGAGGGGTAGAGTAGGGCAGTGGTATGGCTGGGTGACCTTGGGACTATCTCGGCAGCTATAAAGTGTACCTTTGGTCAGCAGCAGGGGAGGGCACAGTCCTCCTTCCGGTACACCTTCTCCCTCTGTCCCCACCCAAGGCCTCCTTCCGCAGGGACTTTGAGCAACAGTGAAGGCAATGCCCTCCAGCTAAGCACTGGCCCAAACCCCGAGTGTGAGTCCTGCCAGCAGCAAATCCAAAGATGACCTACGATGGAAATTTCTCGTCTTCTTCCTTCAGGTTACAACATGGACAACTTCATTTCATTTTTCTCTGAGCTCTGGTTGCTCACATCTTGGGACTCCCAACCCCAGGTTAAGAGAAAAACCAGGAGTTCCAGTTCCACACTGCTTTGTCCCCTCAGGGTTCACATATTCCATGCCCTATTTCACCTACTCAGTCCCACCTAGGACGGTGAAATTGGAGAAAGGTCTATCTGTAAATATCTCCCTGGGTAGGGGTTAACCCTCAAATTGGGGGTGAGGAGAGGGCGAGTCTCTTCCGAGAAGCTCCATTCCCATCCCAACCCCACCCTCAGTCCTGGGTAAAAAATCATCATGATCAAAACCTCTAGCCCCTGTTCACCAGTGGCCAGCCACTTTGCTCTGCTTTGTGGGTCAGGTCTGGGGACTAGAGGAAACAATCCAGTAGCCGATTTAGCCCCTGAGGCCAGAAAGCTTTCCTTCCTTCTCCCTGGCTTCCCCTTTCCTCAGCCTACCAGGGCAGGCAGATAGGCAGGGAGAAAGATGCCAAGGAATCAGATTAGATACACTGGAGTAGAGGCTGTCAGGAGTAGGTAGGGGCTCCTTAAAAGACGCGACTTTCTAAATGGGAAGGGAGAGGCCTGCCCTACTAGGTATCACTCCCTCCCACTATGATCCCGTTGCAAATGGCCTTGGGGTGGCGGGCAAGGGAAGACAGGGTCGCAGCCTGGTTCAGGTCGCTCCGCCTCTTCCCCCCCCCCCCCCCGCCCAGATCCTACCCTGGCGGAAACGACGTCTCCCAGAACGACCCTTTCCCCGGCGGGGACTTACCTCGATGCTGCCCACCGTGCGGGCACATCCCACTACCTTCAGTCCCTGCTGGACCAGGGCCCGGGCCACAGCCGCGCCGATGCCCCCCGAAGCTCCTGTCACCAATGCCAGCCGGTCCCGCCACCGCTCCATGCCAGCCCTGGCGGTGGTCCCGAGCCGCCCGCCCACCTCGCTCTGCGAGCCGGACATTTGGATCGCGGAGCTCCGCCCGGGTCGCAGGGGCTCGGCCGCTCCTCAGTCACCGCCGTGGCCGCTGCAGCCGCCGATCTGCCCCGCTCGGAGCCGCGCCCGAACCCGCCTCCATTCTGCGGGGCCCCGCGCTGGGGCTCCACCCTCCGCTCCCCCGCGACCCGCCACATCCAGCCGGCGACGGTCGCGGCCTGGCCGCCCCGCCCTCGTGCCCGCCCCTTCCGGCCCCGCCCCCAGCCTGGAGGGAGGTGGGAAATCACGCTTCCCGCGGTGCCGGCCGGCGCGGGAGGGTCCCGGGAGCTTGAGGGCTTGCTTCCCATAGGACAGGGGAAACCGAGGTTTTAGCGGGGGCTTGCTTCAGGCCCGAGGCCGCACGTATCCCTGCCCGGTGTTCAGTCTCTTTTCCCAGTTCCTGAGCCCTAAGGTCAGGAAGATAAATTAAGGACGCTTAAGGTGACTCCAGCGCCCCCGGTGGCTGATGGGAAGGGTTCAGCCCAGAAAAGGCTGAGTGTCTCCGCTATCACCGCCCAGGTACCCTCAGAGACACTCAACCCTACTTGATCCCTCGGCGTTACCAGAATAACTCAAAGTTAAAAATGGAAATATTCCCAAGTACACGTTTATTGGCCTACTGTCTCCAACTGTCCTAGACGCTCCCACTCCCAATGAAACAAATGTATCACTATATATACGAGAAAAGGCAATAGCTAGTATTTGTTGAGCACTGTGTGATGGGCACTTAAAAGCACTTTAAATATATTAACAAATATACACAGCAGCCCTACGAGATACTACTTACTAGTCTTCATTTTATAAATGACTATACGAGACAGAAAGGGGTGAAGCATGGACTTCCAACTGCCCAGTCTTAGGCCAGGGAATGTGCTCCTAAACTGCCTTCACTTCATTCTCCCCTTTGTCTCTTCTTGGGCTATTGGTTGTGCTCAGAGGGGAGTTCACTTTGCTCTCTGACCACTCAGGATGTTCCATCAAAGCTCTGGAAACTGCCTTCCTTACCTCTGCATTTTTTTTTTTTTAAGATTTTATTTATTTGACAGAGATCACAAGTAGGCAGAGAGGCAGGCAGAGAGGGAGGAGGAATCAGGCTTCCTGCTGAGCAGAGAGCCGGATGCAGAGCTGGATCCCAGGACCCTGAGATCATGACCTGAGCGGAAGGCCGAGGCTTTAACCCACTGAGCCACCCAGGCGCCCCACCTCTGCATTCTTAATATAGCCATCCTTCCAAAGAAAAAACACCTCTGCTTAAGGAATCCCTCCACTGCAAGCAATGGTAAAAGGAGTAAATGTGGCTGGTTTATTCATTCACCAAGTACTCATGTGGTTGGCCCAAGGATAAGGATTAAAATAAGATAAAACCAGCCCTTGCTTTCAGAGATCTGAAGAGAAAACTCGACTGCAAAGGCGGTGAAGAGAGGTTTGGGCTCAGAGCTTGGGGCTGTGGGAGATCCTTTTTTTCTGGATTCGAGGATGAAAGTGAACAAAAGTCAGAGAGACTCATTTTACTTCTGCCCCACCCTTCTACAACACAGATTTGAAAAGGCAGACTGAGGGGGCGTATCAGAGAAATGCCATCATCTATAAAAATTAAATCTAAGTTTCTGCTGTTGCCCACCTGAAATCTGATTAAATGGTAGAGAGCCCATAAAATTCACTCCATCCGCACTGCACAGAGGTACTGACTGTCCCACTCTTTGCCTGCTGGCCACCAAGTATTATTAACATGCAGACACAAAGCTCTAAGCACATGTTTACTGAACTACTGACTCAACCGTTTTTTAAATGGCAGCCCAATGCTAGTCCTGGGGCAATTTCTCTTCTTCAGTACTCAGACAGCTTATGGAAGCAGTAAACTGTAAAGCCATAGTTTTGCATCTGGTTGGAAAACAGAAAAGGAGCATGCACTTACACACTGCAATGTGGTTAGCTCTGGGTGCAGCCTTCTAGTCCCAGGTCTACATGCTAGGGTAATTCCATGTCAGGCAACCCTTGGTGGAAATTCTGCCAAGTTCTGTTTCCATTCTTCTAGTTCAATATGAATCTCTGAATTTAAGGTGCTTTATGTTAGGTATCAGGGAATTTTTAATGGCAATTAACAATGTCATGAGAAAGAATTTATTCTTTCAAAACAAAAGACTGGAAACTGCTTTTCTTGCCTCTCAGCTCTGGTCAAGGGAAGAATTTTGTCCTCAACAATCTGTATCTCTCTCCTCATTAGCACTTCATCCTGATATAAACACTGGCCAAGTACCGAGTTCAAAAGTGGCAAATATTAAAATACTGCCACACATTAAGTAGAAACATGTACACCAATATTTACTATGCGTATTAATAAATATTCTTTATTTTAAATTTTGCACATTGCGCTTTAACATTACATCCAAACATTTCGGAAGTGGATGTCTACTTTGTAAAACCATATATTCAGCTCATTGTCATTTCTGTACAGAAGTATAAGTACAACATTACTTTTTGCCACTAAGTTGCTTTAGTAAGTCTCACAGGAAGAGAAACATTTAATGAAGAGAGATGGCTTAAATCATATGGCAGGCCTGCGCAGCCACGCAACTAAAGACACAAGCCTGAAGAAAGAACAAACTAATGAGGTTACCTCCACCGTCTCCCAAAACAAGAAAGAATCACATTGATTTAAGATAAAATTTTGCCATAAGTCACTAAATTAAGAGTTTTTTGAAAGAGAAGGCGCAGTAGTCATCTTGAGTGTTTCATTGAAAGACAGAGCTATTTTATTTATTTAATTTGCTCCAGCCGTTGTCAACCAGCCACTACAAATGGGCCTCTTGTGATCATTTAAGCGGCAGTATTTATTAAATTTCTCCTTCAGATGCTGTCGGTATTGTTCTCTATTGCTGTAGAAAGACTGGTTATTAGCCATAAATGACTGTATTTCATCTTGTGAGATAAAGATTTCCTCATCTGAAGTACATTCAGATTCATCCTGCAAATTAAAGCAGTAGTTAAGATTATGACTTAAATTAGCAATGCAAAATACTATGCTGATGGAGGACAGGTAAAAATTAATGCAGTCTAGCCTTTTAATTTCAATTTAGTCACATAAAGTCTTTGATTGGACTGTTTACAGAACAAGCATCATGTCATTCTGTCTTAGAAAGTACTAAGTAAGAATAAAATCCAACTCAGTTTGAAATTCTGGATCTATAATTTGTCCTAGCAGACCTATGAGCCTGACAGACTTCCAACATGCCTTTGCCTTAAAAAATGACTAATTAGAGATGGTTACTACTAGTTACCAAATTTTAAATAACCAGATCGATCTGATTTTAACCAGCCGGTCCTATGTTGAAACTTTATCTCTACAAATTAAGTAAAATATAACCTTTTTAAAACTTATGAAACAATCACCATGTAAAAAAGAAAAAACTATTCTATAGGATTTGGTTCCATTAGGAGCCGAACTACTATACAGAAGATATACTGCCCTTCTCTTTTCTCCCCCACCCCCTCCAAGCTCCACACGAACTATGTACTGGGTTGCTTGGAATCAGGCATAATTCATCTGAAGTATCAAGACTTGGGAGTCAGTATAAAAGATTTTCCAATTTCAGTTATGCCTTTATTCTATATGAACTGAAAGGAAGTAACCTAGAAGAGTGGGCTCTAGTGCAGATTCTACATGTTTTCCTGGTCTGGAAGGCAGGCCATAATAAACAGCCACTCAGAAAGGCAGTTTGCTTATAAATTACCTTCTTTAATCAGGCAGACTCCTGGACATAATGCTAACTCTATTCCCCTCTCCCAACTATTCTCTCCTACCTTTGAGACAAAGGAGGACAAGGAAATGTGCTCTAGAACAGTTGCATAAACCATGAGGGGAAGAGCAGAGATAAAGTCACCAAAAATAATGGAAGATTGCCCTTAATTTCTTAAAAGCCCCCTCCCCCAGTCCCAACTTTAAATTCTCAAATATCGTCCCCTCCCACATCTACCCCATGATCAGTTATTCACAATAAGATATCCTTACTTACAAGGAGTTCAACTAAGCTCTTGGCACCTTTTCCGGAATCAGGACCAAATGATGGTTCTGTAGATTCTGCAAACTGTGGTACGTTTTTCCTATGCTCAAACCAAGGCAGTGGCTGCCCACCCTTTTCAGAACTGCAACAGCTTTCAGGATGTGCGTCTTTGGTCTTGTCTCGGTGAAACACTGTGTGCACGGTATTTCCTGAGGTCTCTCGATTACCTGGATCTGTAATACAGCTTCCAAGCTTTTGGATCTGAAACCACAGCAAAAGATGTCCCAGGTAAAAAGACAGAAAATTATAGCAATTACTCTTTAAAGAAAGGGGGGAAAAAAGATGCGTTAACTAAAAGTGTGTTAACTTCTTAGAAAGAATGCTGAGTAACAGCAGCAGCTGGCATTTAGTAGGTGCTTAGTACATACCAGATGCTATGCTAACCCATCAATACCATATCTCATCTCATCTTTGCGGAACTTAATCTGATAGAGGCTATTCTCTCCTTACAGATGGGACAACTAACATCCAGCAAACTGCTCAAGATTACATAGCTAATTCATTTAAAAGTATTACAAAAAATGGGGCGCCTGGGTGGCTCTTTGGTTAATTGTCTGCCTTCGGCTCAGGTCTTTGTCCTGGAGGCCTGGGATCAGGCCCCACATCGAGCTCCCTGCTTGGCAGGGAGCCTGCTTCTCCCTCTCCCTCTGCCCCTCACTCGTGTTCTTGCTCTCTCTCATACATACATACATACATACACAATAAAAGTATGAAAAGAATGAATTGGATTTATGACTCACATGGACTGCTGGTCAAATGACATCAGACACACATGCGTACAAAACTCACAAGAAGAGCAACCGATGGGAACTGCAGTCTAAAGGTACTCATTCTCAAATAATAATAAATACTAGCAACTAAGCTGCAGGAAAATAGCTTAGTGGAAAAAAAATTTCCACTCCAAGGAAAATAGGTTGCTCTCCCCTCAACAGCAAAGGTTTAAGAATTTTAACACTTACATGTTCATCACATTTCAACATCTTGCTTTTCTTTTTCTTCTTTTTATTTTTTCCTTTGGTGTTGTTCTCTTCAGAATTTGCCCAACATTCAACACAACTATCACCATCATCCTCTTTGTCTTCACAGTGATGAACACAGGAGTCGTCACCTGCAGAAATCAATAATCTCTTACTTATGTGCTTAAATCAGCCATGTAGTAGAAATAATTGGGAAGCTTAATCTGAACCTACCGTGTTCATCATGATTACAAATGCCTTCAGTGCAGGCAACATCCGAACCCTCCCGAGAACCTGTTTCACTCCCTTCCATGCTAGATGAATATCCACAATCACTACCATTACAGTGTGGTGATAAGCCTGCAAATAAATCAGTTGAGAGTTACAATTAAGATACCCATAAATATATTACACACACACACACACACAAATATATATATATATATATATATATATATATTACACAAAGAGTGAACCAACTGGAAACTACAGAAAAATTACAAAATTGATGGCTTACTGAAAATAGAAAGTAAATTAAACAACAAAAACATGATTAGGGGCTTATAGTTTTTTGTTTTCATCAAATAATAACTGAGCCACCCAGGTGCCCCAAGAAAAAGGAAATATTAAGTGCCTAAGTTACAGGATCTCTAAAACCTCTTATACCTATTTTTCAATTTTTCCAAGGTTTTTTTTTTTAAGTAATCTCTATCCCTAATGTAGGGCTTGAACTCACGAGCCCAAGATCAAGAGTTGCACGTTCTACCGACTGAGCCAGCCAGGCACCCCAGAAAACCTCCTACATTTGAAAAAGAAAAAAAAGAAAGAATATTGGGGTGGGGGGCACCTGGGTGGCTCAGTTGGTTAAGCATCTGGCTTCAGCTCAGGTCATGAGCCTGGGGTCCTGGGATCGAGCCCCGGGAAGTCTGCTTCTTCTGTCAAATAAATAAAATCTAAAAAAAAAAAAGAAATTGTAGAGGTGCCTGGGTGGCTCAGTTGGTTGAGCATCTGACTTGATCTCAGCTCAGGTCTCGATCTCAGGGTCATGAGTTCAAGCCCCATGTTGGAGCTCCACGCTAGGCGTGGAGTCTACATAAAAAAGAAAAAAGAGGAGTGCCTGGGTGGTGCAGTCGGTTAAGCATCAGACTCTTAGATTTAACTCAGGTCATGATCTCAGAGTCATGGGATCAAATCCCACGTCAGGCTCCACTCTCAGCATGTAGTCTGCTGGATATTCTCTCCCTCTCTCTCTGCCCCTCCCACTAGTGCTCTAAAATGAATAAATAAATGTTAAAAAGAAAAAACTGTATTTGGTTACCTTTCTTTATTTTAGGGGACCCCAAGAGATTGCCGCTGCTAGGACAGGTACAGGACGTATTTTCATTGGTAACAATGACTTCTACACAACCATTACCATCTTCAGTGCTGCCACAGGCTTTGCAGCTGTTTTCTATGAAGTCTGTTTCCTTTAAGGATCAATATTAAGAGATAGTAAAAAGTCTTACCTTCATAATGGATACATTTTTTAATTTCCTTAACATCAACCAATTAGACAGGAGCTAGGAGGTTAACAATTGAAAAAATTATTCTCATGAAAAAAATCACCCACTGATCAAAACTATGAAACAACTAACAAGCAATTTAAGAGTTAATGGTATCAGAGAAGTCTAGAAGAGTAGTTCTCAAAGCACAGTCTGCTGATTCCCTAGGTCAAAACTATTTTCATCAGAATATAAGATGTGACGCGCCCTTTTCACTGTATTGACACACTGATGGCACAAAAGCAATGGTGGGGAAAAGCTGCTGGTACTTAGCACAAATCAAAGCAATAGCAATCAAAGTGTACTAACAGTCACTATATTCTTTACTTGACAAGCACCCTTAGGAAATCAATAAGTAGATACTCTACTTAACAATGTCTTTGATGAAGACAGTAAAAATATTTTTAAGTATCAACTCATGAGTAGATGCCTTTTTAATAGTCTATGTGACAAACAGGAAGTATGCTTAAAGCACTTTTGCTGCATACCGAAGTACAATGGTCGTCTCAAAGAAGAACACTTGAGCAACTGTTTGAGTTATAAACTGAACTAAGTGTTTTTTAATCCTGGAACATCAATTTTGCTTGAAAGAATGACAAACTGGTTATTCAGACTTAGACACTTAAAAGACATCTTCTCAAAATGAAGTCAGCCCATCACCTCAAGGAAAACAATGGACAGTATTTGTTGTCAGTGATAAAATTTAAACTTTCAAATCACAATCAGAATTTTGAAAACTTATATACACAAGCACAATGAGCTTGAAGTTTCCCAATACTTAAAGACCTTTCTGATGAGATCAGTAGTGGTTTTAACATGATTATATGATATTATGAAATGAAATGTCAGTATCTGCCAAGATCTGCATAACTCAGTGAACCCGTATCTTTCAAATGGCCAATTCATGATGTTATAAAATCATGCATAAGTAAAAGATCTATTCAAAGTGCAAGACTGACTAATGGATTTTAATTTAACTGAGCTATGAAAAGGTCATTGATAGGTGCCAGATTCCACATCATAACTAATCTTTAAGAAACTACCACTTGTTGGGGTGCCTGGGTGGCTCAGTGGGTTAAAGCCTCTGCCTTCGGCTCAGGTCATGGTCTCAGGGTGCTGGGATCGAGCCGCACATAAGGCTCTCTGCTCAGCAGGAAGCCTGCTTCCCCCGCCCCCGTCTGCCTCTCTGCCTACTTGTGATCTCTCTCAGTCAAATAAATAAATAAAATCTTAAAAAAAAAAAAAAAAGAAACTACCACTTGTTGAGTTGTAATGCCAAAGAAGAACAGCCACACTATCTGAAAAAGTTTATATTAAAATATTCCTCCCTTTTCTGAGGCCAGACATCCTTCATATCCTTCAATCAAGCAACATATGGAAATAGACTAAATGCAGAAGCAGATTTGAGAATCCATCTAATTCCTTTTAAACCAAATATTAAAAAGATCTGCAAAAATATAAAATAATGCCACACTTCTCGCTTCTTTTTTTTGGGGGGGGGAACAACATTTAAAAAAAACGTTATTCATGTTAACATATAATAATAGGGCTTATTATTTTTTAAAAGAATTTTAAATTTCTCCATTATAATTTCTAATACAATAAATTTTGATACATATAATCCATATAAACAAAAAGCACATTGGACACTGTAATTTTTAAGAATGCAAAGGGGGTCCTGAGACCAAAAAGAACTGCTCTAGGTCATGCATGGAGTTCATTTTCCACAATTGATCTAACAGCATACTAAGATCAGGTAAAAAGATAACTATTGAACATTATAAAATGAATACATGACATTAAAAATTTTGGCTTTTACCAATTATAGTAGGAAAAAAGCCAATACACAAGCTGTAGCTCCTCACATTCTGGAAAAGCATGGTAAAAATGCCAAAATCTAGCAAAAATCAATACTACATAATTATGAGTCAAAATTAAGGAATATTACCTTCTCTTGGCTTACTTCCTTTTCATCTGCTGCTTGTAAGGGAGTAGGAATATCACATACACATTTATTTTTTCGTCTGTTCTTCCGTTTTTGGCGTTTCTTTTCTTGCTTGAGTTCTCTTACTCGTTCCTCCTCCGAAAATTCTTCACAAAGTTGTTCTAATCGGCTAATACCCTGTACTTTTTCCACAGTCATCTATTATAAAAACAAAGTTGAGAATGAATGTTGGTCAAACTTCCTTTATTTTCCATGGAAATTCTCATTTGCTAATTTGATTTTTTAAACTCACAACCCTGAGTGAGAAGATCTGAGCTGAAATCAAGAGTCAGACCTTTAACCGACTGAGCCACCCAGGTGCCCCTCACTTGCTAATTTTAAATGATACCACACACACAGGTAATTCATGTTGCAATTTTACAGGGCATTCCCACAAAGAATCTTCAATTTTAATACTTTAAATGATGACATCTTAAATCATTACATCACATGCTATGGAGCATGTGAATATACCATTAATCCCTACGGGAAAGGCAGACTTATACACACTCTTATTCCAAACCGGCAATATTCTAGTTTCAAATTTCAAAATTTTTAACGCAACAGAGTAAACATCCATTTCTTCACACAATTAGAAGACTATTTAACCTGATTAGATGATCTAGTTTCTGAAGTCACAAACAGAGAGAGAGAAAAGGAAACAGAAATGTGTTCAGCAAGAACTAGTACAAATCTCCTCAGACTCCCCAGAACAATGTTTAAAGCTCATTGATGGGCTTCTGAAAAAACGGTTTACAGCTTTCATACTATTCTCAAAAGGGATCCGTGACCCAGTTAAAGAGTTACGAACATGCTCTAGACTGTAACAAAATGTTCACTAGCCAATATTTTATGTGCTTAGAGTAGAACCCCCTCCAAAACCAAATCATTAAGCACTAAACCAAATACCAGCAATATAAAGAGGCTACTGGACATCAGCAGGCAAGCTGAGACTCATTAAAAGTTTCTAATTTGTTGCTTATTTTGGGGCTGCTTTTAACTTTTCATTAGACATATTTGATAGCAACATCTTGCTAAGTAATCATAAACTTCAGTTTTCTACTCTGAGAAGTCTAAAAACCAAAGCCAGCAGAATAAGAGGACTAAAAAACAAAGAAAAATCCACAAACTTCTAAATTCCAATTCCCCTCCCTGAACCCCTCCAAATACATGACACTATCAGTGGAATACAGGCCTCTCGGAGGTAGCTTATGTTAACATTCAGTCTAATACTGTGACTAAGCAGTCTTAGACATTGAAGCAGCCTACCGTTCTTACCTCAAAACTCTTGCGTAAAGCATCAACACCAAGATAGAAAAGCATCTGCCATGTTTGCTCCTCTGCTCGTAGTTTTTGCCAGATTCGATGCAGTCTTTCATAAAGATGAATTCCCAAGCAGGTCAGAACTTCTTCTTGAGCTATATCTATTGTCTTAGCATGCCTTTCTCTTCGCCTGTAAAGGAGAATAAATCATACATAATTCCTAATACCCTTTACTGAAACAGTAAAAGACAGATAAAATTTCTTCAAGTTCAGGTTTTAAAACACAATTTGCAAATGTAGTAACAAGCCAGTTATACGTTCAAATTCAATATACATATAAACATACAAGCACACATGTATATAACCAATAAGAAATACACATGCAAGCAGAACTCAGTCCTAATATTGCTAAAAATAAGATAATTCAGGAACTGGCCCTGAAGAGATGTTATTTTGGGCAGAGAGAAGTCATATATGTGTCCAGATCATAGGTAGGCATGACAGCTCCTTTCACCTTCCAATTTTAACAAATGCCTACTTGCTTTGTTTCTTTCTTTTGAGGGGGAATGGAGAAATGCTAACGTGATTCAATCACGGACAAAAGCCCTCCAGGCTAGTCTTCAGTAGAAGTGTTCACAGAAATTCAGTGGTAAGTCTTCAAGTTCTAAATGCCTAGCAGAAAGTAGGCACTCAAATGAGAGGTGATATACAAACCACAAATGAAAATGGGTTCAATTTATTCTAGAACAACTTTCTCTGATTTTATTTTCACGACAAAGCCAGAGATAAAATTTTAAGGGCTTATAAAATTCAATAATAATATACACAGTTCATGAATTACACTCAATAAAGCATTTAACCCCCTGCTGCGAACACCTTTCTTCCTATGCAAAAACCATCATTATGAACAAAATTTAAACATGGAAATGCATGGATGGAGGGGGGAAAATCCCTTCTAATCATTTTCTAGTGAAAATGATAATCTATAATAATGAGAGCCAAAAAAAAAAAAAAGCCTATCAACTTCAAGCAACAAGGAGCAGAGGACTGAAATGAACACCACACAACACTTTCTCCCTACTTTTACTCAATTAAGTACTGCATACATTAAAGAAAGCAGAATATTTACAGGCACACTTTAATTTATACATATATCACATGTACTGAGGCAAAAGGTGATGGAAATAAACTTTCAGTAATAAAATGAAGCAAAGCGCTAGATAGCCCATTCTAGCAAATTACATACTCATACCCTCCTGCGAACTCTGGCTCAGCACGACCCAAGAGATGTGCAATGAAGTCTGTTTCACAGCAAACGTGTATGTGCCGTTCATGTGGACAGCACCGCAAACCTTCATAAAGTGCAGCACAGTAGCCCTTCTCTTTGCTGCAATCAAGTTCACCAATAAGGATATTGTATGCTCGGAGGACTTTATTTTTGCAATCAGTGCAAAACCTGTTGAAAAGAAAAACTTCAAAATTAAGAACTAGCTGCGTAATTATTTCATGAAGTATGTAACAGTGTACTAGACAATGACACTCCCCTACCATGTGCAACATTAAAAAAAAAATCCTCCAAATGCACATTTAAAACATACATATGTAAGAGAAATACAAATTTAGGGATTAGAGTATAGCTACATCTCCATTTGCAAATAAATGATTCTTAAACGAGAGACACACATGGACCTAAAAGAATGAGATGGATATGTACCTGTTTGTTCATAAAATACATGTCCAGAAAATAGTTGTCGAAGACTAGCATATCTCCACCTCAAGAGCTATTTGTACAGATCAGAAATAAAACAAGAGGCCACAAACCAGCAACTCAAGAATCCCACTCCTTTAGCTTCTGAAAACAGTTGTGCTATCTTCAATCAGTAAACTTGAGTCCAAATGTTGCTACATTTTAACACCTTACTAGCTAAACATTGAAAAGAGGGTAGGGGCAAGAAAGTGGCACATGTAGTTTTAGTTTACTAGTAATTTCCAAAAGTCAAATTTCTTTTAAAAAAATCATGTTTCTCAATATACAATCATAATATTGATAACATACACAGAAATGTAGTCTAAATTTAAGTGGCAAAAGTGTAGAAGGGGGAAAAAAATGTAGAAGAGAGTGTGAACACAGAGGATGATGACATTTTCTTTTAGAAACCAAACATTACTCAATCAGAAAGAAAAAAATAGAGCCTTGTTTCTTTAACTTTGATTTCCGGAAACAAGAAAGAACTTGGTCTGATAAAAAAGACCATAAAATTAATAACTGCATCTCTGAGAAGATCAGCTGTGGTGGGATGAGGAAATTTCGATCTCTTTAAATTCATCTCCCTAGGTGACCTCTTCTGGTAAATGGCTTCAGCCAACAGGTGTACCTCTCACCTCTACAGCTCCTGTTCAAGTCTTCTGCCCTTGCCTGAGGGCTAAAACCATACTGAAAAATGGGAAACATCACAGATGTACAATAGGCAACATGTTTAACCTCCTCTCCAAAACCAAGGGCAACATGAATGTTCCCTTACAAACCTGTTAAGAACATCACCATTCATACAGTCACCCAGGAAAAAAACCTCAGTTTCCCAATTTCTTCTTAGGTCCTCTTTTAGGAGTGGAGCCAACTGGTATCAATTATTTCTTACATCTCTTATAGGTCTTCTTTCTAATTCCTCCCGCCCTGTTTTAAACTGCCTAGACAATTGACCCTGCTCCTGTACACACACCATACAGACAACGGACGACTGTGAACACAACAGATATGTCCCTACTTCAAAGTCTTGTGTCTTCTTCCTCCCCACCCGTTTCCGCATCCTTCTCCATTTGCCTAAATCATGTCCATCCTTAAAGACGCCTTCTGCAATTCCCATAACTAGAATTCAGCCTTCCTGTGTTCCTCTATTTGCAATTTACACTTCTTACTGTATTTACCCTTATACTACCACACATTAGTTGATGTACACATCTGTTTCTTGAAATGAATATATGTTAAAATAGAGTTCCTGGGTCGAATTAGTAAACACAAACAATAATGTTGACAAGTTCAATCACCGTTGCACTAATACTTCAAAAAACACAGAAATATGCAAAAATTAACACAAAATGGACTAAAGACCTAAACATTAAGACCTGAAACTACAAAACTCCTAAAAGAAAACTGGAAGAAAAATTTCACGATACTGAATAGGCGATGATTTTTTGGATAGGACATCAAAAGCATGGGGAACAAAAGCAAATAGACAAATGAGACTACATCAAACTTAAAAACTTCTGCATAGCAAAGGAAACAAGAAGAGTGAAAGACAACCAGAGAGAGAAAATATTTGCAAACCACATACTGGATAAGCGGTTAATATCCAGAATTTATAAAGAACTCCTACAACTCAATAACAACAAAATTAAAAATTGGGCAAAAGACATGAATAGACACTTCTCCAAAGAAGATATATGAATGGGTAACAAGCATATGAAAAGTTGCTCAAAATCACTAATCTTCAGGGAAATGTAAATCAAAACCACAGGATACTACCTTATATCCGTTAGCATAGCCACTATTAAAAAAATAGAAAACAACATGTGTTGGCAAAGATGTGGAGAAATTGGAACCCTTGACACTAGTGTTGCTGAAATTGTAAAACAGCGATGCCAATAATGGCAAAGAGTATGGCCTTTTCTAAAAAAAAAAAAATTAAAAACAACTGTCATATGATCCAGTAATCCCATTTTTAAGTATATATCCAAAAGAACTGAAAACAGGATCTCAAAGAGATTTCCGCACACTCATGTTCATTGTAGCATTATTAGAAATAGCTAAGATACAGGGGCAACAACCAAAATGTCCACTGATAGGCAAATGTGGTAATACATAAATGGACTTCAAAAAAAAAAAGAAGAAAATTCTGCATCATATGCTACAGCATGGATGAACTCTTGAGGACATTATGCTAAGTGAAATAAGCCAATCACAAAAAGACCAATACCAAATGATTCCACATATGTGAGTACCTACAATAATCAAATTCATAAAAACAGAAAACAGAACCCTGGTTGCCAGGGCTTGGGAGAAGGGGTTAATGGGGAAATTGTTGTTCAATGGGTGTAGTTCCAACCATACGAGAGATAATTCTAGAAAAATTCTAGAGATCTACTGTACAACAATGTGCATATAATTAACAATACTGTAATGTTCACTTAAATTCTGTTTAAGAAGTTAACTAAGAAGTAAACTTACTTTTTTTTACCACAATAAAAAAAAAAAGTCTTCCCCTTGAGGGGGAGAATAAAGACTTGGATGCAGAAATAACAAATACATCCATGTTTTGGGGTTATAAAAGATAAGTTTACATTTTCAAAATAAATGGTTAGATGTCATACAGTAGTAATAATAAACCTTGAACTACTTTCCTCTCATTTTACTCCTTTAAATCCTCATAATAGTTTAATCTTTGTACGTAATCGTAAGTAACATAAGCATAAGTAAACAGCAATTTAAAAATATTGTATGTAAGCTTTAAGAATGAAAATGATTTTTCCTGTTTTCAAAAGTAACCTTGCACATAAAAGTAAAAAACACTTTTTTAAGGTAGAGGTTTCACAATCTCTTAACACTTAAAGTTTCTTAACACTTTATTTCTAATAATGTACTACCGTAATACTTAAATGGCTAGTGTTATCAAATCTTTATTATAAATAAGCTCCACCCCTAGCACGAAGCCCAGCATGGGGCCTGGATTCACATCCCTGAGATCAAGACCTGAGCTGAGATCAAGAGTCGGACACTTTACAGACTGAGCCACCTCAGTTCCCCATCAAATCTTTATTATAAAGTACTCAGAAAAGTTCACTCAATAAAACAGAACTGCCAAAAAGGTACATTAGTCAGACACTTTTTTTAAGACTTTATTTTTTTGACAGAGAGAGAGAACGTGCACAAGTAGGGGGAGCAGCAGGCACATGAAGAGAAAGAAGCAGACTCCCCACTGAGCAGGGAGCCGGATGTGGAGCTCAATCCCAGGACCCTGGGACCATGATCTGAGCCAAAGGCAGACGTTTAACCGACTGAGCCACCGAGGTGCCCCCATTATTCGGACATTTAGAAATCATTTTCAACTGATTATACATATCTCAAAAACTCAAACTGGATCTAAAACAAGAACTAGATACATAGGAATAACAAGAACTTGCAAATCTGGCATGGAAACATTCACTAATGTGCGTGCTATGCCAGATACCGGGTTTTTTAAATATTATATATAATATATTCACATTTTACTTATAATATTTTTTAAATTATTATTTTTAATTAACATATAATGTATTATTTGTTTCAGGGGTACAGCTCTGTGATTCAGTCTTATGCAACACCCAGTGCTCACCACAACACATACCCTCCCCAGTGTCCATCATCCAGCCACCCCATCCCCCCACTCCTCCAGCAACCCTCAGTTTGTTTCCTAAGATTAAGAGTCTCTTATGGTTTGTCTCCCTCTCTGGTTTCATCTTGTTCCATTTTTTTCCTTTCTTCCCCTATGATCCTCTGCCTTATTTCCTAAATTCCACATATCAGTGAGATTATTTAATTTTCTTTCTCTGATTGAGTTATTCTGCTTAGCATAATACCCTCTAGTTCCACCCATGTTGTTGCAAATGGGAAGATTTCGTTTTTTTGATGGCTGCATAATATTCCTCTGTGTGTGTGTGTGTGTATCTTCTTTATCCATTCATCTGTCAATGGACATCTGGGTTCTTTCCATAGTTTTGCTATTATGGACACTGCCATAAACATGGGGTGCAGGTGCCCCCTTTGGATCACTACATGTGTATTTTGGGGTAAGTACCCAGTAGCGCAATTGCTGGGTCATAGGGTAGCTCTATTTTCAACTTTTTGAGGAACTTCCATATGTTTTCCAGAGTGGCTGCACCAGCTTGCATTCCTAGCTACATACTGTTCTAAGTAAGCCTGACTGTGTATCGTCTATCTCCATGACAAATTTAATTCTACAATTAATCCATACTATCATTATTTTTGTCTTAAGAAAAAAACGGAGGCACAGAAAAGTTAAGTAACTTGTACAAAGTTATAATCAGTAGAACCCAGATTCAAAGCAATCTCTCGTAATCGTACTTCTCCCCACCCTTCAGATAGTTATCAAAAAGAGTCCACCTTCTTAGAGGCCTAAAATATTGTCATCCCAATACAGGAAATATCTACAACCATTACAGGAAACTCCTAAACGTTAGCTCTTATAACTATAGTCATTTATCACCCCAAAAAGCTATCTTTTGGATGGACCAATTAATGTTGAATATAGGGATCAATTCATATTGAAAGAGGAAGGAATCTATAATGGACCTACATATTTAAATATGTTTTTTGTCAGTATAATCCCTCTCCAACAAAACTGTAAATATTCTCTACTCTCTTGGGTATAGTCAACCAAAAAGGCAAATAAACAAGAAAGTTTGTAACTGAAAAAAGAAAAACACTGAATAAACTTAGTATGCAGATTAAGTCATTAGCTCATTGCCATATAAACATCAATCTTGATAAACCCTAGTTTTCATCATTCACATATGTTTTCCAGAAGTATCCCCAAAGTAAGTATTTATGTCCCAGGTCAAAGAACACAAAACCACACACCAAACATGTGACAAATTTATATTAAAAGAGTACAGCTCCCCTCAAGAACACCATCTCTAGATGGCCCTCTTACCAGTTTCCTTTCCTACTGCACTCTCCCTCCCTACAAATTTCCAAATGTTAATGACACTTAGAAAATTCCTTTGTAGGGCACCTGGGTGGCTCAGTGGGTTAAGCATCTGCCTTCAGCTCAGGTCATGATCCCAGGGTCCTGAGATGGGGCCCCACATTGTGCTCCTTGCTCAGCAGAGAGCTTCTCCCTTTCCCACTGTCCCTCTCCCCCTTGTGCACTCTCTTTCTCTCTCAAATAAATAAAATCTAGAAGGAAGGGAGGGAGGGAGGAAAGGAGGGAGATTCCTTTGTAAAGTAGTCTTCTAAAAAGAAAAACCTGAAGTTACTTTTTTAGTACACAAACAACACAAATTCCACTCTATTTTTAGGTCTGGACAAACAATTATAGAGGGAATCATTCAAAATATTACTAAATGAAAGCTGCTTATTTAAACTTTAATTTTGAAAATGACAACATGAAATGCTTCTATCATAAAAACAAGGAATACTAGAGTTTCCAAAGTGATTAAGTACTTTACTCAATCAAGTACACTTCACTAGCCTGGAACCAACAGGTAAAAATTACAAAAAGAGGAGATGCTGGCTCAACACAAGAAGGCTAACACTGAGAGTCATCCCATAAAGGAACTGCTAACCCTAACATAAAGCTCTGCGTAGCACCAGGTATTAATGGGAAGACTGGAGTGCTATTATATGAAGGAGGTGACAGGTCAATCTGGATGACTGAGAGAGCACTACGGCACCTTCCAACTATTACTGCGATGACCCTTAGACTTACCTGTGTTTTCGCAGATAAGTTTCTAGTGTTTCTAAAAGACAACTAGAGTCGATTAAAACTACTTCATCCCTGCATTCTTGGGACATTAGTTCCCATACGTCCATCCAACAACCTCTGCAGAAAGAAACAAGTATTAGTGAAAGGAGGAATAGATAAACATTAAAACATTAAAAAAGGCAGAGTAAAGGATTGCTTGATTTTACCTGGCTGTTCCCTGGAAAGGTCCATAATGGAAAATGATCCTACACTTGCTGTCCTTCCTGTGGTCTTCACTACTTCTCTTATCTGTACTTAACTTCTCTGAACTGACACTGCTACTGCTCCCTTCACTGTAGTACAGTATAGTACAAAGCTTAGTGACACTGAGATAATCTGAAGGAATCATTTCTATAGTCTAAATTAAAATCATGAACTCTTTAATACATTTATATTAGTAGAATAAGTTTACAAATTTGTTATAATTACATATTCATTTTAACCATATTAAAATATTAAACATATGCTCATACTTTTACATAAAAATTTCTGCTCAACTATTAAGTTTATCTGACACAATTTAACAACATTTACATTTATCAAGATACCAAGTCATTAAGATACTAAGCATTTTAAAAGCAAATCTACTTGGAATGCTTTAAAGTCAACAGAGTTAAAAAAAATTATTTTCACCTATAAACATGGTCAATCTTCCACAAATTGAAAATTCTAATAAGTTTTGATCTACTTAATGTGATTTTATATCTAACCCATGGCAACAAAACTCTTATCTACCTTCACATTTATAAGTAGCTGAGGAAAAAAACAATCTAATTATAGTAAATAAATTTTTATTTACTAAAATAAAGACATCACACTAAGAGGAACATTTTACACAGCCTATATCAGTAATAAGTACTATATAAATAATTTTTTAAAAACTTGCTACAACTTCCCAGACTCTCCCTCCCCCACAGGTTTCAGTGTGATGCTGGTCATGCATTTTGCTTTGTTGCAGATGTACATTCCAAGAGAAATGTGTGTCTATATTCCATTCAATGATAGTCTTCTTGATATTTCATGATTCTGAACAACTGACTCCTGCCTGTTCCTCTGCAAGTCTCACTATAGTCCCAAAAATTTGTTACCTTGGATGTTTGAGATGGAAAAACCTCTGAATCTTTACTTAACCTACTCTATATAGCTAAATAGCTATTTCTCAGCTCCCTGCCCACCATTTAAGTTCATCCGTACAATTCAGCTCCCTATTCCCTGTCACAAGAGCTCAAGCAAAGTTCAGCACCCTAATTTCAAACAAAGACCTCAAGGACTGATCTGTCTCCCATGTTCTATCCTTCTACTCTCAACATCTGTATTTCCTCTCTTTCTAATTATGCTTAAGTGACCCATAAGCTCCTAAAACTGACTAACTTTCAAACTCAAGTTCTCACAATTGAGGAAAAGGTTCATGAAATCAGTCTGGGGAATGATTATTATATCATCAGAACATGAGAGCATTAATCTAAGAAACACTTTTTAAAAAATGCTACAGTTAAAATTAAGACTTTATCCATAACCTCCCTAGACTGTCTTTATATCACCCCATCCTTTTAAGATCAAGCTTTCTGAAAAAGAAGTCTTTCTACTCCTGTACTTTCCTCTCATAGCTTAACCCACTACAACCTTAGATTGCAATCACTTTTCTACCCATTCTGATCTGAATTGTTTCCATTCAACCACAGATTTGGTCATCAAGATCAACAATTATCACAGTGTTGCTATATCCAATGGACACTTTTGGGTCCTTGATGACTCAGGAGCATTCAACAGAGCTGATCAGATCCCCCTGAAACACTCTTTTCCCTTGGCTTCCTCCTACCTCTCTGGCCACTCTTTCTCAAGTTTCTTTACTAGATTCTTCCTACCAATAAACCAAATTCCTCAGCATTCTTCTTTTACTCTCTCTCTAGGTAGACCTTATATACTATTCTCTAAGATAATCTTCAGTCTTCAGCTACAGGCCTACAACTGTAGCCTAGACTTTTCTTCTGGATCTCAAACTTACTCCCAGGCAGCCAATAACTTGGGTTTATTTGCATGGATACAAGAACACTCTCAGGAAGGCTGAGCTGGACTGTTGCCATTGATTAGGTTGAAACCTAATCAACTGTTAACACTTCCCTGGAGAAAGTCTAAATAGAAAGGGGGGGGGGGAATAAACAGTGGGAATATGTAAAATGGAGAGTCACAGTATCATACGATGGCAGTAGCCATCCAAAGTGGAGGAGGGGGGAGTCTTGGCTAAGCACACTGTACTCCCTGGCCTGTTATCAATGTGGCGTGTGGAAGTAACTGAAGCTACCTTAGGAGACAGTGCTCAAGATCAACTCATACTGATTTCGTAATTCAGCAAACAACCTTCTAAAACATTTGGCTTCCCATGCGGTGGAGCTGTCGCTGAAGGGGAATGTAAAGTCTGTGGAGGTTTGTTTTTGTTTTTAAACTGAAAGATAGGAAAACATAGCTGTATGCCAATTTAACAGAAGTAGGTAATTGATAAAGCAAAGTCACTGAGAAATGGAACCTGGAGCAAAAGTAGAAGAACTGGTCTTTGAAGGAAGCAGTGTGTAATGCTGCTGTGTATGAGCAGGTGTGTAAGATGTTGAGATATCTGTTGCTCTTTGGTTCTGCAACGAAGAATATTCATAACAAGAAAACCAGAAGGCACGCTTTTTATAATAGGTTACTACTCTGTGGCTTTAGCCAATAGGTCATTCAGGTAAAGATTATTGTCTAATGAGAAAACTAGACTGAATTTTACATTTAGAAAGATAGGAATTCTCTAAAGACATTTGTAAATCAGTTTTGTAAAATAATAATTTTCTTTCGATAACCACTTTAAGTTGTGCAGAGCTTTACTGCAGGTTCAGAGTATTCGCACATTAGGTATCATATACATTGTGGTTCAGTCTGGATCCTGATTCTAACAAATCCATTTTGTAAAAAGGCACTTTTAGAGAAAGCTGTGGAAATCTAAACTGGGTATCAGATTATTATAGTTAATTCTGTTAAATGTTATAATGGCACTGTCGTTATGAAAGAAAACATCCATGTATTTAGAGATGGATGTAGAAATATGTAGGAGTAAAAAAGCACGACGCCTGGGACTTGTTTTAAAATACTTCAGCAAAGAAAAAGATAAATAAAACAAATGTGACAAATCTTGATAACACTACTGAATCTGGGTGAAGATATTTGGTAGGAAGGAAGGTTCCTGAATATTCTCTCTACTTTCCTATATGTTAGTAGGCAGTTTTCATAATAAAATTTTTTAAAAATTTTGTTCCTGAGTATAGGAAAACAAACTTGTTTATAGATTATTAACATACCACCACCTGGTCATCCAGGTCTTTTATCAGAAAAGAAAATGTCTATACAACAATGGTGTCAGCACTACTAATGAGATATTCAATATTAATTTTTTTAAAGCAATCCAGTATTGTTTTATATCATCCCATTCTCCTCAAAGCACAAGTTACTTCTTAGACCTCCCCCCTTCAAATTCCATGGCTTTTCCTTACCACCCCCATACTCAAGCAGTTTTGTAGGGGCCAAATGTAACAATGTGCTGGGAGATGGGAACGAAAGCAGCCCTGGGCATTGTACCACCTAATCAGAACAAAACTGCAAATTAGTTACATAAATACACATTGCTACAACTGATCCAAGACTTTTTTTTTATCCTTGATAAATTATTAGGGAGACCTAGAGATAAGAAAGACAAGAAAAATAATTTATACATTATGACTACTATATAGATCAAAGAATGATGTCGCTACTTTGAAAAACTCAGTATTGGCTTAAATAAATTTTCACAAAGATCTCAACTTCCTTCCTCTGAAACATATTAAATATAAGTAAAAAAAACTCTAAAAGAAAAATCAAATCTATATTGAGATGCTACATAGTCTCAATGCAAAAAGACCTTATAGAATCGGGAGACAGATTTATTTTAACCTATGTTATAGTGTAACTAATTGATAAAGTAAAACTAGCAGTGTTTTTTTCGTTTTACTAAGTACAATCAACATTTACAATCTTAACTACAAAGCATCCTGTAAGTCGATTTTACTTACCCCAAAGGTTTTGGTTTGTGCGTATCTAAGGAGTGCAACTGACATCTCTTGTTCTTTTTACTTTTTGGAATAGCATCTATCATGTCATTTAGTTTGGACCTAATCAAAAATAAATCATTAAAAGTTTGATTAATATTTATTTTTCTTTAGAATTTTCAAAATCTCTATTTACTACCTTTTAGTGCAAAAGTGTATTTCAAGTATTATAGATACATCACTTACCTTGAAAATTTCTCATCAAACAAATTCTAACCGAGAAGAATATGTACACTTGTCTTCTCCCTTCCATTCCCAGTCTGTCAATATGTTGAAAGAGACCTGTTCTATTCAATGTACTCATTCCCCTAGACTCCATCTGTCTCATTCATCCCTGTATCAGCACTGTATCTAGCAGTGTGCCTGACACTCAAATATTTTACGACTGATTGCTACCTCTCAGCCATCTTCCCCTGTTCAAACAGTATCTAAATAAACATGATCCTTGATGAGGAACCATCAACAGAAATTTTACGCAAATATAGAAATGCGTATAGCTAACAGCCACACCCTACATCCGACCAATCAGCAAAGCCTATCAACTCTAACTTTTGAATATATCCAGAATCATATCATTTATCACCTCCACCATTACCATCCATGTTCAACTAACCTCTCTAGCTTAGTCAAGTGCAATAACTGACCTCCCAAATGGTCTCCTTGCTTCCTATCCTTTGCCTTTACATTCTAGGCCTCACTTGGCAGCTGAAGTGATCTTTTCAAAACAAAAATCACACTATGTTCTCCGTTCAAAAACCCTCCAAGCCTTTTCTTAGGCAGAGTAAAAATCCTAACTCTCTACCACCACCTCTAAACAGAAAAGCCTAGGGCTTTGGTCTTCAGACCCCTTCTCATATCCTATTTATATTCAGTCTTTGGTGACCATCTCACAGATTTAAATTGTGTGTGTGTGTGTGTGTGTGTGTGTGTGTGTAGTTTATATATAGTTCAAATACTATATATATGCTGATGACCAATTTTTATCTCCAGAGCAGACCTCTCTGAACTCCACCTGGATGCCCAATTGGTATCTCAAACTTCAAAAGCAAGCTCTGCAAAATTGCTCCTCCCATTCTTATCCATCTCAGTAAGTGGAAACCAATGGTCCTGTTCTTCAGATCCCAAATCTGAGAATCATCCTTGATGTCCTCCTGCATATCCAATCTATTCAAAAATCCTACTGGTTCATTCCTCAAAATACACCCAGGATCCAACCATTTCTTTCTTTCTTTCTTTCTTTTTTTTTTTTTTTAAAGATTTTTATTTATTTATTTGACAGAGAGAGAGAGATCACAAGTAGGCAGAGAGGCAGGAAGAGAGAGAGGAGGAAGCAGGCTCCCTGTTGAGCAGAGAGCCCAATGCAGGGCTTGATCCCAGGACCCTGAGATCATGACCTGAGCCAAAGGCAGAGGCTTTAAACCACTGAGCCACCCAGGCACCCCCCAACCATTTCTTATTACTTCTGTGACCACCATACTGGTCACCATTCTCTCTTGCATGGATTATTTAATAGCCTTTGTTTCTCTCCCCTTCCATCACCCTTCCACTTATTCTCAACACAGAGGTCAATGCAAGCCAAACTTCAAGTCAGACCGTGTCACTCCTCTGCTCAGAACACTCCCAAATCTTCCTCTTACTCAGAGTAAAAAAAAAAACCAACAATAACCAAAAACTCAGGATGGCACTACATAAGTAGGCCTTTTATTACTCCTCTAATCTCACTTTTTATTACTATTCCCTTCAATCACCTGGCTCTAGCCATAATGGCTTCCTTACTGTTCTTCAAACATGCCAGGAAAACGCCAACCTTTGAAACTTTACACTTGCTCCTCCTCCTGTGCCTTCCCCCAGATATCTACATGGTTTATTTATTCATTAAAGTCTACACTCAGTGACATTTTATCATAGAAGCCTTCCCTTACCATCCTCCATGTTAATTTACCCAACCATTTTCATCTCTCTTACAACTTACCTGACAAATCATATATTTGCCTACTGCCTGCCTCTCTCCATATGAAAATATGTATAGTCACACAGAAGATATTCAATAAAATTAATGATTTTGAACTCAGGCTTTGCCCCTACCAAATTTAGTAAAAGAGCTACCATTGTCACAAAGTTTAAAAATTTTTAACAAAGTCGTCTAACCCCCATTGATTATACTTACCCATGTACATAAAATAAGGTATAAAGCTTCTTTGCATCAGTCATGCAGCTTCGAGTTACAGATAGGACTCCCTTGGGTCCTACTGTCAAGGGTTCGAGTGCGGGATTTCCAGACTCTACAAGCTGGGAAAAGAGACGCTCCACACTGCGACGACAACCAACACATGGGACAAGCTGAGAAAGTGCACTCAATACTTCACGTGATGTCACCACCATGGCAATACTCAGATCTTGCTGCTTAAGCATGCTATGTCGCTGAGAAAGAGGAGAAGAAAAATGAAGAACAGTCCTTACGAAAGACAGAAAATTTCTCTTCATTACTACTTCTGGTTCCTATCCTTGTGGAGTACAATATGGGCAGGGCTTGCCATCTCTACCTGAACCTGAATCAGAAAAACAAGTAGGCCTTGCCCACGCTGTACTGAGTTTGCTCCATAAAGCCCTGTGTTGTAGCATCTAAGGTCTAAAAAACTCTGCTTAGGATGTCAGGGCTAAGCAGTTATGTGCCTCAGCATGCAAAAAGAAGTCCTGCCTCTGGAAATTTAGTTTGTTCAGAGACTATTAAGCTTAGTACACTCACTTGAAATTAAAAAAATTTTTAGGGTTCCTGGGTGGCTCAGTCGGTTAAGCATCTTCCTTCAGCTCAGGTCATGATCACAGGGTCCTGGGACTGAGTTCCACAGAGAGCTCCCTGCTTAGCAGGGAGCCTGCTTCTCCCCCTTCTCCCTGCTCATGCTCTATCTCTGTTGCTATCTCTGCTCTCTCTTGCAAATAAATATAAATTTTAAAAAAAAATTTAAAACAAGGAAAAAATAAAGCTTTGCCATGTCTTCCTCTCAATTTTTAACGATACACTATGTTTAGCTACTGGAATCAAGTTAGAACAGTGATCATGTAAAGCAGCAATTCTCAACCTGGAGGTATGGACAGTTTTGTTACAGATTAGTGGGAGAGAACAAGGCCTATCTTACCTATGTAGAAGCCTGCATTAACTAATAGGGTGGTGCATATGAATGTTATTGTTGGTTATGACAAGGTAGAAAAATGACTGAGAACCACAGCTGTAGAGAAATGGGCAAAACTCTAGTAAATAGTAAATAACTTCTATCTGGATACATTACAAATAGTGTTTCAAGCTTTACCAAAAAAGATGGGTAAGATACTCCCAAGAATTTTCTCACATTTACCATTAACCTTTTATTCAAAGTTTTCTCCAAAAGTAGAAATAAAATTTTGAAGTAAAGTAACAATTTACCTTCCATTATCTTGATTACATACAGGGTTTTATAAGGTATCATACTGTTTAAAAATTAAATACAAATTATAAAGTTCACAGTATAGGATTTTTTTTTTTTTAACTTGAACAAAACAATCACTACAGAAGAAAACCAACAAGTTCTCAATTAAAAACTGTATATCCTATCTTTCAAAAACAGAGAAAGATGCCTTGGTGAAATTAAAGCCATAGGGACATGTACAATGATAACACACACTACCAAATTTCTTTCACATAACAAGTACATAAATATATTCATTGTAGCAATACTAAAAGAAAGCAATTTCAGTGCAATCTTAAGACCTAGAGAGCCCCAAGTAAAATGAAATTAATACTTAAAGCTAAAATTTTAAATGACTCTTCAAAACACACACACACACACACATATGACCATTTAAAACATTAATTTTAAAAAATATTACCTGAATAAACTGCTTTAGTTGTGCACCATTATTTTGATGCCCATCAAGATTTAACACATTGTCAGGGAATTCCATCACCATCTTAATATGCAAAAGAATGAAAATCAATTATTTTATCTTCTTTGAACATGTGCTACAAACTATTTTATAAACTCCTAGGACAGAAATAGATCCCTAAAACAGGATTTGCACACCCTAGTCCCGCCCCCTGTCAAAAGAAGTTAAGACAACCACCACCACCACCACCCACAAGTTTCTAAAGCCAGGAATGGTATAGTCATTAGAAGCAAGGACACAAGTCATTAGAAGCAAGGCAAACAAGAGTTCAAATCCCAGCTCCACCACTTACAAGTACGTCATAAGTCTGGGGAAGTTACTTAACCTGTTTGATTTTCAGCTTCCTCATTTGCAAAATGAGATTAAGTAATAATGTTTAATATCTCTCTCAGAGTAGGTTGTAAAGATTAAATTATGTTTCAAAGTGTTTGTTGCACTGGCCAGTAATAATTACTAACAAGTAACCTGATATTTTACACTAAATGTACATACTTTTAGTTATTCCTTTTAATTATAGAATATAGTAAATTTTATAATGCAAATGGCCATATACGTATGGACCATACATATATGAAATACTCAGAACAATACCTGGCACATACTAAATGCTTGTGCTTAATTAGGAACAAAAGGGATACAGAAATATTTATCCAATTATCAAAATTCCCTACCAGAGGAAGAGGGATATAAAGCTTAAGGGTATTTCTGCATATCAGATAATGGAGAATTACTAATTAGCACATGTCACTGATCTGTGACACCACTCATTTTAGAAAGAACCATGGTTATATACCACTAGGAAAGAGACCTTATAACTGTTAGATGTCACCATATAAAAGAAACATCCCAATTTCAGAGATGGTAAAACGTGCGGGCAACGTGCGTGCAACATGCGGGCAAAAACAGTATGCTTTTCAAAACAATGAAATAAAGTAACACATTTATATCTTAACTAAAACATTGTTAAAGGTATTAAACATACTGTACTAGGACAATCTTCTATTTCCAGATGACAAGGACCACAAACTCCTACATACCCAAAGAGTGAAGTCATGATAAAGAGACACATTTGAGGCAAAAAAAAAACACTAAAAATGCCCCAACCAGTTGAACGTGATCTTAAAAAGATTCCTTCTTCAACAACCAGCACCACAAAAATCTGCTTTAATAGATGTGACCATTCTTTTTCTTCCACGTTAGCAATGACAGCCCTAAAACATGCTTGTTCTAACAATACGCTAAGAACTGAACAATAAAGTATAAGCAACAGATAGATCTTTTCTTGATTTGATAAGGGGGGAATACAGGATATGTGAAGTAGAGACAAGGGGATACCAAAAACTCAACAATCTAGGATACCACTGTATTTCACAGAACCAAAAACTGCATATACAAAATGATTCGAATGTTTGTATGTGGGTACTTTCTGACAGGAAAAAAAAAAAAAAAATAAGGGGCGCCTGGGTGGCTCAGTGGGTTAAAGCCTCTGCCTTTGGCTCAGGTCATGATCTCAGGGTCCTGGGATCGAGCCCTGCATTGGGCTCTCTGCTCAGCAGGGAGCCTGCTTCCCCCTCTGTCTCTGCCTGCCTCTCTGCCTACTTGTGATCTCTCTCTGTCAAATAAACAAATAAAATCTTAAAAAAAAAGAAAAAAGAAAATACATGATGTGTTAGATGTGGCTTATTTCTAGGGAGTGAAAAGAAGACTTTTTCCTTTATGTGTTCCTACCTTTCCCAAATTTATTACAATGCACATATACTGTTTATTACCAAGGGGAAAAGTTAGAGTTCCTTGCTTCCAATTCTATGTTCACTATACCATATTCAGAGACATGCTTCCATCTCAAGAGCTTTTATTGTTCTGGAAGTTTCTTCTTCTATACACATAGATTATTAGGTCCAAATCTCATAGGTTCAAATCCATTACTCAATTTTCAGGTTTACTGACTTCTCTCTAGTCTTCCCTCTTATAGTTTTATTAATATCTCCAAAGACTGGTAGTAGCAATAATAAAGACATTTAGTATACCTTCATATATACTACTGGGTGTTGTTCTAAGCACTTTCATGTGTTAACTTAACCAATAGTACTAAGTAAAACTGGTCACTGGTCTGCTTTAACAAGGTGGTTCTAAATGAACAAGTGAGGATGACAGAAATAAATGGGCAAAAAATCTAATGATCCATACCATCCATTGTACTTAATATTTAAGAGTCTACTTGAATTAAAAAAAATTAATAATCCCAATATTAGAAATCCTGGTCCATGAAAACTGTTAAAAGATGAAAATAGTAGTACTGTATGGTTAACTCACATGTTTTTGGTCATCACTACATGGTTTAAAACACAAAGAAACTGTCAAGTCAGAAAAAAGGTATAGGATAAACCTTTAAAGCCACATAACTCAACAGAACACTGCAGATCACTCCAATTCTACCCCTCAAGCAACTAACACCTTGATTTGCATTCTCACTTGTTTGATACTAATGTACACCATTTTACTACATATCAATTGCCACTATAAAAAAATTAAAATAATTACCTATACTCTTTTAAGATCAAAGCTACCAATTTAAGAAACATTCAAAGAATGCTTCTTTTTAACCAAATCAATGTCTCTTCAGTCTGGTTCATAGGTGAAATCCTAAATTCTGACTCTGTATAAAAGAATTTTTATTCTTATCAACTATGTTTTATTGTTTTAATAATTAAAGCAGAGGTCAAAGAATAAATCTAATATATTGAGATCTGACAGCCGAGGTTTAAAATATATATAATTTAATGGATAATACCTGCTTTAGGAATCATTTCTAAAAGGTACAACAAGGGACAGGGTTAAAAATTTTTTAAATCCTCATTTCAGATCATTTGATCTTCACCTAACTAATAGACATAAATGTCAAGATTAAGTTTATTACTGCGTCTTTCCTGGGTTTCACGGGCTTGTATAATACTAAATTTTCTCTTGTACTTACACTATACCCTAAAGCATGCTTGGTTACCTGGTTACCAACTCTGCACTCACACTAAATTATTCTGTTCTTGCCTTTAAAACACTGAAGACAATGGCTTTTTACCTTGCTGTTTTCTGGTAAATCACTAGCATTCTGGTAAATGCTCTTTAACATTGAGAGGACAGTAAGAAAAAAGGAAAAAGGAAAGGCAAAGAGGAGAGTAGCACTATTTTTTCCCATTCTTTAAAACCACTTCCTTGACTTAATCTTCAGATTCTAGGTTACCTAAAGGAAGACAGTCATGAGAAGTATTTCAGGTGTGGTTTCACAGAGGAATCATTAGTGTACTGCTTCATGATGAGGTTGCCTTTCCCTAGCTGGCCAAAAATAGAACCAGTCATTGTCCTGCAATTAGTGCTTTTAAAGTTTATTGAATCCATTACTCACTTTCACTCTTAAATATCTGTCCTGGTTTCTCCTGACCACAAATAATCTCTTTTTAGCACATTCTCACAATCTCTAACCAACAATATTAAATTTGTATTTATTAAAAGTCATTGTCACTGTAGCTTTACTTTTTTACTTCATTCTCACAGCTATTTGTAACATCTATCACTTTTGGTAAAATCAATTAAACATTTAAGAGTTAAAACAAAACATTAAGTACTAAATTTAAAAATGCTAAACACCTAATCCCCAAGTGAATATGCTACCATTTACATCTTTTAATATCTCCATTAAAATCCATTATCAGAGTCTCTAGTCCAGTTAGATTATTTGAATTATCAGGAGAGTAAACTGCTTCCCAGCAATATTATAGCAATGTGACACTATGTATCAAGAACTTTACAAAAGGCTCTGCTCCTTTGATCCAGTAACTGTACTTTCAAAGCCTGAGAAAAAAAATTTTAATGCATAGACTTATGCATTATTTATATTCTTATAATATTATTCATAGTCAAAAGTAGAATCACCCCTATACCCACAAAGGAAGAATGATTAAATTATGGAATGTCACACAACAAATTACTACATGGCCAATAAAGCTACTTAAGAATGACAAGAACAAATATTCTCAGTATTACATTTAGTGAAAAAAAGCCAGGTATAAACTATTATAGTAGACAATACATCTCAACTCCGCATCTTAAGTGTGTGTCTATGACTAGAATTACAGCAAATGATGCTATCTTCTTAGTTATTGCTGGGAAGTAGAATTAAGGATAATTTATTTTTCTTTGTTATACCATTATTTTTCAAATTATTTTAAAAAGGGTATAAATTTTGACTCTTAATTTTTTTTAAAAAACTACCACCTGAAAATTGTAATTCTCCAAAAATATCTCTAAAATAAAATCCATATTCTGCCCATTTGCTACTTTACAATTCTAGGAACACCAGAAAGCATTTTGGACACATAGCATACCACTTTCCTAAATATTCCACCAACCTACTTCTTTGGGATTTTCTCAAATACACTTATATCAGCTGTACGCAAGTATTCAAACCCACTAAATTACCAAATGAGTCTTAAACGTGGATTTAACATACCACATAAAAGAGGAGACTACTTCCTCACATACAAGCTTCTCAATTTCATTTTACAAATCCAACCTAAAATCACCAGTAGAATTAAGGCTAAAGGGTTCAACGTCTTGTTACTAAAATGATACAGTATTTGTAACTGAACTGTGAAAGCTGTAACCAGACTTAACATGAAGGCGCTAACAAGATTCTAAGACTACTTGAAATAAAGATCACACGTTTTTTCAACGCATTACCTAGATTCTAAGACTACTTGAAATAAAGATCACACAACGTTTTTTCAACGCATTACCTACGGACCTTAAGAACAAAGACCAGACCAAATGTTAACTTCAGGAATACACTGCCATCAATCAGTGGACCAGTGCAGAGCATAAACTTCTGCTACAGGTATCTTCTCTCCCTCCTCCCCAACAGGTGTTTGCTCTGCATTCTTTTCAGTAGTATTTAATAAAAAGTTCTGAAAGAAAGTTTCCCTATATATAAGGCATTCTTGACAAGAATTTTCACTAAGCATTCAATGACTATGTACAAGTTCCGAGACAAAGCAATAAATAGTCCCACTCATTCCTAGTGATAAAAGCCCTTCTAAAGAAAAACTGCACCTTTTCCTAAATAAAATGCTATTTTGGGATATTTAAATTAAATGACCCTAAATTTTATTGGCCTTGGTCACAAGTCTACAATAAAAAGAAAACTCAACCACCAGGTTCAGTCCAATCCCAACTTTTCTGGAGAAGTACAATAATGCACCACATTGCGAGGTTACATCTTTTTCTATGGAAAATTTTAGAAATCAGTATCATTGTACAGAGAACAGAGTACAAAAACAGCCACTGTTTCAAAGTGCTATATGACAGATGTGTCAATGCTGCACTCACACGAAAAGTGGTTATGTGACCATAAGGAAGTATCAGGAAGTGTCAATAAGTGTCTTTTAAAATGCTGTAAATATTCAAATTTATTTTGATGTCCCCTATGCTTTGATATTATACACTCAAAAGTAATCATGTCTAAACCCATTGGATTTTTTTTAACTTCAAAGGCATTCTGGGAAAATAATCATAGATAGTTGATGCCAAATTATGTGCTCTAGGGAGAGTGTGTAAGAAGAGGAAGAGAAGAAAGTAACAAATGAACTCATATGAGTTTTCAAATGGAGAAATGCATCATTTAATTTGATCAGAGAGCTAGTTTTTAACTTAAAATACAATTCCATTAATCTTTTAATGTAAAAACACAGAAATCAGAACCAAGGCATACAACCACTTTCTAATGCATCAACACAAACTCTGTTTACCTTATGTCAGGCCAAATCATTTTTTCCATGGGAAAAAAGTGCACTTTCTTTCCATGAAAAAAAAAAAAAAGATGCTTTCACCTAAAAAGTTCTAACAAATTAAGTCAACAAAAAGCTCTTCTAATCCTTTTAAAAGTATTGCAGCTCAATCAAGTCTTAATTGAGGCTGACAAACAGAAAGGCATAGAGTGGCAGCTCTACAATGACTTGCATTTTATATAAAATTTGAAGAAACTTCAATAGAGATTTGCAAAAAAAATTCAAGAACAGAACTGCCTCTGAAAAGCAAAAAGGCAAAGGTAATACGATGAAGAGACTGAGTTACACCTATCAAAATAGGCAAATGTATAATCCAAAGCTTCAGCATCATCAAAATGCAAATTTCAAGATATTCAGAAAATGTTCATTTCATTTCTTAAGAAATAGTGGCAAGCAACTGCACTCATTTCCTGTTCAGATTCAATTCAAATTTCTGCCATTTCCTTTCAAAGGAAATAGTACAGCAACACAGGGCAGAGGGTCAGTAATGCTGTACTCCCATCAACTCTAAAAAAGAAAACTACCCAGAAGTGGGTTTTGACACTCGAGAGGAGCAATCAGCTTTTTATAACGCTCTTACACATTCAATAATTTTGCTTTATTAAAAAAAAAGAAAACGTTACTTGTAAACTAAAAAACAACTATTGCCAAGAAAACCCATTTTGAAGAGTCATGGCCTAGCAATACAATCATTTCAGGGAGTTTTAATGTACTAGGCAATATGACACTATTTACAATGAAACCAAATCATTTTAGTGGAATCTTTACTGTGCGAGAGCATGTCACTCCGCCCTAAGTAATTAAGCTTCTGTAGTGAGCTATAGTATTGAGAGAGAACATATACAGGTAGCAGTGCAGCTGCGACATTTCCAGATAATTAAGCCTCCCCGAGGGTAGGTGGATTCTGTAAAGGATAGGCCCTAAACGCCCAAGATCCTTCAACCCCACTCCGAGGCGCGTGCTTTGGCAAAAGCAGCGCCTCACTGAGACCCGGGAAAGGAAGAGGGTTCAAAAAGGAAGGAAAATCTAGCGAGAGGGGCTCGAAATGGTTACGGAGCGCTGGGCCAGGGGCCCGCAGAGGTTACCGTGCGAACACTGCAAAGGCGAGTTTGTGGGGCCTGCCGGAGAGAAGGCCTCGCCTAGGAGTTGCAACACACTCTTTCTCCAGTGCGCAGCGCTCGGCCTGGGGGAGGGGGAGGAGAGGAAACAGCTGCCAGGGGAGCGGCGAGCCCGGCCCGGCCCGGCCCGCTCACCGTGAGGGTGTCGTCTATGTAGAGGGGAATCTGCCTCCTCTCGAAGGGGAACTCCTCCTCCCCGTCCCTGCACACTGCCACCAGTCGCGCCATCGTCCCCGACGCTGCCGTTGCCACCGTCACCACCTCCTCCCAGCTGCCGCCGCCGCTGCTGCTGCTCCTGCCGCTGCCGCTGCCGCTGCCGCCTCCTCCCAGCTCCTGCCTGCAACAGCCAAACCCCGCGAGCGTAAGCACCCGCCGCCGCGCAGCACATTCGCCACGGGGGGGAGGGAGAGGAGCAGGACCGCACGGGAGAGCCGGGCTGCGTTTCCCATCACCCGATTCCACACGCGCTCAGCCAATGAGCGCCGAGCAGCGCCGGGACCCGCCCCCTCGCGCCGCTCGCCCTCCCCAGCCCCCACCCCCGCCGGCCTCCAGTCAGGGTCCAAAGGAGAGGCGGAAGGGACCCGCTGGCCCCGGGGCTTCCCCAGCCCGTCACCGGAGTCCCAGCTCCAGGACCCCACCCACGGCCTCAGCTCCACAGCCCACCTCCTGCTTCCCGCCGCCGGGGAGCCCTCAACCCCCAGCTGACCCCTTCCTCCCCTTTCTTGGCGCGCCCCGCCCAGTCAGTCCCCAGGGCTGCAGTTGCCCAGCGCGACCCCGCCCCTGGGAGGGGTCGACCCCGCCTCAGCTCTGCGGAGTCTGTGGAGGGAGGCTCAGACCCTTTCCTCACCCTTCTCGGAGGAGGCCTCTCGGTTCTGACCTTCACCGTTTTCGTGGTCGCCTCCCTGACCCCCACCTCTGCTCCCCGTTACCGGCTGACGAGGCCCGCGTCAGGGCCGGCCTGGGCGGGAGCGCGGCTCCGAATGCCGTTTCCTCTCCAGGCTCAGTCAGCCGCTCGCGCCACGGGGAGTGGGGGAGGGAGGGCGGGGGACGTGGGGAGGGTGGGGCAGGGAGGGGCCGAGAACTCCGGGCGGGGCCCCGCCTCCTCTCGCGAGACTGTAGACCGGCGCTCCCCGGTAGCCTCTTTCGAAACTCTGCTGGAGGGGGTGGGGGGTGCTTTCTTGGGTATCTCGAACGCGTGATCGACCCCCTCCTCCCAGTCTAGCTACCCAAATAAATCCGAAACAGGGCTGCGAGGAGGAGCGAATAGGCCCGAACCTCTGTCCCGCTGCCGCGCGGGCCTGGGAACCGCTCTCCCGAGGGCCGAAGGGTGCTGAGCCGAGCTGACTCAGGGCCCACCCGAGGGTCGAGGCCCTGGGAGGACTTCGGTAAGTGGGGAGGAGTTGAGGCTTGCCAAGTCAGTGGGAGCGGAAAGCGGGAGCGAGGGAAGGAGAGACGAGCGTCTGCAGGGTGAGCGAGAAACTCCGGGCTTGGTTTCCAGGTACTTGACGCCGCTTTCCCTGAACACCCTGATTCACCGGGAGCCTGCCGCATCACTGCTTCCTTGACTGCGATTGCGTCAAGGTCCCGCCGAGGGAAACTACCGGAGTGCTGACGGTTTTGCGTTGTAGTTGCAACACTAGAGGCAGATGGAAGACTGAGGAGAGGCTCGTCAACGCACTGGCCAGAGAAACTTCTTGGGCCGGGTTAATATTAACTTAGGGACTCGGGACACGGATTCCCCTGGGCAAAGTACTGGGACGGGCCAAAGGCCCTTCTCTCTGACCCTCTCCTGAGAAGCAGAGCCGCTGTAGAGGCAGTTCATCTGCCCTCTGCGTGCCGCCATGTACTCATTTCCTACCTTGAAGGCTTTGAGGCCTGTTGTAAAGCCAAAACAGTTGTTGGGAAGTACTTTGCCTATGAAAGGCTTGATGATTTTAGGGATAAGTCCATTTCCTGCTCTTACAACTAACTAATCCTGGTAACAGATCTGTATTTCCTGGTAGAATAGGCTAGAGCAGTGATACTGATCTGTAAAAAGTATTTTCGTCATCACCTGAAATCTGAGAAACTCGCAACAACAAAAAACCCCGCGGTGCATCTTTAGCCATGTTGACTTCTGACATTGTGTTGTCACTGTTAGGTTAGGTGACATAATAAACTGGAAGAACCATTGTTCAGTCCCAAAGGTGTGATTATCCAGTAAGTATTTATTATTTCTGTCTTTTGGCCATGTTTGGAGAGCAAAACAACGTGATCGTTAGCTTAGATCCAATAGGCATATAGGACGAGCATGCAGCTTCTGACAGGTTAGACTACATAGCCAGACTTTGGACTTTTGAGAGAATCTCGTGTTTCATGTAAAAATACTCCTTTAAGGAAAAAAGAGTACTGTGGCTTTTAAGTCCCAAAGGTGCTTTTATAAATACTATATTAATTAATGTACCTACTTTATACCTTTTAAACTTTTGGGTTGTGGTTGGTAAAGGACATTGAAAATGACAAGCTCAATATATAGGTGCTAATTTAAATTACTTTGATTATTGAGTATGCACTGGATACTAGCAAAGAACAGTGTTTTCACCCTGGGGGATTTAAATCTTAAGTTAGAAAAGGCATTAAAACCCAGATATAAAGCATAATGGGATATAAAGCGTTATTTTCCCTGATTTGGATTCGTCTTTTATTAAGTAATTTTATTAATTAATCTCTACACCCCACATGGGGCTCAAACTCACAACTCTGGGGTGAAGAGTTGTATGCTCTACCAACTGAGCCTACCAGGCACCCTGGATTTGTCTTTTAAATCCACTGAGCACGCTGCTACGTGTCTTTGGACAATACATAGGTATTCAGTGAATACTCTAAGGTTAAAAAGGTGGGTAATTTGCTAGGTAAGTTCTTAAGGAGGTAAAGCGATAGCCTGGGTACTCCAAATATGATAAATATTCAAGGAGAAATGCTTAGAAAATTATTTCACTGGGAAACAATTTTTAGAAGTTTTAACTATGTTATCTTCTTAGTTTTTGAGCAGGTACTCATCTTCACTATTGGTCTAGCTTCTGCTAAAACCAATACTGCTGCAGGAAATATTTCATGACTAAGTATCTGCCTTTAGAGAGCTTAACTCTAATTGACAAAATAAGTTGTTGCTACATAAAAAAGCCACCTGTTGCCTATTTTTAAATTTCGATATAGGCATTGTGAAAGGCAAGGTTGAAGGATTTGAAAGGCCAGGAGAATGCAATCAATAGCAAAGGACATTTTGCTGGTACCTAGTAACAGCTGGAGTGATAGATAATAAATTATCAACAAAATACCTTTCTTTTTCCTACTAGATTCCCAGTGTGCGAGAGCCAGCCACAAGACTCAAGCATAAATGAGATAGGACTATTTTCCAAGCAACCTAGGTTTAAAAGAAATGAAGAGTACCGATTTATTCCTTATGTTATTTCCTATATTCATAGACTATACACAAACTCCTAGGGAGCAAAATAAGATTTCGTATGATTTATACATCACATTAGACATCAGTGCTCAATAAAAATAAAACATTATTGAGGTGCCTGGGTGGCTTAGTGGGTTAAAGCCTCTGCTTTCGGCTCAGGTCATGATCTCAGGGTCCTGGGCTCGAGCCCCGTATTGGGCTCTCTGCTCAGCACGGAGCCTGCTTCCCCCTTTCTCTCTCCTACTTGTGATCTCTCTCTGTCAAATAAATAAATAAAATCTTTAAAAATAAATAAAACATTGTCATCTTCTAAACACAAGCTATTGATACATATTGGTAGATATCTCCAGTTTAAATTGGGTAAAGTTAAAGTCATGGGAATAAGTCACTTCCTGGAGGTCATCAATAGGATAAAGTCATAGACCAGATTTTATTCTTCCCTTCTCTATCACTCTCCCTTCTCTGTCCTCAAAAACTGATAGTTGAGGGGTACCTGGCTGGCTCAGTCAGTGGAGCATGTGACTCTTGATCTCAGGATTGTGAATCCGAGCCCCACTTTGGGTGTAGAGATGGCTTAAAATCTTTTTTAAAAAATTGATAATTGAAAAAGAATTTAGCCAATTAGAATACCTTTTGTTGTTTTCACTATGATAACCATGTTGTTTTGTGTGGTAGTAAAATCAATAGCAGAATGTTAGTTAAATTACCACGGTTGTCCAATCTGAGAATCTGTGAATTTGGATTTTTTTCCATGAGCTGACAGTGGGAAGTTTTGTTGTGTCTGTTAAAAATAGAGACACACTTGGGCGCCTGGGTGGCTCGGTTGGGCGACTGCCATCGGCTCGGGTCATGATCCCGGAGTCCCGGGATCGAGTCCCGCATCGGGCTCCCAGCTCCATGGGGAGTCTGCTTCTCTCTCTGACCTTCTCCCCTCTCATGCTGACTCTCTCGCAAATAAATAAATAAAATCTTTAAAAAAAAAATAGAGACATACTTTCCCCACTTAAAATTTTTCAAAGGGAGGGCTCCTGGGCAGCTCAGTCAGTTGGGTGTCTGCCTTTGGCTCGGGTCATGGTCTCAGGGTTCTGGGATCGAGTCCAACATCTGGCTCCCTGCTCAGCGGGGAGTCTGCTTCTCCCTCTCCCTGCTGCCCTCTCTCTCTCTGTCAAATAAATAAATAAAATCTTTAAAAAAAAATTTTTTTTTTTCAAAGGGAAAAAAATTTTAAGGGAAAATAATGTCCACAAGTTAAAATGTCAGCCCCTTGAAGGCAGGGACTTTGTCTTATTTTCTGTTGTTTTCCCTAGCACCTATACCTGGTACATTGGAGCTCAGTAAATCTGTGTTGAATGATCTTTTCTGTAAACGAGAGCCAAGTCAGAATTTTTTTTTAACTAATTCTTCTATTTTTATGAATGCTATTTCATTAGCTTTCTCTTACATAATTGGAGGTAGAAAAAACAGAGTACACTTTGTTCCTTTAAGTTATGATTCAGTATCCATAATTGTGGGACATAAACTTGTTGAGAGATATTTAAGATCTAGAAAAGATGAAGGAGCAGTTACCGACAAGCAGCAGACCAGTTAGACAACATGTTCATTCAGTCATCAAATAATTTAAATTACTTTTTTTTAAATGCGAGAACAGTATGTTTAGGCTTCTCAGCCCTCCTCGGGATGCTTTGAACAGATAAGTCGTGGGGTATCGATCACTGTGACATAGCAAGAGAACCAATCACCTTTCCTAGTCATGCTTAATTAATAGGCTATAATCTTACTGATTAAATTTCAAAAATCTTTTTTTTTTTTAAGATTTCATTTATTTATTTGAGAGAGAGGGGAGGGGCAGAAGAAGAGGGAGAAGCAGACTCCTTGCTGAGCAGAGAGCCTGACTCGGGGCTCGATCCCAGGACCCTGGGATCGTGACCTGAGCTGAAGGCAGACACTTAACCACTGAGCCACCCAGGCGCCCCTCAAAAATCTTTTTAATTGAAAATAGAATCTGATTTTTGCTTTTATAGCTGTAAAACTGCTCTCAACATACTGATTTCTCTACGGAGAAAATTCCTTTCAATAATAGATTAACTCCAAATATCATTGATTATAGTTGGCAAAAATGCCACATAAATACTAAATTAGGCATCATCAATGTAACAAATTGAAGTAAGCTAATTAGTGTAATAACATGACTTTAACAAGTTCGGGAATAAAATAAATTTTTAACTAATTTAGAGGCAACTGATTAAAAGAGCAAATCCAAAATTTAATGTTAGACAAGGCGCTGCCTACACCACACAAATAATCCAGATTCCTTACCAAATATAAAATTAACTTGAGCATTCTGACCCTTGACTATTTCTGCAAAGATCAGATTTTTTCTTAAAAATAGAACACAATAGAAAGGCAGATTTTAGTGGAGTTTTTTTGCCCACTTTTTAAATTTATTTTTTAAGTAGGCACCATGCTGGGCATGGAGCCCAATGCCAGCCCAAACTCACAACCCTGTTATCAAGATCTGAGCCGAAATCAAGAGTAGGACCTTTAACCAACTGAGCCACCCCGGCACCCCTTTTTTTGCCCACTTTAAACAATGTACAGGGAACAATATAATTGGAAACTAAGGATTTTGTGTTTTTTAAATCGTAGATTTTGAACAGCTGGTTTAAAGGTCTGCTTAGAACTTTTAAATGACTCAAATTCCCAGTAGGATATTAAACGTTAATATAGCCATCATTGTATTAAAGCGGCCTAGTTAAAAAAAAAAAAAAAAAAGCGGCCTAGTAGTTGACTTTCTCACTGGGTCTCTTTCCCTTTAACATGCAAGATTAAATGAGGTATGCCGAATATGGTCCCTGCCTGCCTCTGGCTTATTATCCACCCTCTACCTTTTTCTGAGCCTTGAGTTCCAAGATGTGCAATTTTCCCTCCCAACTCAGGACCTTTGCTGAAGGATTCATTCTACCTAGAATGCTGTTTACCCCTTCTCTTACCATATTTTAACTCCTTATCCTATGCATCAGCTCTAGCTCAAAAAAAAAATACCATCCACGGGTGTGTATACTAGGTGGCTCAGACGGTTGAGCCTCACTCTTGATCTCGGCTCGGTCTTGATCTCAAAGTCTGTGAGTTTGAGCCCCACGTTGTGCCACCCCCCCCCCCACCCTCCCGACCCTGTGCTGGGTGTGGAGCCTACCTTAAAGAGAAAAGAAAAAAAAATTGGGCACCTGGCTCACTCTGCAGAGCATGACTCTTGATCTCAGGTTGTGAGTTTAAGCCCCCATGTTGCAGTAGAGATTACTTAAAAATAAAACCTGTAAAAAATATATATGTATCATCTATGGGAAAAACTTTGTACTAGATCAGCTCTTGATTTGACACTCTTGGTAACCTATACTTCATGACTTAAGTTTATAATGGTTGTTCAATGTCTGTTTCCTCACTGGATTACAAGCTCCAACATATCAGGAAACCTGCTTATTCCAGAGTTGGCTAAAAAAATTATTAGTCCTAAAGTAAAACTATTATCTCATAATTACTAGGCGTGTAAACTACATCGTACAATTCAATCCATTCTTTGGAGCATTTAATTGTTTTCTGACTTTATAGTATGTATTTGATTATCAACACTTGCTTTCTCATACTTAGGCTTTTTTAAAAGGTTAAAATTGAGTAGTAAAGAAGTATTGACAGGGGTGCCTGGGTGGCTCAGTTGGTTGAGCATCTGCCTTTTGCTTGCTTGGGTCATGATCCTGGGGTCCTGGGATCAAGCCCTGCATCAGGCTTCCCGCTCAGTGGGAGGCCTGCTTCTTCCTCTCTTTATGCTTGCTGTTCCCCCTGCTTGTGCTCTAATAAATAAAATATTTAAACAAAAAAAGAAGTATTGACGAATTCACCATCATGCTGAGATGTTTTAATGTAAATTTTATTATAGAAGTCATACAATAAAAAAATATAGGATGGTTTGTGATATAAGATGCAAAGTAAATATCCTCCTCCCCACCACCCTCTAATATCTTTCAGTGTCACAACTGCAGTTTCTTTAAAATTATATGGTGTTAGGATACACTAAAACAGTAAGCATCACTACTACTATGGAGGATTGAAACTCAGTTCTATAATATGGTTAACACTGGGTTGCCAAAAGCCCATTTTCTTCACATTTAATATTCTTCCTCATTAAAATAATATTTTTGTAACAGGTACTTTGTACCTATATTGATCACCAAAATTTTATAGTCTTATCTTGCAGGTGTAACACATATATAATTAGACAGTTGGTAAACATATAGAGATTGAGCACAATTAAGGCCCACAAGGTACTGCTGTGCAATGTATCTACCAACAGGTTGACCAGACCAGTAGTTATATTTGACAGCAAGAAAAAAATTAACTGGTTTCTGTTCATAGCTGTGATTAAACAAAGACTGGGTTCCTTCCTTTCATCTTCAGAGACTAGAGATTCTGAATGCTTTTTATTTGTGGCAGATGACTGGATTGGTTTCCAAGAACATGGTACTATCGCCCCTTTAATTAGAAATTTGGCAAAACTCAAAATTATATCACCCAGTAATAAACTACTAAGAAGTATCAGGCTAGAAGCAATTATCCAAATACAAAAAGCTAAATTGGCCATTCTCCGAGATACTACTTCTACATTTACCTGAACTATGTAAAGAGATATGAAGAGGCTAATAGCTGTCAGCAGAATACAGCATGTTCCTTTTATCCAGTCTTTGACATGTGATCTTTTTTTAAGCATATATGACCCTGTTTGCACACCAGCCATATGAATTGCCACATACCCCAAGGTAGAGATTATTCCTTCTCGGTTGGCATTTAATAAACCAATCCTTGTGCCACTACCATCAGTGCCATACAAAATTAACCTTTTCAGTGGGGTAAAGTCAAGGGCTAGCTGGTATAACACAATAATGCTGATGGCCACAATCCAGGATTTATTTAAAGGAAAAATAATCAAAAGCAGTGATGTTAACAGTTTCACAACTATTAAGGTAAAGAAAAAGTTCCAGTGAACTCCATACTCAGTTAAATGTTCGTGATAGCCTATGGATTTTATAATGACTAATCGTCCTACTCCTAGGAAGACTAGTGGCCAAACAGAGTACAATGACTTTGTAAGATAATAAAATCTGGACCCTTCTGTGTATTTTCTCCTAACCTGTGGACAAACCATTGCAGTCCCAAAAATAAAACCTCCTACTCCAAAATCCATTGCTCCTGTCCCATAGAGCTCAGTTTTGGCAAATCTTCTGGGAAAAAGTGGGAAGTCCACAGCCAAAATGGCAATAGCAGTAAATGCACTGTTAATTACACGGAAACAAGAGATGGCTGGAACGTGTTCTGATTCTAGACTGATTTTCAAGAATTTTTCAAGTATTTTCTGGATAGGCATTCTGGCACAGCAAGTTCTACTGCAGTATATTTGGTAGAAGAGCCCTGCCCCAAGGATAATTACAGCAAGGTGCTCAAGGAGGACAAATGAAGACAAAATGGTCAAAGTAGCCACCAGGGGAACTATTAGGAAAACAAAGTCAATGAAGAATCTAGTTCTCCAGGTATGTGAAGAACACAAGTACTGTGAGACAATGATCAGGAGCCCTCTGCACAGGATACAGAATGCAGGTAAGCACAGGCCCTGGGTGACTTCCAGCACGCTGGTTCCATTGTGGTTACTGACAAAAGCTTCCTTCATCTGCTTTTGAGACATTTTTTCTTCTTCCTGTGAAAAGAGCAAAGGGATGCATGGGAAAAGCAATGTTCTTGTGGAATAGGCATATATATGTACAGGACTTGACTACTCTTTATTTTTTTTATTTTTTAAAGATTTTATTTATTTATTTGACAGAGAGAAAGATATCACAAGTAGGCAGAGAGGCAGGCAGAGGGAGAGGAGGAAGCAGGCTCCCTGCTGAGCAGAGAGCCCCATGAGGGTCTCCATCCCAGGACCCTGAGATCATGACCTGAGCCGAAGGCAGAGGCTTAACCCACTGAGCCACCCAGGCGCCCCGATTTTACTCTTTTTAAAGATTGATTTATTAGCGCGTGCATGTGTGCAGATAGGGGCAGAGGGAGAGAGAAACTTTAGCAAACTCCTCACTGAGCTCAGAGCCCGACAGGAGACTCGATTTCAAGATCCCGAGATCCGGACCTGAGCTGAAACCAAGAGTCCGGTGTGACCGCCTGCCCCACCTAGGGACCCCGATTTTAGTTTTATTCCTAGATTTCAGAGCAGAACTTTAGGCCTAATTATTTCAAATCAGGGCAGGAACTAGAATTTTTGACTCCCCTTCCAAGGATTGTGGGAAGGAGCCTTAAAACACCTCAGGATAAGAATGTCAGGGCACTTGGGTGGCGCACTCGATTAAGCATCCCACTCTTGGTTTCAGTTCAGGTCCTAATCTCAGGATTCTGAGATTGAGCCCCACCACTGGCTCTGCGCTCAGCACAGAGTTTGTTTGAAATTCTCTCTCCCCAACTAGTGCTCTCACTCTCTAAAATAATAAATCTTAAAAAAAAAAAGGAGCCCCTGGGTGGCTTAGTTGGTTAAGCGTCTGCCTTGGGCTCAGGTCATGATCCCAGGGTCCTGGGATCCAGCCCTGCCTGGGACTCTCTGCTCAGCAGGGAGTCTGCTTCTCCCTCTCCCTCTGTGCTTTCTCTTGATCTCACTCTCAGGTAAATAAATAAAATCTTAAAAAAGGTTAAGAATGTCATGTTAATAGTATGAAATTATTGGTTAAAAAGCTGTAGCTATTCTCTATATAAGGCAGACTCACAAAGAAAGTTAACTTGGGATATAAATCCTGAAAATGGAATCAAAGTCAGATACAAATTTCTATTACAAAGCATAGAATATGCTATTAAAATTTTGTAATGCAAGCAACTCACTTAACTAATGACTTCAAGTCAAATCAGAGAAGGACAGTGAGAAAGAAGATACTTAAGTACACCTTGGAGATGGAGACCTTGGTTTGTAGGAAGAGCCTCTCTGAACCCATTGCCTCCAGTACAAAATACTAGTCTTCCAGTGACATCCTGAGCCCCGGGCTGCTCCCTACCTCATTCACAGCCATGCTTTCAGGTTAGGGTGGAGATGGGTAGAGTGGATGCTAATCCTGGGGAAGGGGGCGGATCGGGAGAGGCCTGGACGTATAACACACGCTAGTGTTCGTGGTTTCAAAGAGCTGTAAAACACCTCTCTCATATTTCAACGTCTTTAAAGGGGCACACAGAAAGAACACATTTCTTGACCAAACCACAACCATGTAGAACAAATGAAAGCATGCATGCCTGACGGCCTGTCTGAGCCAGCAACAATTCCTCACGATAACAAACCGATCTGAATCGTCTAGCTTTTAGAAATAAAGGAGTATTTTTCCTGACGGACACGGGCCACGGCCGCGCCGGCCCTTACACCTCACGTGCCTTCGGTGTCCCGGCGCCCCGACAGCCGGCCGTCTACGTGGACTCGCTGCACGACTCCCACCGCAGCCGCAGATCCGAGCGGGAGCAATCCGCTTCCGCCTCCGAGCCGCTCTTCCGGCCGACGTCGGGCGGCCTGCGCTTCCTGGCCGGCTGATTCTGCGCGCGCGCACGCGCGCCCCCGCCAGGACCCGAGCCCGTTTCCCAAACGCGTGGGCTCGGCGAGCCTGTTCTTGTCTGTGGTGGGCTTGCTGCGCCCAGGTCCGTCCGAGGACCCCGGAGCAGACGCGTCACCGCCGCCCCTCGAACCTCACGAGTCTCTCAGAGTGGTGGGGTCAGAGGGCCCGGCTTAGTGTTCGACCACGGCTTCCTCTACTGAAGGACCCCAGGCCCTGTGAGGCCCCGGAGGCCCTGCCTCCCGCGCCTCTCCCACCGGAATACGGGAGGCCGGTGTCTCGACCCCATCTTACCCCAGGTTCTCAAAATACTTTGTCCCAGCTGGAGCCCCTAATTCCGACCCGGGCGTCCAGAACAGGCCACGTGCGTTCGGAGCCCGGTGCGCGCCCCGCCCCGGAGGAGGAGCCGGCTCGTTCCCGGCCACTGGGCCAAGAGCGCCGGCCGGCCGGTACGCCCCGGCGGTCCCGGCTTTCTCTTCTCCCCGGCTCGCTCCCGCCCCCTCCTCGTCCCTCCCCTCCCCGGGCTCTTCCCGCGGTCTCTCCCAGCCTGCCCGCCTGCCTTTCCAGTCTGGCCTGGCGGGGGCCGCGCACTCGGCGGCTCAGGCCGTGGGACCGGTGAGTGTCACCCCCAGCCCAGGTCCGAAGCGCTTCGCGACCCCGAAAGGACAAGGAGGCCGGTTTGTCCCCGGAGCGCTGAGGAACTGGGGGCGTCTTCCTCTCCTTTTTCCAGAAAGCCGTTTGCCTACCCTTTCTTATTTCCTTTTTGACTGTCTCGTATTTTAGCAGGGGGTAGCCCAGCTCTTGGCCTTTGCCTAGAACAAGAACCTTTCAGGGTCCCCCCTCCACCTCTCTACCTTGCTGGCAGGAGGCGGTGCGGGGTCGGGGAAAGGTCTCAGCTGGGAGGCTGAATCCCGTCTCCTGCCCTTCTTTTCTCACTCCTAGGGCCCGGGGAAGGGGTTGCTGGCCCAGGTAACCGTCAGGGCAGCCGCGCCCTTGGCTGGGGTCACATCCACCTTCCTGGGAAGGGCATAGTCTCCCCGTGCCGGGTGCTTCCGGAGCGGCATCCCAGCCCTGGTCCCGGCGGGCACCTCGTCCAGAGAGGGAGTCCTGGTTCCCGCTGGGAACCTGGGGGCGGGTCCAGCTGGGTTCCCAGGACCCTTACCCAGCTCATCTCGCCTGCCCTCCCACTGCCCTCCACGCGGAGGAGGAACAAGAGGCTGGGGAGGAGGAGGAGCTAGTGATCAGGTTGCCTCTTGCCCTGACTTGGTGTTTCATCTGTATATTACCATCTCCTTTCTGCCCACAGTGGTCACACCCTTTCCAGAAATTCTTGGCTGGTAACCGCGAAGCTGGGGGAGAGCAAGAGCTGGGAGAACTGGAGAAAACTGCTCTAATCTGACTTGGCTCTGGCTCGGAATGGACGCTGCATCATAATAACCAACATTTGCAAAGCGTTCTCTGAGGTACTAGCCCAATTGATCCTTAACTCAGTATTTTGAGGTGTAGGTATTAGTATTCCTTTTTGCAAACGAGTAAACAGAATAAGGCTTAGAGAGCTGTCATGATCTGCCTTGGAGGAGTTGTGGGCTTTGATTTCTAACTCCACAACCCATTATGCTCCCCCTGATCCTCTCTCTTAAAATGAGCTTCCAGTTGAGGGAGCTTTGTTCTCCTTCTCTCCGGTTGCCCTCTCCATGGCTGTCCCTTATACAGCATATGGTCAATGTCCAAGGTGAGTATGGGCAGCACTTTGGGCATATTCTGATGCTCTTTTCTGTCCTTTCTCCAGTTTGTATGAAGTCCCTATCCCTGAAGTCTTTCACATGCTAGATGTATTCAGACCCTCAAACAAGTCTCTGCCAGAGTCAGTCCATTACAGACACCCCTCATCCCCATTCCTCCTTGCTAGGGAGGTGTGAGGCCTGGGAAATTCTAAGTCTTAAGGTCACTTACAGTTTTTCAGAGATTGTCCTCGGCATAGCCTCACAACACCCCCCTCTCAGATTTTCCTCCTCTGAAATCCTTGCCTTTTTAAAGTTGACACCGTTCTACCTGATTAATGTCCCCAAATGGATTATCTATCCTCAGTAGTCCTTACTAGTAATGACAATATTCCCCCTCTGACTGAATATTCAGATTTATACTCCATGACATCATTGACCTTCACAACCACTCCTTGTGAGGTAGATTTTACTACCCCTATTTTCAAGATGAAGGATCAAGGTGGGCCAGGAAGGTGATATGGCTTTCCTGTGATGAGCTGTGATTTTGCTCCGACACGACAACTTTCCTAGAGCGTCAAGAATTGATTCCAGCCTCCCTGACCTATCAATTACTCGTTATACAAAAATAGGATCTTTCTGTCTGCTGGAGAGGGTAGGGCGTGATACTTTTCTGTCTCTTGGTGTCTCCATCCTCCACAGCACATTGACTCAATATATGTAGCCTCACCCCCAACCTCTGTAGTAAAATTGGCCCTAAAGAGCTTGGGGAGCCTCCAGAGGCTCTCATAAAAGTTTCCCCTGTTCCCTAATTGTCAGGGGATAGGACAGACTTTCCCTCTCTGCCCAGGCTCGCCTTGATTGTTATTTTGATTCCTCTTGATTGGCGGGAGGAGCAGAAGTGAGTCACCCTGAAGAAGCCCTCACCCATGTTTGGCCCTTGTCTTCTCTCTCATGCCATAGGCTCTGAGGTGACTCATCTCAGATTCCTCCAAAACTGAGACTTTTGCTGGACCCATGTTCCAACCTGTGCCCCCATGACCAGGTGGATAGCACTCCTCATGCCTGTGACCCAGAACCCTGGCTGACCACATTGAAGCAGGATGCTTCAGCAGGTAAAACCTCACCCTTAGGTAACCTAGGCCCTGAAGCATCTAAGGCACTTTCCCATCTGTCAGTTAGCTGAATGACGATTCTACTTACCCTGACCTGGAAGGAAGGGAAAGATCCCTTAAAGGTCTTTCTTCTTTTCTCTCTTCACATAGTCACTCCAGTGCCTTTCACCTGTCATTGAGCGGCTTTTCCTGATACCTAATTTGAGTCTCTTCTATTGTGGTCTTTAGCTCTTTTTCCTGAGATGGGTAAGATGAGATGGGGAGGGGAATCCTTGGAGTACTTTGCTGACTTCATAAGCCTGAACTAGGGAGGGAGTCCTGAGAGATGTCCCTGCCAGCCTGAACTGTTGAGGTACAGTGGAAGCCTGAGGCTTCCAAGAGGAGGTATTCTTTGAAGCTCAACCTTAAAAAATATGTAGGAATTAGCCAGGTGTAGAAGGGAAGTAAGCAGTGCAAGCAGAGGTGTCAGTGCAAAATGTGGGTGAAGATGTCTGTGTGGAAATACAGGAGTCTGATGAATGGATCATGAAGCGTGCCGCTTCCTGAACGGCGCACGGGAGAAGAATGAGGCACAAACAAGTCAGCTGCAATAGAGATTGGGAGCAGGGGGCGGCAGTTGTTATCTCCCCTGCCTCCGGGAGAGCTTGCTGATGGGGTTATCCGTTTAAGTGCTAAGCGCGCTTATTCTGTAACGAATTCCATGCTGATTGACCAGGCACACCCTTCTCTTGGTTATATTTTCAAGAGTGTATTATTTTGAGGTATGGTTACAAAGCGCATGGTGGGGGGGTTGCTATTGTGGCCCTTACTCCGGGCCTCTGCCTCTCTAAAAAGGCTACTATGGCCCCAGGCCTTCAGGAGTTCAAATCACCCATCTCCCATCCGTATCATCCTTCTCATGCAGCTCTCACTCCAAAGAGAATGCCAGTAGATAGATATTTGCTGAATTTTTATTTACAAAATGTGGCCAGGCACTGGGCTGAGGTAGATGTTTAAGGTGATACCTGCTCTCCAGGAGCTCACAGTCTGGTGGAGTCCTAGGCAGGTAAGTGCCTGAGACTTACTAGGATGACCAGCTGGAAAGCCAGCCAGCCTCAAGGAAGCCCTGGTAGACACTACTGCTTGATCATCTTCCAGACTTTTGTCTTATGAAATGAGCTTGAGACTGGGGAGAAGCTGGCAGGACAATTGTCTGCTCTGGGCTTTTTTTAACTTTTTTTTTCTTATTAAAAAAGCAGTAATGTTCATCATAACCATACTGGTAGCTGTTCTGTGTTGAGCCCCACCTAAGTAGTAGGTACTATTCTAAGCATTTTACATGAATAATTTTGTTTAGTCCTCAAGCAAGTTATAGTGTTATATGTACAATGCTACTATATCCCCATTTTGGAGATAAAGGTAAAAGAGAGGTTATGTGACTTATTCAAGGTCACATTCACTATAAGCAATGTGGAAAATATAAGCAAAAAGAACATTAAAATTACCCGTATTAGAGAAAAGGGAACCCTCCTACACTGTTGATGGGAATGCAAGCTAGTACAGCCACTCTGGAAAACAGTATGGAGGTTCCTCAAAAAGTTGAAAATAGAGCTACCCTATGACCCAGCAATCGCACTACTGGGTATTTACCCTAAAGAT
>CM052891.1:31132575-31148176 GCA_028534135.1 Potos flavus | reverse complement strand
GATGTGGATGGAACTAGAGGGTATTATGCTAAGCGAAATAAGTCAATCAGAGAAAGACAATTATCATATGATCTCCCTGATGTGAAGAATTTGAGAGGCAGGGTGGGGGGTCGTGGGGCGCGGGGGAGGGAAATGAAACAAGATGGGATCAGGAAAGAGATAAACCGTAAGAGACTCCCAAACTCACGAAACAAACTGAGGGTGGCTGGGAGGTAGGGGCGGGTAGGTATAGGGTGGCTGGGTATGGACATTGGGGAGGGTATGTGCTATGGTAAGTGCTGTGAAATGTGTAAGCCTGATGATTCACAGACATGTACCCCGGGGCAAATAATACATTATGTGTTAATAAAAAAATTTTTTAAATTACCATATTATACTACCCAGAGATAACATTTTAGAAAATATCCTTTTTTCCCTTACATATATATTTTTAAAATGTTTGAAGCTGTCATACTTTTTTGTAACCTGCTTTATTCCATTGTAAATTTATTTCCACTATAAATTGTCCACCATTAGGACATGTGGGTTGTTTTCAATTTTTTTACAATTATAGATAGCTCAATATATACTGAATATTATGGCCTTCAAAGCATCATTTTCTGAAAGAATTGCGGGCTAAAGAGGCGTGTGCTTTTCAGGCCTTGATATATCATTGCCTAATTAAAGAAGAGCTGTTTTTAAAAGAGTAATAGCTAACTTTGGGTGCATATACCAGGTGCCTTCTCTAAAAGTGTCTGACGTAGGTGCTACCAGCATTCCCATTTTATAGATGAGGAAAATTAAAGCACAGAGAGATTAAGAAATTTACATAACATTATGCAACTAGTAAGTGGTAGAATCAGAATTCAAATCCGGGAAATCTAGCTTTAAGGTCTAGGCTCTTGATTGTTATACTCAGCTACTTCTCTGGTTGGATCAGAGCTGGTCGTAAATTACGGCTTGGCTTGTGATTCCCCCCCGCCCCCCACCCCCAGAGTAGAGGGATTTGCATAGTTCCAGCCATGCTCTGACCTTAGCATTTATCTTGGAGGCCAAGAGCCTGCCTTGTGAATTATGGTGGGCCCAAATTCAGAGAACAGGCAACATCTTTGGAAAGAAACTTGTTGCTGGGCCTCTCAGATGACACTTGCCACCTTGACTTGAGGGGTTCGAACTTTTAGGACTCACTAATGTCATTGAAACCTACATAGTCATATTATGGACTCCCTTCTCCAAAAGCAGATTTCAGCCGAGTACTACTGTCTTCTCCTACTCCCCACCCCATCTTCACTGCAGTCTCCAGAGAGATAAGAGGAAAAATGAGACCATGGGAGGAATATGGAAAGAGGAAACATGTGGAAAGTGTGGGCATCAAGGATTGGCAAGGGTGAAGGAGAAACAGCCTTTTCCCCTGGGTGCCTATTCTTAACCTCATCCAACTTCCAAGCCAGGCTCCCTCTCAAGTAGACCCAGGGCAGAGGAAACTAACAAAATAGCGAGGCTAAATTTAAGCCAGGTGATGAAGGCATGGGGCTACCTCACAGCTGGTTTTTCATCACAAGCTAAATGTTCTCTTTCAAAAAAGGCCCAAACCATGGTTCTTTGGGGGGAGAGGGGTTGTGATCCCCTATAGCAGCCCCCTACTTTGGGCCTCACCCCTACCAGGCCCAGTAAGGCTGGCAGCTGGCCAGCCTGGAAGCTGGCGCTCATTCAGAGGAGAGGGGATAGCATTTTTTTCATTAACTGAGTACACGCTGTGTGCCAGTGCTTTGTGTATCTCTTATTTTTCTGTCCAGTAGCCCTGCAACTGGTTTTATTTTCCTTTATTTACAAATAAAGAAGCTGTGGCTCAGAGAAGTTAAGTAACTTACCCAGGCTCACAGGCTTAGTAAGTGGCAGAGCTGAAATTTGAATCCAACCAGACTATGATAGTAGAAGCCTGTTCTCTTTCTGCTATTCAGGCCCTCACCCCTACATTGCTACCCCTACATTGCTGCCAGCTGGTCTGAGTCCCAGCTTTCATGACCCTCTTATCATGGCCTCTCAGGTTAATGGCCACAGTTCAGGCTCTGGTGCCCAAGGTGGGGAGTCCCTCAGAGAAGACCTGCAGGAATTCCTGAGCGGGGAAGCGCCGCTGCACCAGCTAGATGACCTCACCAAGGTGAATCCTGTGACACTGGAGACAGGTACGGGCCTCCCTCTCCTCAAGAATGCCGTCTCCAAAGCAGCCCTTGGTGCCTGCCTGGCTCAGTTGGTGGAGTGTGCAGCTCTTGATTTCGGGCCTGTGGGTTAGATCCTCATGTTGGGTGTAGAGATTACTTAAAAATAAAATCTTAAAAAAAAAGTGCCGTCTCCAAGAGTATGGAGATGAGGTGGGTAGTTCGTACAGCTTCCCCTGGCCAGACCAAGACAGGCAGGACCCCTGACCTCGAGCCAGATGGGCTGCTCCAGATCTCTGCCTGGCAGCTGCACCCAGACTCCCCAGGGCAGACTTTGCTCCAGATTTGGGGCTCATCTTAATTAGATCTTGTACCTATTCATCAGGAAGCTGCTGGGATCTAAAGGCACTTGGCTAATTGCAAAGGTAGCACTGTTAGGCCAGTGTTTGTGTGGGCAGTAGTGTCTATATTTGAGCCAGAGTTTGCTAAAGGTGCCTCTGCTTCAGTCCTGAGGTGTTTGCAGGCTCGGTACGCAGCAGACACGTTCTACACCAATGCTGGCTGCACCCTGGTCGCTCTGAACCCCTTCAAGCCCGTCCCTCAGCTCTACTCACCAGCACTGATGAGAGAGTACCACGCTGCTCCTCAGCCCCAGGTAAGACTCAGCCATGTCCTGGGCCTCAGGGCTCTGCTATGTCCCCCTAGGCCTCCTTGCAGCTTCCCTGTCATTATCCATCTATTCACCAGCCATGCGGTCGTTCAGAGTCTGCTGGTGCCATGGCCCTGCCCACCAAGGGATCGAAGAATTTTGGACACAGGACAGTAGGTGCAAAGTGAGAGATAAATAAATATTTGTTTAACTGAGTTTAGAACCTAAAATAAGGATATAAGATAATGGATTTTTTTGCTTGTTTGTGACTTTATTAATAGGGAAGGATTTACAAAGGTATACTTGTGTATTTAATGAGCCATTTTGGGGAGAAAGAATAAAATTACACATAATAAGGAGTGCCCTAGAAAATTCAGCGTTTGTTCCTCTCCACGGAGAGGAATGAGAGGAATAAAGTCTGATGGGGTTGGAGGTGGTGCAGGCAGCGAATAGGCTAGCTGGTGTTTAGTGCATGCTGTCTTCAGAGAGAGGCAAGAGCAAACTTGCTGGCAGGAAGGGCACTGTCAAGGAGGGAGACAGTAGATGAGATGGGAAGATGAGATAAGCCAGGGCTGTTGGCTAAGGGTCTGAAGCGCCACAGCAGGCGGAATGTATCCACAGTGCTGCTTCCCCAGGGCTGGAGGGACTGACTGGAGCCCACCATGGGGATAATTATTCTGGACGCTGGGGGAGTCAAGTTCAGAAAGGTGAAACAAGATATAGGCAGAACAGTTGGAGGCTCTTAACAGTTTAGGGAAGAGGCGGCTGGGGCAGAGGCAGGTGCAGAGAGGGATGGCTCTGACACTATCCACAGCAGTACCTTCTCTCCAGGAAGCTGTGGGTAGGTGATGATTGCTGGGTGCGCAGTGCTGGGCTGGCTAGGCATTGTGCAGATGGCCTGGCCCCCCAGAAGCTCATGCATGGTGAAGTGTCCCAAGTCTTCCCTGAGAGCCCATATCTCGCTGACAGCCTCTTCAAAGGCAAAAGCCATGTCATGGTTTCCTGTTTCCCCAGTGCCCAGTTTAATGCCCAGCACATTGAGGATAATTAATATTTGTAGATGGAAAGAATAGTGGCCTTGAAATTCAAGTCACATGGTTGCATTTACTTGCTGAGTGGCCTTGGGAAGATTATTTAATACCTCCAAACCTCAGATTTCTCCTCCATAAAATAGGATTAGCTATCCAACTAATGGGTAGCTTTTTTAGGCAGTAACTTGTAGGAAAGTTCTTTGCATGCTGCAGAGTACAGTAACATAAAATAATGAGCAGCAGAATAAGACTATCAGGTAAGATGAAATGGGAGGATAAAGCGTTAAGGTTATAGACTGGTCAAGGCCAGTGCTGCTTCCATACTAAGAGAAGATGAGCAGGTACAGCCATCGTAGGGGTCCCACAGTTGGGTCTAACACTGTTACATCCAAGAGATTTTTCTAGAGGAAGCCTCCTGGCACTGCTATTGGCAGCCTCCCCTCTCAGCCATCATTTGGTCAACCACTCCTTGGAGACAGGCATTCCCTCACGTGACCTTTCACCCCTTGGTATTTTAGAAACTGAAGCCCCACATCTTCACTGTGGGTGAACAGACCTACAGGAATGTCAAGAGCCTGATCGAGCCAGTCAACCAGTCTATCATTGTCAGCGGAGAGAGTGGTGCTGGAAAGGTAGGAGGGCCTCTTTCTTACCCCGTTCAACTTCATGACTGGCGGGGTGGGCAGAGAGGAAGGAGGTCATTCCTTGTGGAGTTGTTTGCCGCCTAGTCATTCCCAGATAGGCTGGCGCAAGCAGGGAGTCAGTGTGCAGTGGAAAGCAAGCACTGGGCAGGAAGTCAAGAGGGTTCTAGTCCAGGCTCTTGCACGTAACCCTGCATGAGATACTTTTTCTCTCAGCCTTCATTTTGTCCTCAAGGGTCTCAGCTCTGACACCACTGGAAACAAAAGTCAGCTGTTGGGGATTCCAGAATATGGTTAAGAGGTTCTGCAAACCTCAGTTCTTTCATTTGTAACATGGCAAGGACAGGAGGACCGACATGGAAATCATGGGACTCGTATGAGAGTTAAATGGACCGGGCATAGGCACTTGGTGCCACACTTGGCACATGGCAGCACTCCTCTGAAAGTAGCTGCGGTTACCCGTGGGAGAGGGTTTATTGGAGTAGCCCACCTGTAACCTCTGGGTTGCCCATGATGGCAAGGACAGTGCATTGGGCCAGCTGTGGGGAAGGACAGAAGCATTTGATGCGGTCATGTGGCCCTCTGCATGCCAAACCACAACAGGTGAGACCGAATGTTGCACAAGGATGGTTACGGAGTTGCACAGCTGGTCAGAGGCGGCTACCAGGCCGGGCCTTGCCACCTTCCTGCCAAGGCTCACCCAGCCACCCCAGCCTTTCCACAATGCTTTTTACCATCACAAGGGATTTTTTAGCCCATAAACTGCCTCTGCCTGTAGTTACATACGAGAGAATTGCTGAGCACTGAGCACCTGCTAGCTTCTAGGCCGCGGGCTAGCCACTGAAGAGTGGCAGGGGAAGGAACAGAGATGACAAATGCAACATACGGCTTTCAGGGGGCTCTTAGTCCACTGGCAAAGACAAGGAAACAGGTGAAAATGGTAAGCTGCAGGGATGGCAGCTTGGACTTGGGTGTGGAGAGGATCTTTAAGAGCTCTTTCAAAGTGGCCAGTGCAGTGGCTCATACCCAGCTTGTAGAGGAAGCTCGTTGTCCTCCAGAATTGCTCTGGGGAGCTGCGGCTGGACCTGGCCTAAAACCCATACCACCGGGGCTCAGTAACTCTTTATTGAGCAGCTGCTATGGTCTTTTGCTGGGTCTCTTATGTTTTTTTGGTTTTTTTTTTTTTTAGCTTACTTTTAATATATAGTAGCATAATTACATAGTTCAAAAATCAAGCAATACTGCAGGGCTTACAAAGAAAAACAGCAGGCCTACCCCATATCTATCAAGACTATTCACTCTCTCCAGAGGCAACGGCTTTCACATCTTCTAGCAGTTTATTTGGGTGCTTGCATCCTTATTTCTAAACAATATCCTTTTATTAAGTTTTCAGTTTTTGACCTTATCTGTTCATTTTCGAGTATGATAAGGAGTTAGCCCTATTTCTTTGCCCCCAGATATGTATATGTCACGATTTCTAGTTAATAGGCAGTATTACAGCCATGTATATATTGCTAACAGCAAAGCAGTATAACAGACTATCCTTTCTTGTATAATTTTTACTTTCTCCCTACTTCATAATTGCCCTGTTTGTTCACTTATTTAGTTTCTGTATACCTATTATTAAGTTATTACTAAACCTATCACCAAAGCTGGATAATACCTATCCACTGGCAAGAACATCAGATCCTTTTTTTTTTTTTTTCTTGGTGATGTTCTTCCCAGAGCTCCCAGATCTCTGGCTCCCTCCTGGACTGGTGGCTGCCCGTGGGTGTTGCCACACACAGTTATTACTTGGGAGCTTCTCTGACTCACTCCGGGGACCCCCAATTGCCCTTTGTCCTATGACAACACTTCTCCCCCCAACCCATTGCTGGAGCCCATGGCTTCAACTTAACGACCTTGTTTTTATGGAGCACATACTTTAGTAGCTTCTTGGAAAAGATACATGTGGGGCAGAGTTTTGAGTTGTTGCACCTCTGAAAATGTTTATTTTGCCTCAAATTTTATATGTTGGCTGGATTTTATAATTCCAGGTTGGAGACCATTTTCTTTCCATATTTATAAGGTTTTTTTCTTCTCTATTTTTTTTTTTTTTAAGATTTATTTATTTATTTGACAGAGCGAGAGAGATTACAAGTAGGCAGAGAGGCAGGCAGAGAGAGAGAGGGAAGCAGTCTCCCTGCCGAGCAGAGAGCCCGATGTGGGGCTCGATCCCAGGACCCTGAGATCATGACCTGAGCCAAAGGCAGAGGCTTTAACCCACTGAGCCACCCAAGCGCCCCTCTTCTCTATTTTTTGAGTGTTGTGATAGAGAGTCCTAATCCATAATGGTGATTTGTTTTTTCTTTTCAAAAGCTTTTACAGTCTTCATTTTTATCCATAGGTATTAAAACTCAAAGTGCTGTGTCTTGGTATGGTTGTTTTGTTTTGTTTTGTTCATTTGCTGTGCTGGATATTTTGTGTGGGTTTTTTTAACCTGAAAACTCATGTTCTTTTGTTGGGGGAAATTTGTATTACAGCTAATAACTTAATAATTTCCTCCCTTCTGTTTTCTCTCTTTGGAACTCCTGTTAGAAATTTGATTGTCTAATATTCTTATTTTTTCACTTATTTTTCCATCTCTTAATATTTTGTTCTACCTACTGGGAGATATTCTCTACCTTCCAATTTTTCTAATTTTTGTTTAAAAAGGTTAATTCTAAGAGTTCTTTCTTGTTCTCTGAATATTATTCTCCACTGCCCCCACCATACTGGTCTTATTTCACAGATCAGTATCTTATTTTTGAGGATACTTCATGATTTTGTCTTCTGCTCCTTGCATTGACTCTGGTTCCTTCTAGTTCCTTTTCCTTCATTTGTTGCGATATTTGTCATTTGTGTAAAAGAGGTTTATCAAATAGTTGGTGATCACTAAGTTTCTGTTCATATTTAAGAATAAGGCATTAAATGCTTCATTAAGCAACTGATTAGAATCTTCATCTTTATAGATAGGATTGTCAACCAGGGAGCCTCACCGTAGGTAGCTTTTTAAACTTGTGGGATCCTGAATGTCCATCGCTTTTCTCATGAGTTTGTCAGGCTCCAGAAAAGATTCTTTAGCAGAGATATGGAAACTATAAAGAGTTAAATGAAAATGATAAAAATTAAAAGTATAATGAATAATTCCTTCATGCTTAACAACAGACCAGACTTGCAGATGAATACATCAGTGAATTTGAGAGTAAATCAATAGAAATAATTCAAATTGAGAAACAGAGAAGCACATCTGAGAGCTATGGTACAGTAGCCCATGGTCTACCATAGTTGTTCTTGGTGCGCTAGGAGAAAGAGAACACATGGGTCAGAGGTGATACCTTATACAGTGAACACAAGATGGCAAGCTCAGATCCAGGAAGTTCAGAAAACAAAAGCAGATGAATACGAAGAAAACATATTGCTGAAAACCACATAAGGAGAAAACTTTTCTGGGAACCAGAAAAACAAAGAAATATTACAAAAAGAGGAACAAAGGTAAGAGTGACAACGGACATCTTTCAAAAACTGCAAGCCCAGGAATGCCTAGATGGCACAGTCAGTTGAACATCTGACTCTTGGTTCCAGTACAGGTCATGATGTCAGGGTTGTAGGATCAAGCCCTGCATTGGGCTCCGCACTCAGCACAGAATCTGCTTCAGATTCTCTCTCCTTCCCTCTGCTCATCCTGCTCAAAAAAATTAATCAATCAATCTTGAAAACAAAAACAAACAAGCAAAAAAACTGCAAGCCCAGAGGTAGTAGCAACATCTTTAAAGTGCTGAAAGAAAAAGAGAAAAAAAAAAGGTGCTGAAAGAAAATCTGTTGGGGCGCCTGGCTGGCTCAGCTAGTAGAGCATGCAACTCTTGATCTCAGGGTTGTGAGTTTGAGCCCCACATTGGGTATAGAGATTACTTAATAAAAAAGAAAGTTGGGGGGGGGTTGTTTTTTAAGAAAAAAATATCTGTCAACCTAGAATTCTATTACGAGCAAAAATATCAAAATATCTAAAAAAAATGAAAACAAGGGATGCCCGGCTGGCTAGTCAGTGGAGCATACAACTCTTGATCTCAGGGTTGTGAGTTCAAGTCCCACTCTGAGCGTGGAGATTACTTTTAAAAAAATTTTAAAGCCATGGAAGTGAAATAAAGACATTCAGACAAAAGTTGAAGGAATTCATTGCCAATAGACCTATACTACAAGAAACATTAAAGTTCTTTAGGCCAAAGGAATATGAAACCAGGTGAATATTTGGATTGATACAAAGGAGTAAAGAGTGTTGGGGATATGATATCTTATTTTTTATTTCTAAAAGATAATTCATTCTAGGGGGCCTGGGTGGCTTAGTTGGTTAGGCATCTGACTCTTGGTTTCAGCTCAGGTTGTGATCTCAAAGGTTGTGAGATTGAGCCCTGTGTCAGGCTCCACATTGTGCATGGAGTCTACTTAAGATTCTCTCTGCATCTCCCCCCTACCTCTCTCCCTATTTTAAAAAAAATCTTAAAAATAATTCACTCCAAGGCAAAAGACAGTAACAATTTACTGTGGAGACACAATGGAATCATAAAAGTACTAAATTCAACCATAAAAGAAGAAAAAATAACAAAGATCATGTGAAACAAATCACAAAGAATTAACAACATGGTAGATTTCAACCCAGCTTAGTGATTATTACATTAAATGAATATAGACGAAACGCTCCAATTAAAATACATCAGATTGGATTTCTTTTTTTTTTTTTTTTAAAGGCAAGACTCAAGTTATAGGTCTTCAAGAAACCCACTATAATTATACAGGTAGTAGGTTCATTGTAAAAGAACAGAAGATACATCATTTCAACATTAATCAAAGGAAAGCTGAAGCAGTTATATTAATACAGAACAAAGAACATTTTAGGGGCAGCTCCCTGGCTCAGTTGGAAAGAACATGTGACTCTTGATCTTGATGTTGTGAATTCAAGCCCCACATTGGGTGTACAGATTACTTAAAAAACTAAACTTTAAAAAAGAGAAGATGATACTAAATGTGTACAGTTTCAAAATACATGAAGCAAAAGTTGGTGGAATTGAATTTGATAAAATCAAAATTATAGTTTGAGATTTGAGCATTCTTTTCAAGTACACAATACACTCACCAACAGACCACGTTCTGAGACATTAAAACAAATCTCGATTTGAAAAGATTAAAATCACACAAACTGTGTTCTCTGTCCTGAGTAGAATTGAACTAAAAATAAGTAGCAAAGATACTTGGAAAATACCGAAAGCATTTGGAAATTAACACCCTTCTAAATATCTTATGGGCAAAGATAAAACCACAAAGAATGTTAGAATAATACTGTGAACTGAATGAAAAGGAAAACAGCACATATAAAAATCTGCTTTAAAAAATAGCAGTGCTTAGAGGGAAATTTGTGGCATTAAATGCTTAATTAGGAAAGAATGAAGAACTCAAATTAGTGATCTGAACTTCCACCTTAAGCAACTAGGAGGAAAAAGAATAAACCCAAGATAAGGAAGAAGGAAATAAAAGAAACCAATATTGCATTGTATATTAACTACCTAAAATTTAAATTTAAAAAAAAGTGAAATATATATAGATATAATGGAATACTCAGCTATCCAAAAAGAATGAAATCTTAACCATTTGCAACGACACAGATGGAGCTGGAGTGTATTATGCTAAGCAAAATAAGTCCGTCGGAAAGAAAAATACCATGTGATTTCACTCATAGGTGGAATTTAAGAAACAGAACATATGGGAAGAAGTGGAGAAATCTTTTGGGAGACCCAAACTGCTGGAGCTCACACAAGAAGAAATACATAGGCCTTTATCTATGAAAGATGCTAAAGTCGTAGTAATAAACCTGGCCACAAAGGCAGCTCCAGGCCCAGGTGGCTTTACTTGTGAATTCTACCAAGTATATAAGGAGGAAATGTTACCAGTTCTGTACAAAGTCTTTCAGAAAATAGAAGGGAACATCTCCTACTTCCTAGAAAGACCTAAAAGAATTTACAGAAATTTACTACAACTAAGAAGTTGTAGTGAGATATATAGAGAGCTGAGCAACGTAACAGGCTACAAGGTCAATGTATAAAAATCTATTGTATTTCTGTGTCCTAGCAACAAACAGTTGGAAGTGAAAATGTGTCACATTTCAGTTGATTAAAAACGAGAATTTCCTAATTAGATTGCCTATGTGTAAATCAGAACTCTGTCATTTACTAGATGTGTGATCTTCAACAAAATTAAACTTTCTTTGCCTCAGTTTCATTTTAAAAACAGGCATATCCTGGCTCGTGCATCGATAGGTTTAGTAAGAAAATGCGCAGAGGGGCACCTGGCTGGCTCAGTCGTTAAGCATGTGTCTGCAGCTCAGGTCATGATCCCAGAGTCCTGGTATTGAGCCCCGTGTTGGGCTCCCTGCTCAGCAGAGCCTGCTTCTCCCTCTCCAGCTCCCCTCTGCTTGTGTTCCCTCTCTCGCTGTCTCCTTCTGTCAAATAAATAAAATCTTTAAAAGGAAAAACAAAATGCACAGAAAGCATCCACATTAGCTCAGTGCCTGACACAGAGTGGTCAGTATTAGCTGTGAGCCCTCAGAGACACTGAGTAGCCTGCCCAGATCAAGGTGGGTTGTCCCTTCTCTATCTCGGCATCCTTCATTTCTTAAAAGTGTCCTCTGGAACTAGCAGCAGCAGAAGTGAGCAGCCCCCCATTTCACAGATGGGGGAAGTGCCTTGCAAGGCACAGTTGAATTCAGCATTCCCCCATTTGGTCAGCACCGTTCCTGGTGGAGAAGAGGGCTCTGGTGGGCCCCAGATCCTGAGGTACGGTGGGAGGGCGTGGACACGGCTCCCACGGGGCTGTTTCTGCTGCAGACATGGACGTCCCGCTGCCTGATGAAGTTCTATGCTGTGGTGGCTGCCTCACCCACATCCCAGGGGAGCCACCAGATTGCAGAGAGGATTGAGCAGCGAATCTTGAACTCCAACCCTGTCATGGAAGCTTTTGGTGAGCTCGGTGTCCTCTGCATGGTACCTTGATTCTATTTCCCCCGGGATTTGCCACCTCCCAGGGAGAGGGGTGGTGCTTTGAGTCCGTCTCTGGGAGTTGGAGGCTGAGAGAGTCACTCACTGCCTTGGACCCGCAACCTCGCAGGTGCCCTTGGGCTCTTTCCATTAGAGTCACCCCCCCCCCCCCGGCCTAGGCAGATTTAACAGTGTGCCGGAGAGGACTTTGTGGCTCACCTCGTTCAAATCCTGTTCTTACATATGGTTTCCTGAGAGTTCAGAGAAGAGGACTTGTCTAAGAATGCTCATCAGTGAGTGTCTGTGTTGCGACTTGAGCCTAGATGTGTCCAGCGGGGCCCACAGCTGCCCAGATGTGGGGTGGAGATAAGTCTGGTGTACCTAGAGGTTGTCTAACTCAGTAGCGACAGCTTGTTGGTTTTGGCCCTTTCCCTTCAAAGAAGACGGTCCCTGACCACCTAGACTTGCTTATTCCAGTTCTTTGCCAAGAAGTTCTAACCCTCCTGAAGGACATTTGCTGAAGCCCGAGTGCCCATTCCCTAGTCCTGTCCCCCGTGACGTGGAAACCCACAAAGGAGCCATTAGGTGACTTGATAGGGATGTGCCCCGACCCCAGCCCACGAGAGCCCGTCACACGGGGGAGTGGTGTGAACCCAGGTGTGATCTGTAGGGAATGCGTGCACCCTGAGGAATAACAACAGCAGTCGCTTTGGGAAGTTCATCCAGCTCCAGCTGAGCAGGTAATAGCCGCTGCCACTCTGGCTGACGGGAGGATGGGGGTGGGGGGTCTGAAAGTGGCTGAGGCAGCTTCCAGCCTGGGCTACTCCTCTGGGCAGAACCCTGCTTCTCCTGGCATATAATGTTTGTGGAGTAAATGAACCTGGGGGCAATCTTTGAACCTGGAAAATTCTAACTACTCCAGCCTCAGAGACCCTGAGGCAGCGTGCTTATCATGGCCTGTGAGTTCCTCCTGGCTTCTACTCTGGTTCAGGGGCTCCTCATTAAACCACCACCTCTCTGGATTGCACCCCTGAGCTTGAAGCTGGGTTTTCTGTTCCTACCTTGAGTTGGGACAAGATGGTGTATAGAGGGCTTGGCCCTGTCCATCTGAGCTGGTCACAGGGGAATGTTCTAGGTCACCCGAGGACCTGCCAAGTGGTCTCTCGTCCTCAAGACCACTTTGACTAAGTGGAAGAGCTTTGGGGGGAGTGGCTAGGTTGCATTCTGGCAGACAGTAAGTCCTTAATAAATGGCTACCTGCTTGTGCCCAGGGCCCAGCAGATGACCGGAGCTGCAGTCCAGACGTACCTCCTGGAGAAAACACGAGTGGCCTGTCAGGCCTCCAGTGAGAGGAACTTCCACATCTTCTACCAGGTTTGTGTCCAGCTGGGCCCACAGCTGCCCAGATGTAGGGTGGAGATGGTCTGAGCCTCCAAACCCTCCTCTCCGCTCCCCATGCCCCAGGCCTGCCCTACCGCTTTCAGGGATGCCGCCACTTAATCCTGCAGACTTTATGCGACTCTTCTGCCTCTCGCTGGACCTTGGCTCCCAGAATGGTTTTGACCTAGAGATGCATTTGCTTTCTGTATCAGACCAAAAGGTCCTTGAGACTGGCTGGGTCCCCCTCATCAGACTGAGGACTCTTAGAATAGCACCTGTCTCCAGCAGAGTGAGGGCTTCCCTAGAGCTGTGCCTGATGTGTCTCCCAGACTTGGGGTCCCCAGAGCCTGGATGGGATGTCTCCTGCTCAGATGGGACCTGGGGCTCCCCAGACAAGAGTCGTGCTTTCCTCATCAGACCACAGGCCTCCTCAGCAGGTTGTTTTTGCTTCGGGTTGGAGACATTCAGAACTGTTGTTGCAGCTTTTGCCCCGGGCCTGCCCTGGGCTCTGTGCCTTGGCTCTATCACCTCTCAGCCTTGTGATATCAAAGCATTTCTCCTCTCGCGGCAACCCCAGGCTTATGCAGGCCTTGGCTTCCTCACACCCTCACCTCGGCCGCCCGCCCACCCCTCCCCACAGATCTGTAAAGGAGCCAGCATGGACGAGAGGCTCCAGTGGCACCTCCCCGAGGGAGCAGCCTTCTTTTGGCTGCCCAACCCAGAGAGGACCTTGGAAGGTAGGGGGAGCCTTGTCCAGCACCCTGGTCTGGCCCATCAGTACCCACCCACCCTCTGCACAGGGCCTGCCTTCTTCACCCCTCGATGCCCCTGCTGACCTCTGGTCCTGACCCTGGGCTGTGACTTGGATTCCTTTTCAGAGGATTGTTTTGAGGTGACCAGAGAGGCCATGCTTCATTTGGGCATCGACACCGCCGCTCAGAACAACATCTTTCAGGTTAGAAGAAAAGGCACACCTCTTATGTTTGGCAGAGGTGATGAATGGGCAGCCCCTTTCATAGGTCCCTTCTCTGAACTCTGAAGGTCTAGGACTTGAAGCCCCACTGTGCAACCTCTAAGGAGTCAATTACCCTCTGTGCCACTGAGCCTGGACAGGGCATAGAGGACAGTGATTGCGCAGTGCAGTGGTTGGGGGCTCGGCGGGGGGCGGGTGAGGTGCCTGGGTCAGTTATTACTGCAGTGATCAGAATACAGAATAGAGAAGTAATGCTATCACAGCTATCACATGCTATCACAATGCTATCACAGTCTAAAGTATTCAGACTTTAAAATCACGTTCATACCTTTTAGTCCACTTGGTTATTTCGGTAGTCCTGCACGTGTGGAGATTTTTCCATTTTTATTTTTATTTTCCATATAAAATATTTTCCATATTTTTATGCTTGAGAAAATTAGAAAGGTAAAGTGACCTCCTTAGGTCAGACATCACTGACAGTTTGTATCAGACGTAGTAATTCTGACTTCCCACTTTTCCCTCCTCTCAGAGTGCTGACCCAAGTGAGCTGGGCCCCTCATCCATGAGTGGCCTCGCTTCTCACACCTCAGAGCACCAGGGGGATATATAGGGTGGGCTGGCAGCCGCCATAGGAAAGCCTGTGCGGGGAGATGGCAGTGCAGTGGAAAGTGACCTCTGCCTCTGGATGGGGGCAGCTGAAGCAGGAGGGGGTCCTGGCCAGTATAGGCACTATGATGCCAGAGCTTGGCCAGAGGGACAGCACATGGGGACAAGCCAGGGCAAGTGGACAACACCGGACAGCACTGTTGGCCTTGCAGTATCATGACCCTCTGCCCACTGGGCACGGCAGTCTTCTGCCAAGGTAGGCTGTGGCCTGAACGCTGATGGCATGTAGAGACCCCCTGCCTGGGACCAGGTGGGGATGGTAGGAGAGGCCCTGCTCCCCCACTAAGAGTCTGAGGGTTTCCAAGTTGCTGGACTTGAGTCTCTTCTCTGTAGCCCCTGGGGACTCACCCACATGGATCAGTGAATGCACAGTCCACTGTACAGTGTGGACTGAGACATAGAGCCCACTACAGACCAAAGTCCCAGATTCTACCCCAGGCTGAGCTGTCAGAAGTCCCACAGTGCTGAGAAAAGGCCAGAGGGAGCCAGGGCCAAAGCCCCACTGGCCACACACCAGTGAGCCTGGCGCCCAGGTAACAGTGGTGTTCTCACAGTCTGCTCCTAGGGAAGAGGAAGCACAGGGACAGACGGCGGGTGACTTAGGAGCCCCACTGGCTGCCCTGGGAGGCATCTGAAGTCAGACTGCCTGACTAGGTTCTCATCCTACCTTTGTCTTTTACCAAGTCTATGGCCTGTAGGCTTGTGATTTAAAGATTTTATTTTTTTTTTAATTTTTTTTAAAGATTTTATTTATTTATTTGATAGAGAGATCACAAGTAGGCAGAGAGCCAGGCAGAGAGAGGGAGGGGAAGCAGGCTCCCCACCGAGCAGAGAGCCCGATGCGGGGCTCGATCCCAGGACCCTGAGATCATGACCTGAGCCGAAGGCAGAGGCTTTAACCCACTGAGCCACCCAGGCGCCCCAAGATTTTACTTTTTAAGTAATCTCTACACCCAACATGGGATTCGAACTCACGACCCCGAGATTGAGAGTCACATGCTCCACTGAGCCAGCCAGGACCCCTGTATGATTGAACTTCTCCCTTTGTCACCTCTGTCATGGGCATCATCACGGCACATT
>CM052891.1:31113241-31132075 GCA_028534135.1 Potos flavus | reverse complement strand
GGTGGAATTTGGAAGGCGACGCCCTTGATGAAACCATGGATGTTAGTCCTCGCCCCATCTCTGGGGAGGCAGACAGCATCGTCCCTGTCCCACAGATGAGAAAAAAGTCAGAGGGCTTATAAAGTGATTTGTCCCACATGGGGCAGTGTGGACTGGGGCAGAGAATCCTGGGTTCAAGTCCTGCCTCTGCCTCGGGTTAACTGAACTCACCTGAACCTGGGTTAATTCTGTCTGGTTGGGTGGGTTGCGGTTCCACTGTGATGACTCCATGTGGTCTTGTGAGGAGGGCTGTTTGGACGAAGGGTGGTTTGTCCCCCTCAGGCTCTCTCAGGACATCAGCCTCGCTGCTGCAGCTTCCAGAAGACCCGCTGCTGGAGACACTGCGGATCAGAACCATCAGGGCAGGCAGGCAGCAGCAGGTGTTCTGGAAGCCCTGCTCCCGAGCCGAGTGCGACACCCGCAGGGACTGCGTGGCCAAACTAGTCTATGCACGGTGAGCACTCCTTCCAGGTTCTCCCCCGTCTAGAGTTGGACCAGACGCCATCAGGCAGTAGGCCCAGGCCCATGGTGAAGGCTTCCAGGTAAAGCAGATGCATTCTTCTCCCTGCTTCCCAGACCCTTCCCAGATCCTTGGGGACAGCAGGGAGTGGCTCCTGGGTTTTCCCTGAGCAAGGCCTTTGACCTTAATTCCAGAGCCCTCTGTGTGGGGAAGTTGCCATAGTCTGGGCTAGATTCAGCTCATTATTAAAGCATAGGAGCCTGCCTTGCCCTTGGCAGTGGGTGAGGAAAACCTGCCTGACTGTCTGCCGGCAGAGCAGGCCGCAAGGGCGATCCGGGGCCGGCCCAGTTCCAGGCTTAGACCTCTGGGTCAATCGGCTCCTCTGTCTCCATGTGCCCTCGCACTTCATGTCTTTATGTTACCTGGAGAGAGTGATAGACGGTGGAGGTAGAGTTTGGCCCACAGTCTCACACAGCATAGTGTGTAGCAAGCGCGAGCCCCGAATATGCTGAAGGTGGGGGTCCTGGCCTTTCCCTGGTCGGTTATTTGGGCATCTCTACCCTCTGGCCATGTGGTTGAGGGTGATTTCTCACCCTGGCTTCTGAGAACCTTCAGGATACCAAGTAAAGGTATCAAGGGCCCAGAATCCTCCAAAACTATGGGACAGAACATACGCGTGTCCTTATGGGAACTTGGGCCCTGGGGAGAGAGGGTCCCCCTGCTTTCGTGAACTTCCCGAGAGACATTACTGGGGGAATAAGATTGACTGAGATGAAAATGGCCCAAGGCAGCTGGGCTCAGTCTGACCCCAGCTCAGCAAGAGACTTCATTCCCACTGCCCCAAAGCTGATTTCAGGCCAAAGACTTAAAGCCTTTGTGTCAAGTCACTGCAAAATGAGCAGATAAGATAAATATGATGACCACAGACATTGTGAGCCTGTGTGAAATAGGACATTTCATACAGAATAAACATCAAGTCACAGTATCACCAGGTCACTTGTGTCTAGTACCTCAGATGGGTACTTGAAGCCCCTGTGGCAAAAATAGAAACCAGAGACCGGATTGCAGTAAGTTGCAGAGCAGTCACTTTAACAAAAACTGTAAGAAAGAGACTCCTTAATAGTACCATACGTAGTGCTGAACGTGTCCCCAGGACAGTGACCACCTTGTCTTCTTGGAGGGGGAGAGGGCGGGGAATGGTCCAGAGTACAGGATGCCACTTGGCCTCAAGAGACTCTGGGCCCACTTGTGCGGGATCAAGTGGGGGGATGTGGCAGGGTCTCGAGCTCTAGGTACCACAGGTCTAGTTTTGCAGGGGAGTCTAATGAACTTGGTTCTTTGCAAGCCTCACGCAGGCCTGCCCATCAGCCCCTTCCCTTCTAGTCAAGACACCAGCTGGGTGTCCGGCCAAGTGACTGACGGGAGACCCACTCCCTATCTAGCCCCAGGGTCTTGTTGTCCTGTGTTCGGCGTGCTGGCAGGACACGACAGGTTTCTGTGTACCGAGGAACAGGCACGACCATAGTCTGCATTCATGGTAGGGACGGGCAGGGACCCAGAGGAGAGGGTTTGACCCTTCGGAGCGTGGCACCCTGGCCAGAGGAGCAGTGTTGCCGCCCCTCAGGCTCACCTGACCTCTCACCAGAGTCCTCTCTCCCTCCACCCCCACCCCAACAGGCTGTTTGACTGGCTGGTATCCGTGATCAATAGCAGCATCTGTGCAGATCCTGACTCCTGGACCACTTTCATAGGTAGCAGGGGCTCACCCTTCCGGGAGCACTCCTTCAGAAAAAGAACCATAGCGTCCACTGTGCAACTCCAGGCCGCTCTGTTCCCTTCTCTGCACCCCCTTCCCCCCATCCACCAATGTCTGAGCAAGATGGCTCCGTGCTCTCGGTGCCCACATCTGACCCTTCGGTAGCTCTCCAGGCAGATTCGGGTGGTGCCTTGTCTGTGAGGGCCCCCCCCTCCCCTAAGACCAGATCCAGCCTCAGGAGAGCAGTGGGGGGAGAGGCAAGATAGGTAGATTAGAGGGGATTTGGGGGACATGCTAACATGGTTGGAACTGGGGTGGGACAGTCCGGGACGGGAGGAAGTGAAGCTCAGAGATGGGAAGTTTGCTCAAGGGACAGTGGAATTCTAGATACCAGTTGGGCTGGTGAGATCAAGGCCCTCCAAACTGGATTGGACACAGAAAATGTTCTCTGGGCTGCCCCTCATTCAGCCTTTCTTCTTGCTCTGAATTCTGAGGGGCCATGAAGTGGAGATGGGCCCCACCCCAAAGCAGGGTGTCTCCTGTGCCCACTGGTGGGTGTCATGCCCATTCAACTCCATCTCCAGGCTGCCAAGCATGCAGCTTCGCCCCGGGCTCCCACAGTCCCCCCAGCGCCTCCCCCCCTGCCCCTGCAGCAGCCCCATGGGCTCTCCCCCTTCCTCTCAGGCCTGCTGGATGTGTACGGATTTGAGTCCTTTCCCAACAACAGCCTGGAACAGTTGTGCATCAACTACGCCAATGAGAAGCTGCAGCAGCACTTTGTGGCTCACTACCTGAGGGCCCAGCAGGTGAGGGCTGGAGTGCTCCTTCTGGGAGCTTACCAGGAGCCTTTCGTTCCTTCTTCGATGCCATTCTGGAGTATGCTGTGGTACTGAGCCCAGCCATGGACGAGCCATCTGGTCCTCAGATCACAGTTGCCTTCTCCTGCCACCTTTGTTCCCTAGGAGGAATATGCAGTCGAGGGCCTGGAGTGGTCATTTGTCAACTACCAAGACAACCAGACCTGCTTGGATCTCATCGAGGGAAGTCCCATCAGCATCTGCTCCCTCATAAATGAGGTGGGGTCAGCTAGTGTGCGGAGCACCAGAGTGGGGCCTTTCTGGGGCCTTGGAGACTATACTGTACCCCCCGTGCCTCTGTCTTCCCATCTGCCAAATGGGCTTGCTAATCCCTATGCTCCTGCCCTCTCAGTCACTGTGATGCCTCTGTGACAACTCTGCCGTCGAGGGGGCAGCCACAGGGCATGGGGACCGTGAGGGTTGTGGCGAGCCCATCTCGTGTTTGTGGCTGACTGCCCATCCCATCCCACGGCAGGAATGCCGCCTGAATCGGCCAAGCAGTGCAGCCCAGCTCCAGACCCGCATCGAGAGTGCGCTGGCAGACAGCCCCCGCCTGGGCCACAACAAGCTCAGCCGGGAGCCCAGCTTCATCGTGCTGCATTACGCGGGGCCCGTGCAGTACCACACTGCAGGCCTGGTGGAGAAGAACAAGGTGAGGTGGGGCCGTGGCTTGGTGGGGACTGCATGAAACGAGGTGTTGAGTCACTGCTGCACATACATGGAAGTTTCTGGTCATGCACTCTCTCTCCTGAACATCCTCCCAGAATCCAAAGTTACCTCTTGGGCCCACCTGCCTCAGGTCCCTGATAATCAGGGATGAGCTGCCCAGAAATGACTCCTGTCACAGTAGGGCTCCCGTGAAGCCATCTGCTGGGGCCCTGGTGAGCAGGACTGGCACACCTGCGGACAGGTAGCATGCCACCTGCCCTTACCTGCTGCCCTTATCCTTTTCCAATAGGACCCTGTCCCCCCTGAGCTGACCGGGCTCCTACAGCAATCCCAGGACCCCCTACTCAAGGTGCTCTTTCCTGCTGACCCCGAAGAAAAGGAGCCCTCTGGCCAGAGCAGAGCCCCTGTGTTGACTGTGGTATCCAAGTTCAAGGTGGGTCTGGGGGTGCTGATATGATGTGCTTGGTTCACTCATCAATCTCAGATATTTACCGAGCACCTCCCAGGGTTGATACTGGGTGCCGGGGAGCACAGACGAGTCAAGAAGACGTGGTCCCAGTCCACATGGAGTTGGTAGTCTCACGGGGAAGACCGAGACAGGAAACTGACAGAGAAACATATAATTGACATGATTGGAAGCCTAGGGGCTTGTGTGTGGCACAGTGAGGGCCTCTCACCCACTGCTGATAGGGCGGTCATGGACGAGCAATAGTTACCTGAACCTCTGTGCCCCCGTCCCTTCCCAGTTCTCCAGCTTCCTGCTCTAGCCATCCTTGGCTAGCAGATTGGCCACCTCCTCCAGCACTTTTTGCTTTCTGCCCCCTCTCAGCCCTTGCACATTCTGCTCCTCCTTCCTGGGACACCCCTTCCCCTGCCCCTACCACTCCCCCGCACTCTCACCATCCACACCCCTTGCCCTAGTTGATTCCTTCTCCTTCAAACCTCAGCCTGATCATCACCTCCTAGAGGAAACACCTTGTGGAGCCCAGATTTTGTTGGCACTTTCCTGCCTAGCCTCAAACATGCCACTGAGGGGGGCCCACCCCATGTCCGTGTGGCCCTCCAGACCCTGGGCTCTGAGCCGCAGACTGACCATGTCATTGCCCCAGCCACAGCTCCCCCGGCACACAGGATGGGCTTAATGAGAACAACTCTTGCCTGAATGAATGGCAGTGGCTTCTGAAATTGTACTCTTCTAGGAAGTTGCACCAGCAAGGGTGGGGGAGGGGAGCAGAGACCAACCAGGTACAGGATCGCAGGTCAGGAAGGTTCCTGGAGGCGGGGGTGAGGAGCAGTGGGAGGTCAGGCCAGGAGGGTGCTTGGACTCTGTGAGCACCTCCCATAATCATCCCAGGGCCCGAGAGCATCCCCATCTCCAACTGTAAGGACCGCTGGGAGTGTTGGAGGCAGTCACTAACCAGGGCCCAGCTGATGCGTGCCTGCAGCCGCAGTCTGCCTGACCCACAGTCTCCCCCCCTGCAGGCCTCCCTGGAGCAGCTTCTGCAGGTTCTGCATAGCACCACGCCCCACTACATTCGCTGCATCAAGCCCAACAGCCAAGGCCAGGCGCACAGCTTTCTCCAGGAGGAGGTAATTCACGGGGCCCAGAGCTGCTTTGCAGGGAGCTCTATCTGGCCAAGGCCCTGAGGGGATGGAAGGCAGAACTTACCCTCCAAATGGAGTGACCAGAGCGCATCTCTCGGGCTGAGTCTCACATGAGGGCATCTTGGGTCCCCTGCTTCGGCAGCACGGTCACGAATGATTTTGTGGTCTGTGCGTGGCACAGTGAGCTAGCCAAGAAGTCCCCACTGCGTCTGACGCTCTGTTCACCAGCTGTGTGCCCTGCTGAGACCGAAGCTGCCCTGAGGGACGTATGGCTTTTGTGATTCGCTGAAAGCCTGCATTGCCTTACAGTCCTGCACAGTGCATCCATTTCTGTTGAGTTTTTTCTGATTTGCACAAATGCAGTCGGTGGCCAGCAGCTGCCCTTTGTTCAGGGTATGGGGCTCTGAGATATGGAGGAAGTCTGAGTGCTGCACGGTGCTGGAGTGTCCCACGGCCAAGTGGTCTAGGGTTGAAGGGCAGGATCTCTCCACTCACGTCCCAAGGAACCTTTACAATATAATCTCTCCTCCCTGTCAGCTATGATTTACTCTCTTGTCCACAGAATATAAAATAAATAGAAAACAAATTGGGTTGGGCTGCATGGTGAGGCAGAGCCTCTGCACTGCTTGGAGGGCTGCGACAAAAGCGGGTCCAACACTTGCCTCAGCTGCATCAGAAGCCAGGCATCCAATAAGGGGACCTGGGGCCACCAGGACCCTTTCTAGCAGGGAGATTTTCTTGAGGTCCTAAGGAGTAGACCCCCATCAGCCATGCCTCTGGACAGCCTGCAGGTTCATCCCGACCAAGGCCAGGGTCAGGCCTCAGAAGCCAGAAGCAGCGGTATTTCTGACCTGCTGGCCCCGTGCCGCAGGTGCCCACCCTGTCTCCACCCTTGCAGGTCCTGAGCCAGCTGGAGGCCTGTGGTCTCGTGGAGACCATCCATATCAGTGCTGCTGGCTTCCCCATCCGGTGAGTGGGCCGAGCCCTGCACGGGGCAGGGCCAGTGCTGGGGTAGAACTTGGGACTCAGGCGTGAGAAGAGCAGCCCTGCCTAGAGCAGGAGGTGGAGGTGAAGAGAAAGAAGCAGGTCTGCAGAGGTCAACCTGGAACTCAAGAGGCTTCACTCGTTTATCCATTCGCTTTCTGTGTACTGTTTTGTACCAGGCACTGTTTCTAGTATCAGTGAATAAGGAAGGTGAGCCTCTGCCTCTTGGGGCATATATTCCTATGGGAACACGTACAAGAAGTATAAAGTTAATCAGTGCTGGGAAAGAAACAAAAAATGCTGCTCAGTAGACTAATGCGGGAAGAGGATCTTTGGGCTGGTCAGGGAGGGGCCCCGCTAAATAGCTCAGGCCTCTGTTATGGAAAGGTTTGGGGGAGGAAACAGCAAGCACAAAGCTCCCAGTTTAGGAACTAAGATGCTAAAGTGACGGGAGCATAGAGACCTGGAGGAGACCAGCCACACAGGCCCCACGAGGACTTGGCAGCTTGTCCACAGGGCCCGGAAGCCGCTGGATGTTGTGAGGAGAGAGAGTGCTGTGCTCGCATTCATGTTCTGTGGCTGCCGTGTGGAGGCCAGACATAGGGGCAGGAGAGAAGGCACATGTCTGAGAAGGCTGCTGGTGTGCAGGCAAGATGGTGATCCAGATGAGGGGGCAGCCATGAAAAATGGAGTGAAATGGGTGAAACTGGAGTATGCCTTCTGATAGAAACAGGACTGTGGGTTGGTTGACCATGGGGTGTGGGCAGGGGAGCAGTCAGCTTCCAGGTCACACAGGAAACTTCCAGGCTTCCATCTGAGGCTAATGGATGCATCAAGGGGCAATTCCCTGAGATAGGATGTCTGGGGAAGGCACAGGCTGAAGGTGGGGTGGGAGGGGAGTCAGGAATGTGACCTTGTCAGGTTTGCAGCGGCTGTAAGACAGGCTCGGGGCCCAGAGCTTTAGGAACTGGAGAGTGCATGAGGATCTGTCCTCATCATGAGCAAGGAGGAAATCACGGTGGGGAGAGAGAAGTGCTCCGAAGCCGTCCCCTGAGGAACATTCACATTTAGAGAGAGGGTAGGTGACAAGAAACCAGCAACGGCAACTGGACAGGAGTCCTGGGTGAAGGAGGAAGCCAGGCTCACGGGGGTCTCGGGGGCTGAGAGAACCGCACGAGGACGGGGGCCAGCTGGGCACCTCCCAGAGCCCAGTCAGAGCACTGACCACTGGATTTGGTGGCGTGGTGTTGGCTGATGGCTGCAATAAGCAGCACACGGGAACAGTGTTGGGGACAGAAGCCAGACTCAGGAGGAGGAGGCAGAGATAGATCCAAGGTGTCACCAGCTGTTTAAGTGTTGCAGTGAAAGGGAGCAAAGAAATCAGGAGGAAGCAAGGGACGCTATGGGGTCAGAAGCCACACATGTGGCTGACCGCGTACACGCCAGGAGCCATCCAACTGGGGAGAAGCCTGCAAGGCCCTTTGGAAGGAGGCAGGCCATAAATCCCCTACAAAAAGAGCGAGAGCTTTGTTTGGGTAGATCAAGGTGGCAGGAAGAGCAGACCCAGTTTAAAATGGTCTCCGCTGGCTTCCATGAATGACAGTAGTCATCCCTCTAGAACCACCACTTCATCCATTCATTGTGGGCACTCTGAGGGCAGCACCTCGCTCCGCTGCTGAGTAGATTAAATCGAGGAACTCTCGTTGGCCCCAAGCTCTGTGCGAGGCTCACAGATGAAGTCACTTCATTTCTTCTGCCCCCCTCGGCTTCCAGGATCCCTCACCGGAACTTCGTGGAACGATACGAATTACTGAGAAGGCTCCGTGCTCGCACATTCTCCGGCCCCCACAGCCCACCTCCTGCTGAAGGGCGTTCAGGTGAGTGGGGCCCATGTGCTAGTCGTGTGTTCAGCCACAGTTGACCAAGTGCCTATCCTGAGCCATCTCAAGGCCGGGCCTGGACATTCAGAGCAGAGTAAAACACAGCTCTGCCCTCATGGTTCTTCGTTCTTGGCTCAGTAGGGGAAACAGACTAAAAGAAGACAAACAGTGGGAAAAGTGGAAAGGCAGAGCTGGGGACAGAATGCCGTGGGTAGTGCTGGGGAAGTGGGAATCAGGGAAAGCTTCTTGGAGGAAGTGGTGTCTGAGGACAGATGGCATTGGCCAGGTGAAGAGCATTCCACATGACAGGTAATTAAATGGAGGGCCGCATGCAGGAGACAACACTGTGTGTGTGAGGAACTCCAGGCCAGAGTTGCTTGCCCATAAGAGGAGAGAACAGTTGAAGCTGAGACTGGGGTGATAGGCCATGTCACAGAAGCCAAACTTTATTCTCTGGGTAGATGGAGGCACCTCGGAAGAGGAAGAGAGTGACGTCAGCCTTGTGCTTTCTGGAGACCATTGTGGGGCCCCTATGGCAGGCCATGGGAGTGAGGCTATTAATGTTGGCCAGAGTCAAGCTAGAGGTGTGGGCACAATGGGCAATGTTGGGAAGAAACTGGTCAGACGGTGCCTGGCCAGTGGGGAAGAGAGGTTTGGGGGAGCTGCTGAGCCCCAGAGGGCTGACTTGAGCTCTAGGTCCCTGGAGTCCTCCCATGGAGACGTCTGCAAGGCCCTCGGCAAGCTTTAATGTCAAGGGAAGGGTCTGGCGTGTGGCCCCGGTTTGGGGGTTGTCAGCATGTAGGGTAAGCCCCCTGCACAGGTGGAGGAAGCAGAGGCCAAGGACAGAGTGGGAGGCCCCTGCCCAGCAGCAGCGGCTCCCATGCGCATAGCCCTGCCCTGGGGCCTGGCAGACCTGGGACAGTTCTGCTTTCCCTCCTCTCTCAGGCACAGTTTTGTCACTTGCCTTTCACTCTTTTTCCCCACTTCTTTCCTTCTCCTCTCTTCATGATCTGCTCTACCGCTCTGTGTCTCGTGCCCAAAGCCCCCTTCGCCGCTGGTTGATTTTGCGGTTTCTCATCTGCGGCGGCGTCTTTGGCAGCCTCTGTCTCCAGAGAGGCACTGGGCAGCAAAAGGTGGTCAGAGCCTTCAGGTAAATGCTCTACAGGAGCCAGCCCTGCACGCTGCGGGAGGGCAGGCCGGGGCACCTGCTGGGCCTCCCTGGGACTGGGATTTGTTCTCCCCTTCCTCACATGGCAGGGAGTTGAGGGGTCAGGGGCAAAGGGAGCAGCCCAGCCGCCCTGCTCGGCCCTCCGCATGTTTGGGGCCTTGGGACACAGGCTGGCGGAGTAGCCTGGGTTTCCCGGTTGAGGTCCAGGCACCAAGTGCCCTTTGCCAGCTTGCCCAGAGGACCCACGGAAATGGAGGCTGCAGTCCAGCCCAGCGCCCAGCCACAAGTGGGGATTCCTGTATTCCTCTGAACACTAGAGGCCTCCCCCAAAAAAGGGTAGAGAAGTGGTTAGAGGCAAGAACAGCAGCAGAGAAGCCTGTGGAGTATTGGGGAGACCGGAACCGGTTTCTCAAGTCCACAGAAGTGTGTAGATGACCAAGAGCTGATGCGACCTCCATCTCCCATCCCACAGAATGGTCTCCATGCACCGAGGTGGCCACACTGCAAGCTCTCCTCCAGGATATCCTCCACACTCTTCCAGCTCTGACTCAGGCAGCAGCCACACTTGGTGACCCCGCTGAGGCCACACCAGCCCCAGTTCACTGTGGCAGGACCAAGGTGTTCATGACGGACTCCACGGTAAGCTGGTTTGTGGTGAGGAGGGGAGTTCTCCGAAGCCAGCCGCGTGCTCTCATTACCACAGGGTCTGGGACCACTTCAGGGCAGTGGGAGGAGAGGCTGAGGCCCTCAGCAGATACCCCTTCTCCCAGCTGGAGCTTCTAGAACATGGACGTGCCCAGGTGCTGGAGCAGTGTGCCCGCCGCATCCAGGGCAGCTGGAGGCGACACTGGCATCGCAAGCAGGAGCGGCGGAGGCAGGCGGCCGTGCTCATCCAGGCAGGTAGGAGGCGCGAGGGCCTGTGTGCAGACCCCATATGCCAAGGCTGTGTCGCAGCCTCAACACGTGGACGGCGTGACCCTATGCTGCACGGGGATGCAAATTCCGATTCAGCTCATCCAGTGTCTCCCGTTCAGTGGAAACCAGGTCACACCATATATAAGGGCACTCTGTAGGCAGCAGAGGCTAAAAAAATTGCCTTTAATTCCCCTTCCCCAGACCTAGAGAGCAGCTTATGCCACCTTCCTTTGTCTGTACAACAGATCATTATGTGTTGGGTCCAGGGCTTGTAATGAGTTTGAGAAGATTTATCAAAAGAAGAGATATAGGAACCATGTTCACAGCAGTCTTATCTTGAAAATACTAGAAACCACCCACATAGCTGACTGTGGTAAAGTCATGGCTGTTATGAATCAACCTTATGATGCACCAAGAAGTCTTTTTGACAAATATTTTAAATTTACTGGAAAACCATTTTCAATGTGGTGTTCAAATCAGGATGCCAGCCTGCACGTCAAGGGCAATGCCACCTTCCTCAGGTGTTTCTGTGTGTACAGGCCTAAAAAAATTGTGTAAGTAAACTAGAAAACTATCTGCATTGGTCAGATAACAGGATTTGGATCTCTCTTTAAACTTTTTAGTTTTCTAGAATCCAAACGTATTAATATTAAATGGGATAGCCCCTTTTCTGAATGTAAGAGAACGAGAAAATGCTGAAAGTGCAAGAGAAGGAAGTGGAAATTGCCACACGATCAGTCTACTGTCGTGGGTGCATGGTAGGGTGTCCGTTTATGAATTTGTAAGGCCAGTTAGCAGCCTGAGCTGAGGATTCCCCCCTTGTTCCCGGGGCACTGCCCCGGACAGCCCCTGAGGCGGGAGGCGAGCCTGCTCCCCGCCGCCCTTCCACAGAGCTCTGTCCCAGCCTGATGCTCCAAGGGGCCCTTCCGAGCCAGGCTGGCTTCCATGCAGACGTCGTTCCCTCCTGGAGGCGGCGGCGCAGGCTGGCTGTTCACCGAGGAGGCGCAGATTCCAAACTTCCGCAGCAGCTCGTGTAGGCCAGGCTACGCAGAGTTCTAATGAACATTTCATTTACTTTCTTGTTTCTGGGCACACCCTCCAGCCATCCGTTCCTGGTTAGCTCGGATACATGTGCGGAGGCTGCACGCGGCCGCCACGGTCATCAAGCGCGCGTGGCGGAGGTGGAGAGTGAGTATCGCACTCCCGAGGGCAGGACCGGTGGTGGGCGGCCGGCATCCGGCGGCCCTGGGGTGGAGCACCGGCCCCGCACTGCACTCACCACCACCTGTCCCTCGGGGCGCAGAAGGCAGCATCAGCAACTCTGGGCACATACTAAAAGCCATGGAATTCCGCACTTTAAAGGGGTGAATTTTACAGTGTATCAATTAGATCTCAAGGCTGTTATTTTTAAAGTAGCATTCGTAAGGCCTGTGAGCATAGGTGCCTTGGGCACAAAGAAGTTGGGCCACAGGACGCCCATCTAGTTGAAGGCATCCAGCTGTTCAACAGCCCAGTGCCCTTTAGGTCACCTTGTTAAGCTATCTTATTATAGTTTTGGTTTCCATTAAGAGCTAACAAATTGAAAGCTATAAAGTGGCATTGTTTTTTTTAAGATTGGCATGGCCTTCCTTGCTTCGAAAGAACTGGATGGTGTGGAAGAAAAACACTTATCTCAAGTTCACCTTCCCACGGGCTCCTTCCTGCTGCCACGGACACAGACCAGCCTCCAGGCAGCAATAATCCGCCTCTGGCCCCTGGGACTGGTCCTGGCCAACGCAGCTGTGGGGGTCCGCGGCTTTCAGAGGAAGCTGGTGGTGTGGGCCTGCCTCCAGCTCCCCGCGGGGAGCCCCAGTAGTTACCTGGTCCAGACGGCACAAGGACAAGCTGGTGTCACATCCATCCGAGCGCTGCCTCAGGTAAGCTGTGTGACGGACGGGACAGCGGTCCTGCCCACGACGCTCTGGGCCCTCACAGCCCCTTGTAGAAGGCAGGAGGACTGAGGCAAGAGCCGTCCTGACGCTGCTCCGGAACCCAGAAGCCTGAGCTTCCAAGCCGGCTGCAGGTTTGGGTGGTTTCCATCATTACAACTAGGAATTTTCCGGAGCCCTTTCACTTTTTAAAACTGCCTCTAAGTGTTCTGGCTTCTCCTCTGAAATCTCCATTTAATTAGTCCCACTTTTTTAAAATTTGGGTTGTGATGGACCATTTATTCTCTCAAATAGCACTCTAGTTAGCATCCTATTTTCCTCAAATTATTACTTGGCTTATCTCCTGCTCCAGCTGCGCAAATGACAAGCAGGTAAGTCAGTGGTCCAAGAGCGGCCGGAGGAGTCAGCCAACACACATGATAGGCTAGTGCTCAACCTGCCACGTGGGGTCCCAGCAAGGATTAAGTGACACAAGTCAAAAGGGAGGCAATAGTGAGTTTCCACAGCAGAGGAATTACTGTAGGACAGAACCTGATCTCCTGTGACAACAGCCAGGCCAGCCAGAGTCTAAACAGCAGTGGGATTGTTTGCTCTCCCAGTTTTAAGCAGTCATAAGACTGTGACAGGTAATACTCTTACTAGAAGAGAGCTCCCTCATCCGTCACACCAAATGGATGTGAAATGTTATATTTTAATTTGCCACTGGTTTACGAATGAGCAGAAAGCTTGGACTCAACCCTGCGTTTCTAACATTGGCTCTGTGGGGCACCTAGAGGCCTGGCACTCCCGGGAACTGGGGTTCAGCAGTCTCTCTCTCTCCCTAGGGCTCCATCAAGTTCCACTGCAGGAAGTCTCCACTGCCGTATGCGGACATCTGCCCTGAACCCTCATCCTATAGTATTACTGGCTTTAATCAGATTCTGCTGGAAAGACACAGCCCGGGCCACTGGTGAGGTCTTCTCACCTTCTAACCTCACCTGGCTGGGCAATCCTTTGGTGCCTTTGTGTCTACAAGGCCTCTTCCACCAGATCCCTTGCCAAAGACATTTAATCCACACAAAGCTGCCAAACTACTCCCACAGCAACTCCAAGCACCTGTGACCGAGCAGCGTGCCTGCACTAGGGGCCTGGGGCTCCCCTCACATCTCAGGCCCTGACAGGTGTCGGGCTGGTTAGCAAATCAGGGCTAAGAAACCTCAGGGCCACAGAGGGATGTCCCCCATTTGACTACCTTCATCGATCCGACGTGGCAGTGCAGTCCATCACTACAGTGGGGCACCCCGATTCCCTGCAAACAGAACAGGCGAGTCAGCTTGAAATTAGCCCCCACAGTTCAACTAGGATATTTGCATTTAGTTCCTTTAAAAGGAACAAAATCTTACTATTTTTAATATGTTGATTTAATGTAATAACGTAATGTAAGGACGAACGATGCAATTTACCACAGAATCACCATATCCTGATTTTATTTAGCAACAGTGAGCAAGTTTTAACTCAAATGGGTATGAAACTTGACCAATCATGTGATGTCTAAACTGTACCAAAATTAAAACATTTAAACACCACCATCTGAATGTCAAGTTCTCCATCAAGGGTTTGTCACCGTGAGTATCCTCCTCTTGCCTGAAACCCACGCCTACGGTGCTGGAGACAAAGCCTTTGTGCGGCCGGCTGGGAGTCAGCACCCTTGCCGGGGCCCCACGCTAGCTCTTCTCCTGAGGGGAGCAGGCAGGCTGCGAGCGCCATGCGCACGTGCCAGCAAGCAGCTCAGGGATCCAGCTCACGATTCCTCCTCCCGGGATGGCTCCACAATCCGTAAACAGCAGTCCGCAAACTCCACAAACAAGGGCTCCTGCATGCAGGCTCGCATGAGCTTCGCCTTGTTGTCGCCCTGATCGAGGCTGACCATCAGCTGTCGAAGGTGTGGGTTGAGCAGCAGGCTTCTTAGTGCCGCAGACTCTCCTGAAAAAGGAACGAGAAAGCGGATGTGAGTTCAAGTGGGAACAGATGGAGACGGCTAAAAGCTAAATGCGTCCAATGTCGTACACATCAAGGGTGTTGCATCCCCTCAACCTTTAAACCCAAGAATGGAAGCCATGCTCCACATAAACAAGGTGAAGGCAGCGTAGCAGATGATATCCCAGTTAAAGGCCGTCAGATTCTTGTTCTTGGCATCTCTATAAATAATTTAACTTTACGCCATTTCAACTAGGAAAAAAAATAACCAGCACAAATACAGAGGACAACATGAATTTGCTGGCACGTTCTGTTCTTCACAGGCCTGAAGGTTCTCCCTGGTGAGGAGTTACACCCAATAGTCTGAGCACTGCGGGAGCCAGCGCTTGGCCCTCACACCGCAGCCTCGGTAGCAATGAACGGACGCGGATGGACTGCGTGGTGCCTTACAGTTTACAAAACCGTCCACACCTGCCCTCCGTCTCCTCACTGCCGTGGGACTGGGTGCGCGACAGGGTGGGCCTGACAAGGAGACGGAAACAAAACCTCCCACATGTAGGAACTACACTGGCCCGTTCGTCACACACATCACAGAACTGTCCCCAGGCCTGGCCGCGCAGGCCTACGAAAACGCCGGCGTTATGAACACCCTTGTCCCTCTAAAAATCCAACTCCTGGGGTTAGCGTCTGCTTGAATGACCAGACCACATACGGAGCACTGGGGAGGGGGGAGTAAGTGCAGGCCCCTGCCCTACCGACTAGTGTGGGAGAGAGAAGTTACCATGAACTATGAATGGTACATTTCCAGGCCCCATGGGAAGGTGAAAGTGCTTGCTTCTGAGAAAGAGACAAAAGGTCAAAGGAAGTTAAGCTGAGGAAGGGTAACCTGAACCAAGCCTTGAGGGAGAACTTTGCCAACCCAAAAAACCAGTAGGATTCCAGGCCAAGGGAGCTGTAGGAAGGCGGGGAGGTGTGGAAGCCCTGAGTGTCTGTGTACAGTCAAGGGGCCGAAGGGCTCTGCGTACCACACTCAAGTACGGGGACCCTTGAACAGCACAGGTTTGAAATGCACAGGTCCACTTATATGTAGTTTTTTCCCATAAATACAGTGTTGTAAATGTATTTTCTCTTCCTCGTGATTTTCTTAACGTTGTCTTTTCTCTCATTTACTTTAAAAATACAGCATATGATACATGTAACCTACAGAACATGTGTGAATCGACTTAACTTATTAGTAAGGTTTCCGGTCTACAGTAGGCTATTAGTAGTTAAGTTCCGGGGGAGTCAGAAGTTATACACAAATTTTCAACTGCAGGGTGGACGAAGGGGAGCCCTACCCCTGTGCAGTCCAAGGGTCACCTGTATTTAGTAACTTAAAAAAAAAATCACATTCTATACATTGAATTAAATGTATCAGTGGTTGATAAAGAAGCACAGCACTTACCTAAATTCTTTAAATTCTGCAAAGACACTCTGTCCTCTTCCTCGTCACTATTGAGAAAGTCAGCTACAGAGTCCTCATCATCATCTGAGGAATACAGAACACGACTAATTACGACTAGAAACAAAGCCTAGATGCCAGACTTGAACAACTCCAACAGATAAAAGTGCACGGCAGTGACAGTAGCAAGGATAAGTAGGTATTAGCAAAACAAAAATGACCTTTTTTGGAATTTGTGACTTTACCAACATTCCTCTTTTTGGTGAAGCCAAGAATTGGGGAGTTTAACAAATCCTAGTGTGTTCACATGCTTGTCCTCTGTGCTACTCTGTGGTCTTTGGGCCAGGAGCCTGATTTTCCAATCCCTATCACTCCAGCTCTCCTCACTGTCAGGGGCCAAAAAATTCGGCGCTCGGTAAAAACTTGCTAACATGAATACCTTGTGTTTTCAGCATAGTCACTAATTTCTGACACTGCCTAAACCCAACAAGGAAGTTTCTCAAAGGGCAGAAATAGGCTATCCCATGCTGTGAATGTTCAATACCTCTTTGCTGGCACCAGGAGGGGCTGCCTACAGAGCCTTGCATGGTGCCCGACACCCAGGAGAGGCTGAAGTCTGTCAAGATGGCTGGGATAACAGCACACTCCCACAATAAGCTGGGAGGAGCAGGAAGGGGAGCTGGGCCAAAGGCAGCCTCCCACCTGAGCCTGGCTCAGGTCAACGGACCACTCCAGCCAGGCCCAGGGAGGGAGACCTGAAACCATGACTGGAGAAGGCTCCTGTCAGCAGGGTCCACCCCTCACCCCCACACCACACAGCCAGCTGCCTCTCGCCCCCTTTTCTTTTTTTTTTTTTTAAAGATTTTATTTATTTATTTGAGAGATCACAAGTAGGCAGAGAGCGGGGGAAGCAGGCTCCCTGCTAAGCAAAGAGCCCGATGTGGAGCTTGATCCCAGGACCTGAGATCATGACCTGAGCCGAAGGCAGAGGCTTTAACCCACTGAGCCACTCAGGCGCCCCAACGCCCCCTTATTTCTTGTGCTTAACAATACCTTCAGGCTGCTCTAGACTACACAACAGGTGCCCCCACTCCTAGTGCTCTGGGCTACGGACGCTGTTCTCCTTAATGAAGCCATCTTTCCTGACTCCCTGTCCCAACCCACATCTCTTTCCTTTCAGTTTCTATTTGAAATCCTTCCCAAGGTTAGTTTTTTTGAAGTCAAGCAACCCACCTTTGTTTTCAGCAGGATTTACAGTTTTAGCCGTAACAGCTGACCTTATTTTTTTCTCAGCAGGACGAGTTTCAGGGTTGCACTGCTCTGAAAGAGACACAAATCAGATGCACATCACCTCCACTTTAGTGACAAGGCCACACTGCTCCACCAAGCCAGCCTCTAGGTGGGAAACATGTGGTTAGGGATGTGGGTGGGGATGGAGATGGATGCAGAGGAAGTGAGGGACCGAGAAAACAAGCAACCCTGGGCCTGGCAGAGGGTGGAAGCAGCAGGCCTCACACACCTGAGGGCTGTCCCCATCCTCCTTACCCCTCCTAACCTTAGAGGGCTCTCCCCAAGATTAAGTGACACACTGACTTCAATTAGCGAACTATTTTCTCAGCAGTTTCAGATACCAAATTTGCATGTACCACGTGCTGCTGGGATGACACAGATGAAAGTCATCAGGCCCGCCTCAAGGGGTTAAGCCTTAGGGATGGCAGCTAGAGCCCTGGATAAGAGTATCGATGTCACCTGAGACAAAGGGAGGTGCTGCCAGCTGGAAAGAGCATTCCCAGCAGAGGGAAAGGTCTACAGCTGGACCAGACCCCTGGAAGAATAGGGTCATGTGCATGGACACAGTGATATGCAACTAGCAGCTGATTGACAGGGCAGGACTGGAAGGTGGCTGGGGTGCAAGTGGAGGAAGCAGGAGAAGAATGCCACACGGGAGGTTGGCCTTTCTTCCCAAGACCAGTGTCTCTCATCAAAGGCACTGTGATGTTCAGGGTGGAAAGGTCTTTAACAGTGTGAGATGGTCTCACACTCCACAGGATGTTTATCTGCACCAACGCCAATTGCCAGAAGTGCCCCCAACCCTCCTCAGCTACTGTCACAACAGAAACATTGTCACAATGCGTCTCCAGACACAAAGCAATACCCATGCTAAGAACCACCACCTCCCTTTGCTAGAGAGACTCGAGTTTTCAACAAGGGAGTGAAATTACTCAAATGTGCATTTTAGGAGAAACCCTGGCAGCAGCAGGGCCACAGAGTGAAGAGCTCCAGATTGCCCCGGATTGCCCTAGGGGTTCTTAGAGGGGCCACCCAGGGCCGCACAGCCGGAGCAAAGCTAACCAACCCAGCTCCCCAACCCTATTTCCAGCAAAGCAGTTCCACTTCTTTCCTATCTTGAACTGAAAAGTTTCCTTTGAAAATGCTCCAGAGATACTAGGGTGAAAAACAAAAACAGCAGGGGGAGAGATACAGCTTGAAATATACCTCTAAGTCAAGGAAAGACTGGGAGGGATCACACTAGAGGCAAAAAACCATTAAGGCATTTTAACCAAAGAGTCAACTCAGCATGAGGTCGTGGGAAAGTCCCTGAGGACTAAGCTGAGGCTCCTGACTGCAGTTAAAATGTAGACTTAACAGCACGAATCGCTCCTTAAGGCAGATCTACCTCGTTTCTAGCCAGGCATTTAAAGTGGGGGGAAAAAAAGTTCCTGTTAACTGCAGCCAGCGCAGCTTTTGAGAACACTAAAGTGAAGAAACTACTAGGGCTGACTTTGACGGCCAAAGCAGTCACTTATTTTTAAGGGAGGGAGACGGTCTGTTTGAGGAATGGCAGAGCAGAAGTTTCCGACTGTTCAAAATCCGGGGAAGCATTCACAGGCAAGAGGTTCCTCCAAGGGCTCCGACAAGATTGGGGGAGGCAAGGCCGGGAGGGAGCGCGGCGGGACGTGGGGGCTGCCCGCACGAGGAGAGGGGCGGCTCGGGGGCGCGGGGAGACTCCCGGGCCTTACCTTTGTGCTTCCGGAAGCAGGTCACGGAGCAGCTGTAACAACAGAAGCCACGGGCCGCGTCAGCCGGGAAAGTCGCGCGGACCCTCCCGGGGCCCCCTCCCGGCCCCCCCGCCGCCCCGCCCGGTCCCCTTCCCAACGACTCCCGCGCTCACTAAG
>CM052891.1:31094996-31113141 GCA_028534135.1 Potos flavus | reverse complement strand
CCGGGGGGGGGTGTGGCAGGCAGAGGGAGAGAGAGAAGGCGGCTCCCCACTGAGCATGAAGCCCCATGCGGGGCTCCATCCCAGGACCCAGGGATCATGACCTGAGCTGAAGACAGACACTTAACCCACTGAGCCACCCAGGCGCCCCTGACTTGGACTTTCTAAATCTTGCAAGTGCACTGGGTTCTCCCCTTTGACATTCCCTTTGCTTATATCTAGCAAATGAGAAGTCCAGGCCCTGGTCCAGAATAGGTTAGACTGAGTGACACACACATGCTTTTCCCTGCTTAAGCCCTTTTTCTCTCAGGAAAGAAAGCTGAGGCTTGACCACTGACTAATGTTTATTGAGATCTGAGTAACAGCACTGCACAGCCCAGATGCTGGGCCGGGGGCCCCAAGGCAGTAGCAGGCACAGTCTCTGCCCTCTAGGAGTTCAAAGCCTAGAGTGAAGGCAGGAGGGAGAGGGGAGGGAGAAGAGACCCTGTCTTAGGGTCCTGCCGGTGCTAGCCTGCACTTGCACAGCCCAGAGAGTGAATGCCTCTTCAAATCTTGCACCCTAGGCTCCTCACTTAACTCACCCTAGTCCCAGCCCTGGGTGGGATGGCTTGGTCAGGGAACAGATGAGTGAGCTCTGGCCCAAAGGAGGGGATCCTGGCCTAACAAGTCCAGATAGATGAACTGTGATTGGCCTTGAGTGGCACCTCAGGCTTTAGGAACAGTCATCTTTCATTAGCAGCCTGTGCCTCCTTGAAGCCCTTAACACTGCGCAGCGTAAGTAGGGCTCCCACCCCACATGCACAGTGCGCACGTAGGGCCATAAGTCATTCTCACTCCCAAGTCCCTCCTCCCTTGTGTTGAGCCCATTAGCCCTCAGGATCCCACTACTATAAGGGCTCCACACGACTGTCACTGTTTTTGTGGATTATCTACTAGGACCAAGGCAATTGTTCGAGGCTTGGCTCAAACCCCTCCCTGGCTATGTGACTTCTACCCTCTCCGAGGTCCCTCATCTATTAGTGTGGATGTGCAGGCCTGCTCTCCTGAGCTGCTGAGAAGCAGAGAAAAGACCATGTGTAAAAATGTGTATAATCTGAGCAGAGCCAGAGTCTCAGTGATTGCAGGCTGGGGCCCGCTGGGTGGCATGAAGGGGCCACGGGCCGCCGAGGGCAGGGACGTCTCTCTGCACAACTTCAGCGAGAGGCTGTGGGAGCAGCTCGTCTACTTCCAAGTCATGCAGCTGATGGACGTGCTCTTCCTGTGGGTGGGGGCCACGCTGCGCCTGCACAACCTCGCAGTGGCCATGTGCAACACTCTGATTCCATCCCCGTGTCTACCTCCCTCCTTGGAGACACTTCTGACAGCAACCTCCACTGGCCTTGCCCAGCACTTAGCCAGGAAGACCAACAAACAGGTGTTTACAAACAGCTATAACCTTCAAAACACAATAACTTTGAATTACTGGGTAGAAAACAGGATCAAGGAAGAAATGGAGTTCTAGCAGAATGGCAGAAGTGAGGATTTGTAACTTAGGTAGAATATATATGTAAATAATAAATGGACTGAATTTTTTAAAACAAGTTTGTAATTTGAAGCACTACAGCACTACAAAGGGTTGTTTGATACCCAGAGTCTGTTAACTTCTGGAGCTCAGGTCCCAACCCTATGCGTGCAGGTGTCAGGCCCCAAGTCCCTCAAGGCCGGGGTCCTGAAGCTCAGGCCGTTCCAAAAGGGTTCTGCCGTCAGCCTCTATGGGCCACCCTCGGTGGGCCTAAGCCACTATCCATCCGTGCTTTGGATCTGCCCAAGCCTCGTGAGGATGCTGTCCAGTCCTTAGTGCTGAAGTGGCATGGATCCCGGGACCTGCCCCACATGCAGCTGCCCCTGGGTAAACCAGGACCCGCCTGAAATCTAAGATATGTCCACACTGACCCAATAATCAGCAACATTCCCTGTATTCTTCAACACTCGTGACCACCCCAGAACCATCCCAGAAGGTCCACGCTTACCTGGGAAGCGATTTGTCAGTGATTCGTCCAGGCCACACTTGAATCCTGTGCCCTGTCTGCCACCTGGTAGAAATCTGCTGACTGTGGACATCACCACCACCCACTCCAGGTTTTTCCTGTGAGTTGTGTTTGGAGGCTGAGGCCATGGAGAGTCTCCACAATTTTCAGGGCTCAACCCCACTTCACCCACATCCAAACCACGCTGATTCTCCTACCTTTGGGTCCAGAGATGGTGACTTCAGTGAAAAGAAAGTTTCTGGAAATCCTCCCATGCACATTCCATGTAGTAAAGACAGCCTTCCCTCTACTCTGGGAGACTTCCGGCGTCCCGAAACAGCTGCACCCCTCCTGCTCCAATGTCCAGGAAAGGAGGTGGCTTGGCGGTGGTGATGAGGTTGGGGAACATCAAAACGCCAAGCAAGGCCAGTATAGATCTTCTTGGCAGTGGCCAGTTCAGAAAAAAACAACACATAAGACTCCAGGCCCAGCAACGGCATGTCCACACTAATGTAGCCACGCTTAGCAGCACCCTGGTTCTCCCTGGAGCCCCCTCCAAACCTATCCTAGCAGCTGTCTAAGGCTGTGTCGCGTTTCCCCAAGCCGGACCTGGAGAGGGGTGGGGTAGAATGATTTTCAGAGCTCCGCCACCCCGCAGGCGCTGTCCAGTGCATTCCGGGGACCAAGGCCAAAGCCTGGCGCAGCGCGTGGAGGTCCTGGCCCGCCGCTCAGCACCGCCAGGGGGCGCTCCAGGTCCACATTGGCCTGGTGTCGCGAAGCTCGTGCTGGATAGGAGTAAACTCCACCCCACTCCCCGTTGTAGCCAAGGCTGTCTTGCCGCGCAGGGGAGGGTAAATCCAGGCATTGACCTGTACCTCACACATCCGCCAAGAGGCAGAAAAGAGCGCGGAGGGCGCGGTGCTGAAGCCGGCGACCGGATGGGCAGGAATGTCTCCTCCACGAAAGCAAGACACACATCAGCAGAGGGTTCCAATTGCAACTGGCCGTCCGGGGGCAACTCCCCGATGATGCTTATCGCCCATCGCTTCCTGGCATTCCCAAGGGGTGGAGATCCAGCTGCAAGCTGGCCACCCACATTAGCTGGTGAAAGTTTAACCGTGCTTTGTGCTTCGGGAGCGTGGGGTTACTAACTAGGGCCTGAGCCACTTCCCTGCACCCTTCCCCGGTGTCATGATGGGTGCGCTGAGAGATCTAATCACCCAACCTGAGCTACATGTTCAGGTTATTAGAGGCGAGAGGTGCATATGTTGCCTTGCCAAATCTCAGCTGCTGCTGCTGCTGCTGCTGCTGCTGCTGCTGCTTTAAGATTTTATTTATTTGACAGAGAGAGCACAAGCAGGGGGAGCAGCAGGCAGAGGAAGAGGGAGAAGCAGGCCCCCTGCTGAGCAAGGAATTCGATACCAGGACCATGGGATCATGACCCTAGGGGAAGGCAGACGCTTAACCAACTGAGCCACCCTGGCACCCCTCAAATCTCAGCTTCTTGCTGCAGCCCTAACACCTCTACCCCTCCCCAGGGCATGGGGGACCCAAGGTCAGCACCAGGATGAATGGCTGAGATTGGGGTATTTGAGGGCCTTCTGCCTCATTTTCATCTGTTCCTCCACCCCCGTTTCTCCTCTGGTATCTAAGTAGTTCAGACCTTAAAGTGAGTGAGGTTGCTGGTGGGAATCAAATTAAGGAGGCTTGAGGTTCAGGTGGAGTGGAGTAGTTGGTTTCTAACTCTGCATGTTATTTGTAGCAGTGAAGTGATATTCATTCCCAAATTCTAGACAATAACAGTCTGACTTACAATTAGACTTCAAGGAGAACTTCCAACCAGCAAAAGAAATAAAGAATAATTGCACTAGGGACACCTGGGCAGCTCAGTCAGTTAAGCGTCTGCCTTCAGCTCAGTTCGTGATCCCAGGGTCCTGGGATCGAGCCCCGCATTGGGCTCCCTGCTCAGCGGGAGTCTGCTTCTCCCTCGCCCTCTGCCACTCCCCCTTCTTGCACTCTCTCTCTGACAAATAAATAAATAAAATCCTTATTTAAAAAAAGGAATAATTGCATGATTCCTGTCCCAGAGCTGTTGGGAAGGCACAGACAAAAGAAGTCACCATTGTTTCATGAACACACCCATCTTACCACCCAAACCCCACACTTTTCTCACACCCCCTCCCACTCGCAAATCCACACAGATCCCACCTTAGAGTCCCCAGGACAAACAGAGATCGAAGGAATCAGGACTTGCCAGCCAGATTCTCCAGGAAGCCTCTCAGGGTCTCATGTGGACAGGTATCTGGGGCTTTGCACCAACCTCTTATCCATGTGGTGGAGATGCATGGGAACTCTGCTCAGTGAGGAGCGGAGAAACTGAGACCCCAAACTGCCTTCCCCCTCTCTTAAAACTAAAGACAAAATAAAAAGTCCAAACAAAAACCATGAGAATTCTTCACTAGCAGATCTGCACCAGAAAGCTACACAAGCTAAAGGAAAGTAATACCAGATGGAAATGATACCACCACACACCGTGTAGAATGACTAAACTTAAAAAGACTGGCAATACCCAGTGCTGGCGAGCAAAGAGGCTGCTAGGGTCTGTATGTTTGTGTCCCTCCCCCCCCAATTCATACGTTGAAATCCTACCCCCCAATGTGATGGCATTGGGAGGTAGGGCTTTGGGAGCTGATAATCATGAGGATGCAGCCCTCACGAATAGGATTGTGCCTTTGTGAAAGAGACTCCAGACAGGGAGCTCTCTTGCCCTCTTCCCTCCATGTGAGGACCCAGTGGGAAGATGGCGGCCTGTGAAACAGGAAGCGGGTTCTCACCAGACACCAAATCTGCATGCGCCTTGATCGTGGACTTCCCAGCCTCCCGACCTGTGAGAAATAAACGTTTGTTGTTTAAGCTGCCCAGTCTCTGGTGTTTTTGTTATAGCAGCCCAAGTGGACTAAGAATCGGTACCAAGAAGTGGGGTGCTACCATAACAAATACCTAAAACTGTGGGAGCAGCTCTGGAACCGCACAACGGGTTGAGGCCAGAGTTCTGAGAGGCTGGCTAGAAAATGAGATGCCTACATTGCCGAGAATGCACCTTCACGGCAATTCCGGTGAGGGCTCGGAACGAAAAGAGGAGCACTGTAGAGAAAGCCTCTCTCTTCTTAGGGAATCCCTAAGGTGGTCACAAACAGAACGCTGGTAGAAATGTGGACAACGTGGGCCATTCTGGTGAGGTTGTCCAGAAACAAGGAACATGTTATTGGACACTGAAGGAAAGGTGATTCCCGGTGTAAAGTGGCAAAGAACTTGGCTGAATTGTGTTTGTGGACCTGTATTTTTTTTTTAAGATTTTATTCATTTATTTGTCAAAGAGAGAGAGCAAGAGAGCGAGCACAAGCAGAGGGAGCTGCAGGGAGGGGCAGGCTCCCCGCTGAGCAAGGAGCCCAATTCGGGACTCGATCCCAGGACCCTGGGATCATGACCCAAGCCGAACGCAGACGCCCAACTGACTGAGCCACCCAGGCATCCCTGTGAACCTGTATTTTGTGAAAGGTGAATCTTGCAAGTGATGGACCTGGCTGTTTAGCTGAAGACATTTCTAAACAAAGTGTTGGAAGGGCGGCTGGGCTCCTCCTAGCAGCCTATGGTGAAAGGTGAAAAGAAAGAAATGACTCGGAGCACTTGGGCAGCTCAGTCGGTTAAGCGCTTGCTTCAGCTCAGGTCATGACCTCAGGGTCCTGGGATCGGGCTCCGCATCGGGCTCCCTGCTCGGCGGGGAGCCTGCTTCCCCCTCTCTCTCTGCTGCTCCCCCTGCTAGTGCTCTCTCTCTTTCTCAAATAAATAAAATAAAATCTTTAAATGAAAGAAAATAAAGAGAGAAAGAAAGTAAGAAAGAAAGAGAGAGAGAGAAAGAAAGAAAAAGAAAAGAAAGAAAGAAAGAAGGAAAGAAAGAGGGGGGGGAGGAAGAAGGAAAGGAGAAAGAGAAAGAAAGAAATGACTTACAGGTGGAATTGCCAAGCAGAAAAGAGCTGAACTTAAAGATTCCCAGCTACACATACTGCAGAAAATGACGCCCTGGGGGGTTGGCTAAGTAACCGCTGGACCAGGAGGTTGGTGTGGATCAGTCATCTCAACAGAAGCCAGGCACTCTTCTTCAAAATACAATGGGACGATGGAAGAATGGCCCCAAACGCTATTCAGAGATCAGCAGACTGTCATGTCCACCACGGGCCCAGAGTACACAGCCCATAGAACAGTTTCCAAAGGGTGAGACGGCCTCCCTAGTTCAGGGGTCCCCGATGCTCCCAGCCAGTGCCTCAGGGTGTCCTCCTAGCCCCCACAGAGAGCCTCAGGCAGGGCCTCAGCCAAAGGGGAGGTTGCAGAAACCCTTCTACCATCCGAATCAGCTTTTAAGATTTGTGAAAAGTAAAACGGACTCTGTGAAACCCTGGGGCATCACTGTCCAGGTGCATTTCCGTTCTTCCCAAGTGAAAGCAGAAAGATACTGACTCTCCTCATCAACCGGCATACTAAACATGCACTGCATACATCAATCACCGCGAAAAGTCTGCTTTCCGTGGGAATGGATGTGAGCAGCACGTGGGGTTTTGGAACAACAGGGCAGCAAGAGATAGCAATGTTATTTATTACTCGGAGGTTCTGAACAGCCACTGGGTTTTCTCACAGGTAAAATAAGGGTATCCCAGGGACTAGCGCAGGGGATAATGAGACCTTGAGACTCATAATCTTCTAGTATGGGCTTGATCCCTTAAAGGTCTTTGTTATTTATAGGGTATTGATTAATTCTGGAGAAAGGTTTAGAGGAATCTATTTGAATCTTGATGGGAGGGGCGCTGCGGATTCTGCCAACATCAGTTGAGGTTTTTGCCTGTAAAGAGGATGGTAGCTGATCTGACAGGAATAAACGATCAGTGTCCCCAGACTCAGGTCAGAGATGGAGCAAATAAGAGATGGCGAAGGGCCATTTAATTCCCCTGGTTGGCTATTTTGATCACTACCATCAAATTCTAGAATTATTTCCTCCTTTTGGGAGAAAATTTGGTGTGATGCTTTTCTAAGAAACATCAGCCCAATAAGTGAATAGGGGTCAGAGGAACTAGGAGAAAAGGGTGTGTATCTCTCAAAGGGCCCAGAGAAAAGGGACTAGGTTCCGAGGCCAGAACCTGTTGAGGTTTACAGAGATCTGCACTCCTTGAAATGTTTTAGTCATTCGAGCCTTCACCCTTCCCCACAGACATATGGGGCTACTCAAGGCGGCAAATTCCTTGTGGAAAGAAAACTTGACATGACATTCGCTTACTGCCAAGTGGTTGTTTTAAAACGTTTGGGTTTTTGGTATAATTAAGGTAAACTACATAAAAGATTATATCATTTGGCAAAGTTTTCTTTATTAAAAACTAAGGTTTGGTTCCCTTTCAAAAGTAACTCTGTATTTCCTCCCCAACCAAAATTTCAAGTCATCTTTCATTCTGGCCTCCCCTAGGTGATCGCACTGTTCTCTTCCAAAGAGTTCACGGAGAATCTGTAAAAATGCTATCATAAAATGTCATGGAGGAAATTACCCAACAATTAGAAAAAATTCAAAGAGTACCTAAGTAATAGGATGCTAATCCTCTGTACTAAAAATGCCAATTATCCCCTAATTCATCTGAACATTCAAAGAAATTCTAATTAAAATGACCCCATGAAAAGTCTCTGGCTAGAATGGATCTCCATTGAAAGGACCTGTGCTTTCCAAGCAGGATTTGATGTGATAAATCCAGTCCCACTTTGGACTCTGAGTTCACTGACGCTCAGTGGACACAGCCTGTAGGGGATGCGGATAGAGGCCAGGAAGAGATGCAGCCTTAGCACAGGTCCTGGGAGCACTGTGGCCTAGGACAACTCCCAGAGGGAAGGCTGCAGGGTGGGTGGGATCCCACATACAGGAGGAACGTGAGGCCCAAGAGGTTCAGCGACTCCCCTGAAGTCACCCAGGTTTCCGTGACAGAGCCAGCCTTCCAACTCAGGCCTGTCTGGGGCAGAGTCTCCTCCCTGCCTCCTCAGGCCCGATAGTCGGATACTCACTGCGCTATGCAGAGTCGGTGAAAGCAGCAACCACCTGCAGCCTCCAGATGTGTTTCCAGGTCAGCCACCTGCAGCCTCCAGATGTGTTTCCAGGTCAGCCACCTGCAGCCTCCAGATGTGTTTCCGGGTCAGCCACCTGCAGCCTCCAGATGTGTTTCCAGGTCAGTCAGGAACTAGTTGCTGATAATTTCAGCTTCAAACAGAAAAAGGAGAAAAATTTAAATGTCATTAGAGCTGTTAGGTATCTGTCCCTGATCTGACGCCAGTGTTCCCAGAAAGGTTTGAATATATTAACTTTCTTCGTAAAGGTTAAATCCTAAAGTCAGCACAAAAGAACTCAGAAATGACTTTGAGAAATAACCCTCGAACCACCCGTAGCTTGGAGAGATGGCTGGCTCTCGCCCCCTCAATGCTGCACAGGCTTCTCCTGTCATTCCTGCCTCTAATCATTTCTGTTCTTCCCTTTGGGCATTTTCTGAGGAGCTCAGGGTCTGGCCATTCCGAGGCATTTTGTCATCCCACTTGTGGCTGTACCTCGACTGGCCTGGAACCTCCGTTGCTGTGAGTTCCCCTGGGCAGGGTGGCAAAGACTGCTTGGTGGCCAGTGGGGTGACCTTCCAACCTGGAGCCCCAGGCCTCCTAGTGAATGCTTACAAGGGCAGGTACGCCTGGCCCTCTCACTGCCACTATATAGGAGTAAGAGGTAGATGAGACCTGCCAGCCCTGTGAAGGCCCAGCAAACCCCACTGCCTGCCCTCCTGTGTTCATGGGACCCACTCCCTCTGACTTGGAATTTACCTGAGCGCTCAGCTGCCCGGTGCCTCTCTGGAGACAGAGGCTGCCAAAGGGGAGACTGCAGATGATAAACAGCAACAAAATCCATTACAACCAGGGTGCCTGGTGGCTCAGTCAATTAAACATCTGCCTTCGGCTCAGGTCATGATCCCGGAGTCCTGGGATCAAGCCCCCTGTCAGGCTCTTTGCTCAGCGGAGAGTCTGCTTCTCCCTCTCTCTCTGCCTCTCCCTCTCACCCCACTCATTTTCTCTCTCTCAAATAAATAAATAAAATCTTAAAAAAAAAATCCATTATAACCAGAAGCCAGAGGCCAGAGACACCAAAGAGGAAAGTAAGCCATGGAGAAAAGGGAGGTGGGAGAGAGAGGGGGAAGAGAGAGTGAAAATGACAAAACTGAGCCCCAGACGCAAGAAAAACTAAGCAGACTGTCTCAATAGGGCCTGTGTGGGTGTCACGCTATGTGTAGACAGGACTCACTTCCTATTTCCAAGCCCCATGCCAAGAATCTGGTCCTCTGAAGAGCGATCACATGGCTGAAAACGGTCGGTGGTGGTCAGGAAGTGGCAGGGGGATAATTCAGCCCCCTCCCCAACTCCAGCCCCTGAATGGGAGCTGTTCACTGATGTAGGGACTAGAGCTGGCTTCCTCCCCTGGTTGGGCACCTCCCCTGACAGAGTTGGGGGGGGCGGGTGGGGGGTTACCTGCCTTTGGAGGGATGCAAACAGCCTGCTCCACAAGCTCACTGAGGAAATGAAAACCATGAGATCCAGGCTCCCTCAGCGCCGCCACTAAATTGATCACTCTACTTAGACCCCCACCTAGCCCATCCCCCACAGGCTGATTCCCCACTGGGCTGTGGCTCCCAGCAGTGCCCAGTGACTGGGCTCTTTTCAGACTCTGAGTAGGTAAGACCTATACAACTCACTGGCAAGTGGTTCAGAACAGTAGTGATAATAACAATTGCATGTATGCGCGTGTACTTGAGAGACAGGGAGGGAAGGAGAAAATGAAAGCAGAGAATAGTAGAAACTTGGCAAAATATTAACAAGAGCTGAAGAGCAGCGATGGGTTTACTGAAGTTCTTTGAACCACCTTCTCCAGTAAGTTTCAAGGTATTTCAAAATAAGAAGTTTAAAAATTAGCATAGCTTTTAAAGAGTGCCCCCTCCTGCATCGGGGTCTCCCTGGACCTTTCCTATCCTACAAACAGGTGGCAGCCGCATTGCCGAAGGGTCTCTACTGATGGCACAGTACCATCCGCCTGCACCTGATTCCTCCGCTACTCGAAGAAGGAAAACGTGCAGGTAGCTGATATCTGCACTGCTTCCTCCCAAACAGTTCTGGTTCCCTGGTAGCTGAAAAACGACCACTGTCTCAAGTTACATTCTCCCCTTATGCGGCCTGAGAACCCCTCTTGCTGCCTCATGGCTGACTTTCCAGGAACAGCCAACCCCAGTGTCCAGGGACACAACCCAGTGTCCAAAAAGGTACACAAGGCTACCAGGGCCTTGAGAGCATGTTTGGACTTCCTGGCTCGGCGGCATGATGCTGAGATAAAGGCTCTTAGTGGAGAAGTGACACAGACTGAGAGCCCACAGGCCCACAGCAGGAGGGTAAATTCGGGGCTGCTCGTTTGGTGGTTTTTCTCACAGGTTTGAGCTGAAATGAGGTTTTCCCGATGTTTCAGGTCCTACCTAGTGCTGGCCCTCCCCTGCCTCGTTGTGTGGCTTGGGCGATTCTCAGGCCCTCTCTGGGCCCGTCGCTGGTCGTAGCGTTTGCTAGATGGGGTGGCTTCCTAGGCAGGGATCCAGCATCCCCGCGGAGCCGCTTCTCCTCACATTTGCATAATGCCGCAAGTCCAGGCACTGGCTAATGCGGATTGGTGGCGCTGAGTCACGTGACACCTGCCTCGCTGCGCCGGGACAAGGACACCCTGCCCCTCACCCCAACCCCGGCTCAGGGCCACCCTGGAAACTCCGTCCCCCGTCCACAACTTCAGGGTCCACCCTGGAAACTTCTCTGCGAGAAGGTCTGGTTAAGAGGTGAGGACGGCCGTGCCTGCTGCGCGCCACCCGCCCGCCCTAAAAGGCGCTGTCCAGCCCGCGGTGCTGAAATGTGCCGGGCCTCGCCGCCAGAGAACAGAGAATCGTCAGTCTCTGCCTACAGCCCCCGTTCCCAAACCGGCGGACTCCAGGCCTTGTTCACACTGGCCTAATAATCCACAAGGATGCTTGTCTGCCTCAGCGGGTTTAAAGGGAATCGCCCTATAGGTCCGAACCCAGGGAGGGCCAATGTTTTCAGGGGGGCCACTCAGCACAGGGAAGTGGACAGTACTCAATTCTCGTGCTCCATTCCGGAATGAGTAGGCATTCACACATTATAGGTATCTCCACTGCCCTCTCTCAACTTGTCCTATGAGTTGTGCAGGGAGACTGGGCCCAGGGGAGGGTCACCTCACTTTCCAGGAACTCCATTCTTCCCACTTGCATCCAAACCGAGTAGGCCCTGCTACCTGAAGAGGATGAGGGGAGACAGTCCCTGGAATTCCTCCTGTACACATTCCCTGCAGTAAAGATGCTTCTCCCTCCACTCTGGATGACCCCCAACTTTTGTGGATGCCCACAACCCCTCCCGCCAGCCATCCAATGCCCAGGCAGGCAGGGGAGACCAGATGTTCCCAGTGAAGGGCTCTGCAACTTAGAGTCTAGAATCTTGTCTCCAGAGGAGTAAATGGCACAGTTGCCCAGCATAATCACGATGGCAGTAATGTTGGGTAGCAAGAAGAAGCTGCATATATATAGCTCCTGGGGCAGAAACTAGTCCAGAAAAGAGGGCTGATAGGACACCAGAAGGAGCAGCCCGAAGACTGCACTGGTGCTCATGAGCAACCCCACCCATGCCCTGGCTTGCCCCAGGATTCCATGGGTGACCCTCATGGCAGTCCAGGGCCCAGTCATACCTCCTTAGAGTCAGCTGGCCTCAGTTCAGGCTGGAAGAGAGATGAGGTACCAGTTGAGGCAAAAGGGTTTTGAGAGAGCGCTCCAGAGGAGCTGAGCATGTGGTCAGCACTCATTTGGCAGAAGCAAATATGCTCTTCATAGATTCATGAAAGGACCCAGGTCCGGTGCCTACAAATACCAGCAACTCCAGTTTGAGGCTCTCCAGGGTACAGAGAGCATTCTGCTGGACACAGCTTGCAGGGCCCCAGGGGACTGTGTACTACTGCAAGGATGAATTCACATGAGGGGGAAGGGCGGGCAGTGGCCTCAGGACTGTTGAACCATCCAAGAATGAGGATTCTTAAAATTGATGATTGTGCTGCATAGTGAATCATGTTGCTTGACTCTTGAAACCTACCCCTTTCCTTATCCAGGGTGCTTGCTGGTACACCCTGGATGAGTGTCTAAAGATGGGCAGTGCTGCTCAGCACACACCTGCATGGGATGGAGTGGACACTCAACCAGGAGATGAGAAGGTCTAATCTCACCACCCGCCAACACATGGGCTCCACAGTGTGGCCTCCATGGCAACGCATAATAACTACTGTCACCCTGCGCATCATAATGACCCCAAGAGGCAGACAAAGTGGTTATTAGCAAACCCAATTTAGGCAGATGGGAAGACAGAGGGGCAGGAGAAGGCATGGGACAGTCACCAAAGCCCCTGAGAAAGCCTAAAGACCAACTTCTGGTGTTCAACTCACCATAACACCCTCCTTCCTGTCTTCTGCTCTCCACTTCACCCATCAAGGAGTTGATGCTAATGGAGGTCCCCCTCAGATCCTAACAGCTCTGGTTACCATAGTAATTAAAAACAACCACTCTAGGCTCAACAACATAATCCTAGGGGGACAGGAGGAGGGCCCGTGTGGCTGGAGGGCCAATGTGCCACCCCTTGGCTGGCCCCACAGCCAAGGCAAGGACTCAAACAGCATCCAAAGAAGAAAGGATGCCGCTGGGAAGACCGTGGGGAAGGGCGGGGGCCTGGAGGAAGTGCGGATGTCTTCCAGATTTGATTGCCTCCCACACATGCTAGGCCCTCAGGCCTAGTGAATCAGAGCTGGAATTTGAAGCTCCCAGTGCTCCTTCTATGCCATCCCTCTGCCTTCTTCTCACTGGGACCCCCAACCTCTACTGGGCCCTCTCCTCTGCATCCTCTGATAGGCAGTGATACCGGGAAGGGTCTGCAGGGACTCTGGGTGTCTGTGGAGATTAAACCCAACACAATATAAGGCTTAATCAACAGCAATGGAGAGCAAAGGCAGAAAAAGTTCTCTTCTTGCCAGGCCTGAAAAAGCCGTTGCTCCCCTCCCTTCCCCTTCACCCCAACCCTACAAGTCCTCCAAAGGCTACTGAGGGAATCCTAGAAGAGTGAACAAAGCAGGGAGAAGGCTAGAGGCGGTCACTGGAGTATGACGGGGCCTCCTCAGCAGAGCGAGTGAAGGAACATTTTGCCTTTAAATACTTTGAAATAGCACCAGACATAAGAAGTACAAAAAGTCCCTATGACACAGATGGCATATGTTCTCCCCCAGCCTAGTGGCCCCACCTCCCAAGGTCCCACGCACATGAGCCCAAGCTCACCCCAGCAGGAGGCTGGGACCAGAGCTTCTGTAGCCTTCCCAAGTGTGTTAACTTGCATTCCTGTGGGCCCCTGAGGCCCCCACTGAGATTCTCAGTGTCTGCTGAGGAAGAAAAAACACAGCCCCTGATATTCACAATTGATTTGACATTCACAGTTAGACCTCAGCATTGCTATGAACTGGTCAAACACTTACAACCAAGTAATTTTCTTCTCCTGTTGGACATAAGCAATCAACAATACCAACCTCAGATAAGGTTACCCTGAGACCATGATAAAATGAGACAAAATAAGGCCACGTCATAATTTTTAAGCACAGACAAAAATAAGGTCACTGAGCTGACATCCACCAAATACCAAACATACCATTCTATTGGCTACCATGAGTGACTGATGTATTTTTTAGCAACTTGATTTTTTTTTTAAAAGATTTTACTCATTTATTTGTCAGAGAGAGAGAGCACAAGCAGGGGGAGCAGCAGGCAGAGGGAGAAGCAGGCTCCCCGCTGAGCAAAGAGCCAGATGTGGGGCTTGATCCCAGGACCCTGGGATCATGACCTGAGCTGAAGGCAGACGCTTAACTGACTGAGCCACCCAGGCGTCCCTTTTAAAAGCAGCTTTATTAAGATATAACTCACATACTGTATAATTCATCCACTTAAAGTGTACAATTCAGGGCACCTGGCTGGCTCATTCGGTCTACTATGCATCTCTTGATCTCGGGGTTGTGACTTTAAGCCCCATGCTGGGCATAAAGCTTACATTAAAAATTTTTTTAAAAAAAGTGTACAATTCAATGGCTTTAAGCATATTCACAGAGTTGTGCAACCACCACTGCAGCAAATTTAGAACATTTCCATTACCCCAAAAAGAAACCCTGTACCCCTTAGTCATCACCTCCAAATCCTCCCATCCCCTAGGCAACCACTGATCTTTCTGTCTCTATAGATTTGCCTAATCTGGACATCTCATATAAATGGAATCATACAATATGTGGTCCTTTGTGACTAACTTCTTTCACTTTGTGACTAGCTTTTTATGCATATTGTAGCAGTGCATCAGTAATTCACTTCCGTGATGCCTAATTTCACGTCAATTTGACCAGGACACACACACACACACACATGTATGTATGTGTACATGTGCATATATACCTTATTGGTTCTGCGACAGTGTGCACCAAGAAACTTAACCTTCATACCTTTGCCCCCAATAATTCTACTTCTAAGAAAGAACTAATTCCACTCCTAATGAAATAATCAAATCGAAAGACTCTACTTAGCATCATGCTCATAGCAATATTATTTAAAAAACTAAAAAAAATCAGAAACAATCCAAATATCTAATAGCAGAGAAATGACTCAATCATAGTACACCCTTCATTTGACTTGTGGGTGTGCAGAAAAAAATCCTGCAGGAAAATACAGCAAAAGCATGGTGGGGGGTGAGGTTATAGATAATTTTTAGTTTCATCTACAAATGCCAACATACTGAGTCTTATGTAATACCAACAGCATTTTCTCATTTTGATACAAAAGTACAAGGTATACATCCTCACACATGAGGGATGGAACCCTCATATGCTGTTGGTGGGAATGTAAAATGGTACAACCACTCTGGAAGAGAGTCCCACGGTTTCTTAAAATGTGAAACATACACCCACCAGATGAGCCAGCCACTGAAGTAATAATATTATTTTCTATGAAGGTTGTGTTAGGCTTCTTCATAAAGGTTATATTCTATACTCAGTACAAATAGCAAAGGTATTTAAAAAAATTTTTTTTATTAAGTAGGCTCTGCACCCAGAGTGGAGCCCAACGTGGGGCTTGAACTCATGACCCTGAGATCAAGACCTGAGCCGAGATCAAGTTGAATGCTTAACCAACTGACCTACCCAGGTGCCCCTCAAAAAATATTTAAAAACAAACAAACAAACAAACACCTCCAACTGCCCTTAAGCCTGGAGAAATGCCTGCGCTTTAAGAGGTGTAAGGAGCCGTGACTGGCTGGGGGCCTGGCCGCCTCTCCTCCAGTCTCAGGCTCAGTTCTGGAATGGAAGAGGATGAACTGCCCGCACCCTTGAAATTCCTCCTCTTTCTCTTTTATTTTTTGCTTGCCAATCCTCCGTTGAATTTATCCCTGATATGACTCTGCCACAGGAGAGAACGCCCCACCAGAGCTCCCGGCCCCACTCTGCCCATGTAGAGGGACAAGGCTGGGACAAGTGCCTTACCCCCACCCCCCATCCTGGCAGAAGCCTGCACTGCGGAGCTTTAGCTTTGGATTATTTGTATCCATACAGCGAGGAATTTTCCAGAGTTCCATTACTTCTTAAAACCTCAAGTGTTCTGGCATCTCCTGTGAATTTTTAATTAACTTCGCATCCAGAGAATTAACTAGTCCTATTTTTGTTGACAGCTTGTTCTGTCAAACGGCACTACATTACGTAACATGGATTTTTTGGTGTTGCGATTTGTTTTTCAAATCTTATTACTCTTATTTATCTCCCTTCCCAGCTGAAGAAATGGTGACGGGGCGGGCGGGGGGAGGGTGGTTGGTAGTGAATGTTCCAAGGCCGCCATGCTTGTATATTTTGGGCAACTAAGGAAGAACGGGAATATGCTTGGAGGCAAACCCGAGAGTTCTGGAGTGTAGACAGGTGTTCAGGAACCTAGACGCCCCCAACTCTGCTTTGGGTACAGAGGGCCGCTTGCTGTGATTTTTTCTGAAAACACTGCTTCTAAAAGGGGACTGCAGGAGCGGGTAGGACTAATGAGACCACTGGGCAGGAGCCCACAGCGCCTCTGGGCACGGTCAGGGGCCGCCATAAAGGGCGGACTTGACCAGAATTAGAAACGACGGCACTGGGGAGTGAGGGGACCCCCGACCCCCGCGACTGGACCCCGCACTTGAGCTTCGAGTACCTCCTGCAGACGGCGGTGCCGGCGCGGCGCGACGCCCGGCACCCTCGGGACCCGCCTCCGCCTGCTCTCGGCTCGCACCGTCTTTTCCGCGTTTCCGAACCAGAGCCAATCCGCGCTCCGCAAGGCCTGGCGGGGAAAACCAATCGATTGTCCTGCTTGGTCTTCGAGACCTAGAAGCCGAGCGTCGTGCACTCGATGGGTGGGAGGTCCAGGGCCCGAAAGAGGGACCCCTGCTGAGTTGGAGGACCTTGCTCTGTGGTTGCCTCCAGGGTCGTTGGGCGGTCGAGATTCCGTGGCGCGGAAGGAAGTTGTTCTCGGACAGTTAAGGTCCTAGAAGAACACCATCCCTGGCCCTCCCCGCCCACAACACCCACATCACAGAGTGGCTTGGGGCAAGTCATCTCTTCTGTCTGGGTTTTTTGCTCCACCTGTACACCATGAAAAGGGCAGAACAGTAGGGTCCCTCGTTCATCTTGGCCGCGCAAACTCAAGATCAGCGCAGGTGTCTCTCGTCTGATGTCAGTGGTCTCACCTTCGCCATGACCATCTGAAGCTCTTGGAGCAGTAACACACGCAACCAGGTTTTCCCCAGTTCAAGACACCATCTCTGGGGAAACTGAAGCATAGAGAGGGGAAAAAATGGGGCTTGCTCATTGGCAAATATTGTGCTCCTGCTACGTTTCTGGCCCTGGGTAGTCCTGGGAGTCCAGGGAGAAACCGGGGTGGTCCTTGCACCACCAGTGAAGGGCCATACCTCCCCCATCAGACGGTGAGCTCCCCAGGGTGGGAGTTGTGCTCTTAATCCAGGCTGCTGTCACCAGGAAAGAGGTTGGAAACCCCAAAGCTCTATATGCTTCTCTGCAGTGTCCACACTGACTGCTCCACAGACACTTCCAGAACTCTCCCCACACATTATCTACACTATTTTAGGCCTTCGTGGACCCGGGCTCCCCTCGTTCTGCCACTGGCTCTCCCACCCACAGATCTACAAGGAACCAGTGCCGACCAGAGGCTCCCGTGGCACTTCCCCACGGGAACTACCTTCTCCTGGCTGCCCAACCCTGAGAGGGAAGTTGGGGGGGGGAGCCCCACGCAGCCAGAGTCAGCCAGAATGCACCCGACCTCCATGCCTGGGCTTGCCCCCCACTGGGATTCTTTTGCAGAAGTTTGTCTTGGAGGTGACCAGGCAGGCCATGCTTTCCTGAGCACCAAACCCCACCAAGAAGAATACCCAGAAGGCCAGGAGAGCGCCCGAGAGGCATCCGAAGTCAGGCTGCCCGAGGTTCAAATCCTAGCTTTCCCTTCTGTGACTGTGTGGTCTGGGCCAGTGATTTTTTTTTTTTTAAAGATTTTATTTATTTGACAGAGAGAAACACAGCTAGAGAGGGAACAAGGGAATGGGAGAGGGAGAAGCAGGCTTCCCACAGAGCAGGGAGCCCGATGCGGGGCTCAATCCCAGGACCCTGGGATCATGACCTGAGCCGAAGGCAGACGCTTAACGACTGAGCCACCCAGGCGTCCCTGGGCCAGTGATTTAACTGTTTCCGGCCCCATGTGTGCAGGGGGGGTGTGGGGGGGGGCCGCTGTCACAGCACACGCCTCCCAGATGGTGAGAGGATTCTAGTCAGTGATGCGTACAAGCTGCTTGCACTGTGCCCGGCAGGGTCTCTTGTCGGGGGCGTCAGTTAGGAGCTTCTCTTCTCATCCTGTCCCGGGACTCTGTTCAGCAGAGACGGGCCCTTCCCGGGC
>CM052891.1:31072455-31094496 GCA_028534135.1 Potos flavus | reverse complement strand
GTCCCTGTCCCACAGATGAGAAAAAAGTCAGAGGGCTTATAAAGTGATTTGTCCCACATGGGGCAGAGAATCCTGGGTTCAAGTCCTGCTTCTGACATTTATGGGGGCCTTTGGTAAGTCTCTTTGCCCACCAGGACCTGAGTTTCCTCTGTCTGTTTGGCAGAGCACAAGGGGACAAGTGTCCCGCTGGGTGACATAGTGACTCCAAGAGGCAAAGTGGGTATTAGCAAACCCATGAGGCAGATGGGAAGGCAGAGGGGGAAGAGAGAGAGGGCATGGGACAGTCATCAAAGCCCCAGAGAAAGCCCAAGGACCCACCTGTGGTGTTCAGCTCCCAGCGACACCCTCCCCCCTATAGCTTGCTCTCCATCTCCTTCATCGAGATTTTGTCCCCTCTGTCAAATCCAAACAGCTCTGCTCCTCATGGTAAGTAACAACTGCTCCAGGTCATCAATAACAGAATCCTCCTGGGGTGCCACAGGAGGAGGGCTTTTCTGCCCTGAGAACCAACACGCCCCCCTTTGGCCGGCCTGCCAGCCACCCGAGCACATGCACGACACCCCGTGAGGAAAGGAGACTGCCCGTCAGCCCCCGCGGCCGTTGGGGGGGCGGCTGGAGGAGGCGCAGGTGCCTCCCACACCTGCTGGGCCTTCAGGCGGTGAGCCTGGAGTGTGGCTTCAGCTTCTCATTGTGGGAGCTGAACCACAGCTGTGCCAATCCCTTGTTGGACACACGTGAATCCAAACACCTCCAGCAGGCCTGGCAGAATGAGGGAAACTGAGGGACCACCAGGAGAGGGTTTTCCCAAAGGCCAGGGTAGGAGCTCTCCCACCAAATCGAATGCTTGGCAGCCTAAGCATCTATACATGACCATGAGGAACCAGAAGAAACCCACTACTGGGGCGTCTGGGGACGAGGTTGGGGAACGCGGTGCTGGGAGGTGAACAAAGCAACGACCTCCTCTCCGTACACACCCAAGGTGGCCCCATGCCCTCCTCTGCCCCCTCTGTGAGCCCAGAGCAGGCAGAAAGGCCCAGTGGGGGGAGGGGCAGCCCAGGGTACCAAGGCCCTTCCAAAGACAGACACAAGAAACATGCGAATAGATCATTAGGTGTAAGTGATCTCAGGGGCCGTGCATGACACACAGTGAGGGCCCCGCCCACTGCTGGTGGTGTGGTCATTGGGATGTACTAATCACAAGCACCTCCGGGGTCTGCCCTGTTCCTACCTCCCAGGTACCTCCCCAATCTCTACCTTGAGCCGGAACCGGTTTGTGGCTTCCTCCAATGTCCCACACTCTCTCTTTTTCCCTGAGCCTTTCCAGGCACATGCTGTTCACCTTCTGGAATGCCTTTCTTTTTTTTTCATGCTTTTCAACCACTGCCCCCTCAACTCTATCCTTGGTCCCATCCTCCACATCACTTTGTTAGTTTATTCGTTCTCCCTATAACCTCACAGAAGGACCTCTCAGGACACCGAGTTTGCGGCGCCTGGGTGGCTCAGTGGGTTAAAGCCTCTGCCTTCGGCTCAGGTCATGATCTCAGGGTCCTGGGATCGAGCCCCACATAAGGCTCTCTGCTTAGCAGGGAGCCTGCTTCCCCCTCTCTCTCTGCCTGCCTTTCTGCCTACTTGTGATCTCTCTCTGTCAAATAAATAAATAAAATCTTAAAAAAAAAAAAAAAGACATTGAGTTTAGTTAGTGTCCTGTGCTCGCTCTGGCATCAGTCCCAGGCATGGCCACCGTGACCCATCAGACTCTGAGCTTTGAGAGGGCAGAGATGGCTCGGTTGTAGCCCTGACACAGCTGTTGGCACACAGAAGTGTGGTCATCAAACGGGGCATCCCAGGACAGGAGAGGAACCTAGCCTGGGGATGCCACTCTCAGGGCTGGGAGGGTCTGATCCAGTCAACAAGCCCCTGGTTTATCCTCAGCCCCTCCCGGGCTCCTTTCTCTCCCCTCTGAAGGCTTCCTTGGCCCCTGACCTGCAGGGCCTACACAGCACCACACTCCCTACATCCTCTGCACCAAGCCCAACAGCCAGACAGGCACAGACCACACACCAGGAAGAGGAAATTCATGTAGGACCTGGCCTCTGCACAGACTAGCTTGGCCGTGGCCCTGGGGTGATAAGGAGCAGGACCATGGACGTGGTGTAGTCTGCGCACTGCACAAGGGCTTAGCCAATAGAGCAAGAGGGCTTGCACCCAACCTCCCCCAGAAAAAGCCAGCTTTTCCAAGCAATAGGAAGGCCTTCTCTCTTAAACCATTCACAAGCTTTGTGTCCGACTGGGGTGGGGGAGCCCTCCCACATACACCATGCCAAAAAAAACAAAACAAAACCCCAAACAAACAAAAAAAAAAAACACTTACCCATTAGCAGTCACTTCCACTTCCCGCCAACACCGCCAGCCATCTGCAGTGTCTGATCCACTTTCTGTCTCTCTGGATCTGCCAGTTCTGGACATTTCTTACAAATGGAAGTATGCAATATGGGATCTTTGGTGACCTCTCTTTAGCTCAACATTTTCAAGTTTTATCCATGTTGTAGCATATATTAGAATTGTCTTTTTATGACTGAATCATAGTCCACTAAATGGACATACCACGTTTTACTTATCCATTCGTCAGTTGATGGACATTGGATTATTTCCACTTCATGGCTACTGTGAATAACTCTTCTTCTTTTTTTAAGATTTTATTTATTTGACAGAGAGAGACACAGCGAGAAATGGAACACAAGCAGGGGGAGTGAGAGAGGGAGAAGCAGGCTTCCCGCCGAGCAGGGAGCCCGATGCGGGGCTCGATCCCAGGACTCCGGGACCATGACCTGAGCAGAAGGCAGACGCTTAACAACTGAGCCACCCAGGCGCCCCTGTGAATAATTCTGTTACGAACAGTCTTGTACAAGTTTTCGCCTGAAAATTTTTTACTCCTCTTGGGTAAAGACTGAGGAGTGGGATTGCCAGGTCACATGGTAACCCGGTGAGTAACCTTTTGAGGATCTGCCAGCCGTGTTCGTGTTTCCCCATAGCTCAGGCTGACCGTGTACTACCCTTGCTTGGTCCCCTCTAGCGCCCTTTCTGCCAGCGTAAGCCTTTCCCATATGGGGCGGGGGGCGCAGTACTGGTCTGCGCTCAGCACCCCCCATCTCGTGGCCGCGTAACCAGTAGAGCAGCCGCGCTGTTCCTCAAGTCTTAGGGAGTAAAGCATGGTTGCATTTAACCAACACCAGGACCGGGAGACTAGAGCTAAGATTAGAAACCGCGTTCTGGCTGTCTCTCCTGGGTTGCAAAATGATCAAATTTTCTGCGGTCGTGGTGTTGAGGGGGGGTAGAAAGTGATCTCCCCGATCCATCGATGTCTTAGAAAAACTCTGACATTGTTTAAAAAAAGAAAAGAAAGAGAAGAGAGAAAAGAAAAGAAAGGAAAAACTCTTGACACTGTCGATTTGAAACTTCCGGAGCTTCCCCAGTGTAATCTGAAATAAGCCCCCCTATGCAGAGGGCAGGGAGAGAGGGAGAAAGAGGCAAACCATTCTGGTCTGATAAGCAAGGAACTTCCATATGAAGCTAGTCTTGGCCGCACCCACCGACGGAATCGTAAGAGTTTATAGAAAGGCCTTAACTGGGTTCAGTCACATACACAATCGAGATGGTCTCAACACCACCTTACTCTCAAGGCTGTGTCTTTGGGCAGCTGCTAGTGTGGGAAAGGCAAGCAGCTGCGTGCACATTCCAAGGACCGGGGAGGAGATGAGAAGCCTCCCTCTGATTGTCTGGGTCTACCTACTTCGCTGTGTGACTTGGGACAAATTACAGCCCCCTCTCTGGGCCTGTAGCCCTAGGTGCAAAATGAATTCAGAATGCCCCAAGGTCCACCATGTTATTTTCATAACATTGCCAACACATCTTGCAACTGGATAAGCCTGGGTTGGTCCCAGCAGCTGGGTCCTGACAGGCATTGCATAGAAATGCTCCCGGGGTGACCCTGGGTCACTGGCCTATAGGGACCCACCTTTCTTCAGTCAGACCACCCACGGTGAGTAAAGCAAGACAAGGCTGGCTCACTGACACGTATTTGCGGAGCTCCTGCTGCATAGCTCAGCTGCGGAAGCCGCCAACCTGGTTGGTTCCTGACCTGACTGATCTCAGGGCCTCAGGGTTGGGAGAGACTGATCTGGGAAGAGACAAGAAGACCACACCCGGTGACATCTGCCACGAGAGTAGGGAGCCTGGGTCAAGGGCCCCAAGCTAGGGGGACCCCACCCAACTGGAGGTGTTGGGACACTCAGGCCTGAAGGGATATACAATGGATCGGGAAGGGTGTCGTGAGTAGACGGAATCAGAAGTTCCTGGAGACTGAAACAGCTAGGAGGGGCCCCCAGACCAGCGCTGGCGGACTGCCTGGGGCGTGGCCACGGGCAGAGATGAGCGAGACAGGTTGGATGTATGGGGGCTGAGGAGGGGAGGCCTTGTGTGTAGATGTGCTTAATGGAAGTCCTGGGCCTCATCCTGGTCCTGGGGCGGGGATGGGTGTGCCTGCCCTCCCATGACCATAAACTGCTGCCCTCAAGTGTCTCCCCTCTGCCTTTGTCCGCTCGTTTCCCCCTTCTGACGGGGGTGCCTCACGACCACCCTGGAGGCTCAGGGGACGGGGTGGCTGCTTGGGAGGAGGCCCGGGCTGGGCTGCTGCTCTGCTCCCCTCCCGTGAGACATGGAATCTGAAGCCTACAGAGGTCATTTGCATGTTTCCTAGAAACAGTCCACAGCACCCCTCACTGTCACTGAGTCAGCGCAGCTGGACCTCCCTGCCCCCCTCCCGCAAAACAGCCCTTTTGCACCTCCATTTCTCCTCAGAGCTGCCCTTATCTTTCCTTTCAACTCGAGGCGTGAGGTGGAGGCCGCCGCACACCTGGGCCTGCGGGGGCAGGAGGGTTTTCACCGCAAGCACTGGAACCAGAGTCTATGCTGGAATTCCAAGCGAACAGGGAAGAGGCCCCAGGGGTGGGACCGGGTCTCTGGCTCCAGCTCCTGGCTCCATGGTCCTGGAACCCCAGCCTCCTCAGGCTAGCTCTGTCCAGGCTCCCTCCCTCCCTCATTCCCCCTCATCCCTGACCTCAAACTCTGGCTGATCCCCACAGCACAGGTGCCGAGCGCCATCCAGCCTCTGGGGCTTGTGGCCCCGGTCCAGGGGCTTGGCGCTACTGGGCCCACTCCTCCGCCTTGCTTCCCAGAGTAAACCTCATGGGGGGGGGGGGGCTGTCACCAACCCTATAGGGTTTCAGCCTGTGTCTCAAGGGTGCTGTCCATTTCACGGTGCTGAAACTCCTGACTACTCCCATCTCTACCAGAAGCCACATCCCCCACTGTAGCCTCCACTCACAATCCGACCTGAACTCTAAGACACGTTCACACTGTCCAATAACCTACATGGGCCATCCTCTGCTTCAACGGTTCAAACCACCGCTGGTCTGAATTGGAAGCACTCCGAGTCCAAGCTTTGAGAAAGGAGAATGTGACCCAGCTGAGGGCTCCACAAGGGGCCGCTGGTCTGTGGGTTCTCTGAGGCACCACTGCCTGCTTCCTGACCAGCCCTGGGAGGGTGGAGATCCAGCCAGAAGATTGCACCCCAACCCCTACCCCACCCCTACTCTGATATCTGCTACAAAGTGGAAATACAGAGCACCCCATTCAAAGATTGTCAAGAACGTCAAGAGGGGGGACGCCTGGTTGGCTCAGTCGGTTAAGCATCTGCCTTTGGCTCAGGTCATGATCCCCCGGTCCTGGGATCGAGCCCCATGTCGGGCTCCCTGCTCAGTGGGGAGCCTGCTTCTCCCTCTCCCTCTGCCTGCCACTCCCCTACTTGTGCTCTCTCACTCTCTCTCTGTCAAATAAATAAATAAAATATTTTTAAAAAAAAATGTCAAGAGAGCAACAGCAGAATATTCAAACAAGTGTAGCCCCTCTGTGTCTACACAAGTCCCACACTCATGAAGCCAGCCCTGCCCATTCCCATCCACGGAGGTCTCACTGAACTTGAACTACATTTCAGAGTTAACTTTGAGATTACTTACTATGGCAGCCACTTGCCCCACCTCCCACCTCCCTTGGCTGCCAGAATAAGGGAGGAGGCAGGCAGATTATTCTTACCATCCCACATGTGCCCACATGTAGCTCCTACCAGAGGCAGGAGGTGAGCAATCTACACAGCCTTGCTAAATCTCAGCTTCTATCTGCGGCTCTCACACCTTCCTCCTGTCCCCGGGGCTCTGCGGAGCCAGGGCCACACCTGAAGGAAGGAGCTAGGGCGGGGTACTTGCTGACACATTCTCAATTACCTGTCTCAGTTTCCCTTCTGATATCTGAGAGTAGTTCAGGTGTGAAATGAGGTTGTTCCGAGGGGTCGTGGTGGGAGGTCTCTTGAAGGGGGGCTAAAGTTCTGGGAATCAGGTACAGGGTGGCCCTAAAGAGTTGTTTTCTGGGGCGCCTGGGTGGCTCAGTGGGTTAAAGCCTCTGCCTTTGGCTCAGGTCATGATCTCAGGGTCCTGGGATCGAGCCCCGAATCGGGCTTTCTGCTCAACAGGGAGCCTGCTTCCCCTTCTCTCTCTGCCTGCCCCTCTGCCTAATTGTGATCTCCCTCTCTCTCTCTCTAATAAATAAATAAATAAATAAATAAAATCTTAAAAAAAAAAAGTTGTTTTCCAACTCTCCGCAGGCTATTTCACAGTCATTAAATGATGCTCCCCGCCCAGCTGAAAAAGAAACACCGGGACAGGACCGACGGATCTAGTTAGCGGCGGGAGGAACTTGGAACTGTAAGAGGCCCTGATGGGTTGGAAGCACAGGGACAGCAGAGGGCGCCGTTGCTGTGCAAACACACCCTGGGGCGGAGGCACCCAGGGGCACACTCTTCCTCACAGCCTCTCTTCCCCCTAGATCTACACAGAACATCCCCCCATCTCCCCACCCCCCTCGCACGTGTTCCCTATCTTATAGGCACACCAGAGGTCAAAGAGTTAGACACCAGGCTCAGATTTTCCAGCTGGCCTCAGAGGGTCCCTTGGCAGGGGTCCCTCACCAATCTTTTGCCTTATCCCTTACCCCACCTCCACCTTGCTCTCCCAAAATGATGGTGGTTCTGTTCAATGAGGAGCTGGGGGAAGGCACCTGGACGCCTGGTCGCCTGCCCCAGCCTAAGGCTCTGCTCCTCCAGTGGAAGATGTCCCTGCAAGTGTTATTTACGACGGGAAGTCAGCTGAGGACACAGCCTGGGTACATCGTGGAACCACAAATTGACAGTTGCAAGGGCTGTGAGGTAAGGCGGACTCGTGTTTACACTGAAACGTGAAGGGTGAAAAGCATGACACTGGGCTGGTCACTATGTCAACAGTGTTTTCCATGTAGATACAGCCTCAAAGAGAAGACAGAAAAATTAAACAGATTAAGGTGGGGAGGTGATTATTTTGTTCAAATTTTTTTTTCTTAAGAATATGTCAAATTGAGGGGTGCCTGGGTGGCTCAGTGGGTTAAAGCCTCTGCCTTCGGCTCAGGTCATGATCTCAGGGTCCTGGGATCGAGCCCCGAATCGGGCTCTCTGCTCAGCAGGGAGCCTGCTTCCCCCCCTCTTTCTCTGCCTCTCTGCCTGCTTGTGATCTCTCTCTCTGTCAAATAAATAAATGAAATCTTTAAAAAAAAAAGAGAATATGTCAAATTGAGGGACGCCTGGGTGGCTCAGTCGGTTAAGCATCTGCCTTCGGCTCAGGTCATGATCCTGGGGTCCTGAGATGGAGTCCCTATCGGGCTCCCCGCTCAGCAAGGAGCCTGCTTCTCCCTCTGCCTGCCGCTCCCCCTGCTTGTGCTCTCCCTCTCTCCCTCTCTGACAAATAAATAAATAAAATCTTAAAAAAAAATAATATGTGAAATTGTAAAATAGTTGCCTCTGAGAGATAAGGTTTTTGGTGATTTTCCCCCCTGCTTCTTCCCAAATATTCTACAAAGGTAAGTATTATCTGGATAATCGGAGACAAAGAAGTTAACACATACACCCCCCCCCCAAGAGCCTGTTCTCTTCCAGAACATTCTGAATCAAGGAAGGAATGTTCCCTTTTCCCCCAAGGCTGTCTTTTCCTCCCCACCTGGTTCCGCCCTCATCATCCTCTCCGGAGGTTCTTCTGCCACAAAACCAGAATGTAAGTGAATACACTTGGAAAATCCAAAGCAGCTCTGATCCCAGCCTCCTGCTGGTGTGAGCCTGGATTCTTGTGGTTGAGACACTGAGAGGAAAGGGGACAGCCCTGGGGGAGTTTTCCTGAACTCTCTGCAGGGCACGGACAGAACATATGTCATCTCCACTGCTGGTCATCCCCCATGCTTCTCACTGCTGTTATTATTTCAGAATGTTCAGGGGCAGAAGTTTCCACCAACCTGTCTATGAAGGAGGCTCCTATCTTGCCCCCATAAGAGCCTCCAATTCTTTCTGCGCCCTCTCCCTTCTCCCCCTGGATTCTCCCTATAGACCAGAGAAATAGGGTAGGCGTGAAGACAAGGGAAGAGGAACTGCAGCTTTCACAGATGCGGGCAGGAAGGCTTTCTTGTCTCTGCTAGAATATGGCAGAGATCCAGGTTGGGGAGTGGTGGAGAGGAGAATACTGATTAAACCTTCTGCATGTGGGTTTCATCTTAATGTCCAGGGACGCAAACCTGGATTCTCTGCAAACATTTCCTTGAATTATCTGCTAATCCGAAGAGGGCCCGAGGGTGCAGAAAGCAATGGGAGATGGAGGCTGGGGGTCCCAATGGGAGGGAGGTGTGTGTGTTTGGGGGAGGGAGGGTGAGATGGCATGGAAAGAGTATGGGGAGAGGAGCAGGAGACCAGGAGACCAAATCTCAGCCCCACTCTCTTTGCTGGGCACCTTGGGTGAGTCACTGCTCTCCCTGAGCCTCAGCTTCCTCTTCTGTAATTTAAGTAACTAAGGAGCCCTGTCCCTTTCTAGAACCTAGTGATCCTCTCTGAAGAGGTTTCCTGGCCTAGAAAATTAGGCTCTTAAGATCTACCCCCTCATCAAAGGAAATACCAGTCCAAACCTCCAACCCTGACAAACAGGTCCTATCCATTTGATGCCAAATACTTCCCCGATCCCATCTCTCAGCACCCTTACCTCTTACTTGGTGACTATCCACCGCACTCGATGCCTCTTCTCATTCTGTTCCCTCTGGCTGGAATTCCAAGTCTTGTCTTCTTGTCTTCTAATACTCAGCTTGGATCTCATCTCCTCCAGGAAGCCTTCTCCGATTCCCCACCCACTGGCTGGGTTAGGCACCACTCCTCTGGGGTCCTATACAATCAAAGGCATTTGCTGTCTTTGCCCTTCGTGGCTAGTAATTACAGCTGAGGTTTACTGAGCACTTACTGAGTGCCTAGACCTTTACAGGGCTCTTTACCCAGCATCACATACTTGGAGCCTAACCATACCAATGTGAGGGAGGTGCTGTCTTTATCCCCATTTTCCTGATCAGGACACTGAGCCTGAGGGAGGTAAAGGGTGAGTGGTGGGGCTGGGATGCCAACCGGGAGCAGTGTTACTCCAACGCCGGTTCTACACTTCTGCCTTGTACTCTGTCTGCCCACCTTGCCGCCTGAACATGGGGGCGATGGTTTTCCATTTAGGGATATGTGCTCAGCCTTCCTCTGACCTATGAAGCCCGGGAACCACCTCACACCAGAGTCCCAGCAAGGGCTGAATCCGAATCTCACGCGCTTGTGTCCACGCAGTTGGGTCCCCGCCTCCCTCCTCAGCCTTCTTCACCCCTCCCTGAGTCTTGGGAATCCAGGAAGAGCCTTTCCGGGGCCTAGCCCAGTGTCCCCTCCCACCTGAGGCCACATCCACATCTGCCCAGGGTCAGGTTTAATCCAGGTAAAGGGACCTCCGTTTAGAGGTCATGGTCACATGTGCTCGTGTGCCAGCCCGGGCCAGCCCACCTCAGGCGTGGGTCACAGAATTCTCACAACAACCTAGGAGGAAGATAGGGGTATGATTTTCATTTTGGAGATGAGGGAAACCCAAGCTCGGCTGCCCTCACAGAGCACGTGGGTGGAGCCAGAAGGGACCTTCAGCTTGGCCACTGTCTCTGTCCCCTTCCAGACCGGGCCGTGTGGGTGCATGTCCCCAGAGGATGACAACTGTGATGCATCTCGGCGGCTGCCAAGGGGCAGTGGCTCCACCCTAGAACTGTGAGGCACGTTGTGAAAGTCTGGGCTGGGCAGGGGCTGGCTCACAGCTGGTTCCCAGTAACCGTTTATTGGCACAGGGCCGGGGTGACCATCCCCACTTTATAGATGAGGAAGCTGCAATCAGAGGGGAGTTGGAAAGCTGCCCAAGGCCATGCCTGAGTTAGAGGAAGAGCAAAGACTCGAATGCAAGACACTTGGGGGAGCCTGGGCAGAATAAGAGGAAGGAGGCTGCGCCGGGGCTGGGGCCAGTGGGCCTGGACTGGCAGCTTTATGGGTCCTGTAAGTCACTGAGACGCGACAGGACCCATCCCTGCTCTAATGATCCCTGCTTGAATGAGGGCTTTGTCACCTCCAGGGGAGCAGGGCCCTGGGCCTAGACAGGGACAGGTGACTAGTTTATGGCAAGCCCGGACATCGGGGCTAGGCTGGGAGATAAGGGTGGGAATGTTACTAGAAGTGGGGAGCCTCTTTCCCCGTGTAACCTCGGGGAGATGACAAGGCCACGCCCTGACCTCCTGCATTGCCCACGTACAGCCTCCGGGGTGGGTCTGATGAAGGCACATTCGTGAGGATGTGCCCGTCCTTAACCTCCTCCCACACGAGCCCCACACCTCAGAGGGGACACCACACCAGAGCCTGGCTCGCCCCATCTCGCCAGAGCCAGGTTACCTAGGGGGAAGCTCCCCACCTCCACATTCTTCTCCCCTGGGAGGCCCCAAGGGGATGAACTTTGAAGTGCGTCCAAAGGTCACTGATCAGTAGCCCCTTAACCCCACCAAAAGTTTTCAATCTCTCCTGCCAGTCAGGGCCCTGGCCTGGGGTCACGCGGACCCCCTGAAGTACATTTCATTCCCAGGAATAGGGTTCCTCCCCACTCCATTCCTCAATCCTGAAAGATAGATTTTTATAGCCCTGTGGATATAAATCCACTCCCCAGAAAACGCCGTAGGGTGTGGAATCTCTCCCCTGACTGCCTAGTCTCAGCTGCTGATTAAATTCAAAAGCAGTTAAGACAATAGAGCCCTAAGCCCTGTGGACGCCCCCTCCCCTCCCCGTAGGATCAAAGCTGTTCCTTGAGGCTGTGATCCTGGGCCAGGTGGTGTGGTGTGGGGGGGGGGGGGGGAGGTGGTTAGAGCCAGGACTCTTACCAAGGAGGAAGCAAGCCCCTTTGCCTGGAGAGTTCTAGGAGAGGCAATCCCTCTTCAGAGGTCCTTAGCCCAGGTTCAAAGGCGGGTGGGAGCAGAGAGGTTGGCAGCGGATGGGGAAGCGACTAGACCAGAAAACAGGGGCTTCCTGTTGATGGAGGGGGCCCAGGCCCACTGCCTGGTTCCCTGTCCCTCTTCCCTACCCGAGTCTGAGCTTTCCAAACCCCCACGGAAGCCCCCACCGGATGTGGGACGCACAGTACCTAGAGCCATCATGAAAGAGTCTAGAGGCTCTGCAGCAGGGGGGCGGCAGCCAGGAGACAGAGTACCCCTCCCGAGACCTGAGGCAGCTTCCTGTCTATGACTGCCCTCAGCCCCATTTCCCCAAATGCTAGGGCTTCCTTCAAGGAAACTTTCCTTTCCTTGGACCCCTCTGAAGATCCTGGCAAATAAGAGAACTAGGGGTCCATTCAGACCCATCTTCTCTTCCCATCTCATCTCAAGGGTCTGGGGGCCTCAACAGGAGCCAGCCCCACACCTCTGACCCCATAAGCTTCTTCTCTCTCCCCGAGCCCCTTGGGATCTATTTCTCAGTTCGGCCCCTCGCTGTCCCCCCTCCCTGACCTGGCCGTCGCAGAAATGCTCACACCGCAGTTTAGAGGCGTCTTCACTCCGTGTTGGAAGAAGGGTCTTTGGTCTGCTTAGAAATTAACTTTGGAGCAGCCTGGGAGGAAACAGAAAAGAGACCCAGAGAATCAGCCTGAGCGAGAAAAGCAAGCCCTCTTTTTGGGGACACCAGATTGAAGAAACACCAGCACATCTCCCTCATCAGCACCATCCCTCGGGAGGCTGTCTCCACCCGTCCACCTCCAGCCCAGCCTATTCCAAGGCCCCGGCGGACTGCTCCCCAGGCGAGAGGGCTGCGCCGGGAGTCCAGGCCAAAACGATCAAAGGCAGGAATCCGGGCACCCACCCTTGTATCGATCAAGTACCTCGCGAGGTCACCACCCCGTTCCCACACCGGAGACCAAGTGTGAGATGGGGGCGGGCGGCTCCCGGAGGCAGGAGCGAGAGGAGCGGAGCTGGCGGCGGGGGCGGGGTGGTGGCGGTGCGGGCACGAGGCACAAGGTGGCCCGGCAGGGGGTGGGAGCGCGAGGAGGGAAGCGGAGGATTTCAGCGCGGGGACAGGACGCGGGGAGGGGAGGCTCCGCCAGGGGGAGGAGCCGCTACCCGCGTCCCGCTGTCGGGGCTCCCTCCCGTCGCAGCTCCGCTATAAAACCCGGGGCCGGTATGATCGCGGCACCCCCGGAGGCCTCCTCGGCACGCGACCCCCGGCTCGGCGGCGTCTTTGCTCCGGTGCGGGATGCGGCTGCTGCCTGCGCTCCTGGCCCTCGCCGCCGCCCGGCCCTCGGCCAGCGCAGGTGACCGCGCGGGCTCCCGTCCAGTCCCTGGGCGGGAGGCCCCTCGGCGCCCCAGCCCCAGTGCGCGCGGGGCGCTGGGGACGCGCCGGGCTCGGGCTGCGTGGGCACCGCGGCGGCGACGGGGCGGGAGGGCGGACGGGGCGGGCGCGGGCCCCTGGGCGCACCCGAACGGCCACGTGCGGCGGCGGAGCGCTGCGTGCACGCGTGTGCGTGGCTGCGGGGATAGCGGGGCGCGGCGGCGCTCGGTCCGGCGAGCGAGCGAGCGAGTCAGTGATGTGGATGCTTCTCCGACCCGCCTCGACGCACGCCGCCGTTGTCGCCCTTTCTGGCGCTGCACGCGCCTTTGGTCCTCAGCATGTCCCTGGGTCGCTGTCCGTCCCGCTGGCGCTCAGTGCTGAGTGGCTGCCCCCCGCCCAGAGCACGGGGGCCCTGGCTTTTCCCCCTCGCACCCTGGGTTCCTTGTCGCCCCCTCCTCCTCCTCAGCGCCGTATTGGGAGCCTGTGGCCACGGGGGACACTAGGAGACCCGAGGCCCTGGCTGAGCCGGTCTTTCCGGACAGGGTGATTTTCGTTTAAAGATTAATGATGTGGCCGAGCTCTTAATTATTCGCCTAGGTGGGAGGTGGCAGGAGTTGTGTGTTAATATTTGATAAGGAGCTGAAAGCGCCTCCAACCCCACGGCTGGGCACGGGGATCCCAGGAGGCATCTTTTCTGCGACCCCACAGGGGACCATCTCTGCAGGAAGCCCCGATCTGCCAGTCCCCAACTCAGCTACCCCTCCCATTGTCCCCCGTTGGGGTCCAGCTGGCCAAACGTCCTCTCCAAAGTTAGATGCTCCTTTCTAGGAGTCACGGAGTGAGGGGTGAGGGTGCCCTCCCTCTGCAGCAGAGAAGGACAGAGTATGTGCCCTTTGCAGGAAAGATTTAGCTGGAGGGGTGTGTGTGTGTGTGTGTGTGTGTGTGGTGGAGGGGATGAGGGGAACCTTGCAGAAATTACTTAGCTGGAGGGGTGTGTGTGTGTGTGTGTGTGTGTGTGTGTGTGTGTGTGTGTGTGTGGTGGAGGGGATGAGGGGAACCTTGCAGAAATTACTGGCTTCTTCCCAGGAGAGGAGGAAAGAGGAGAGACGGGATGTGACAAAATTCATGTGTAAAGTTGGAATTTGGAAACCTACCTAACGGGTTGGGCTCAGTAGGGAGAAAAGAGAAACAATTTACAATTAGTTCTGTTGCTTTGTAGCTGTGTGGCTCTAGGTAAGTCACTTCACTTCAGTTCTCTCACAATATATAGTAATTGTGACTTGAGGTGTTTTAAGGATTGAGGTGAGCTAGTGGGTGTAAGTGCTTCACGTGGTACCTGAGTGGCACATGGAAGACACTTGTGCCTGATGGCTGCCTGGGGCCGGCCAGCCAGGAATCCATCTCAGCTGCCCCCTCCTACAGCCTGTGCTCCCCTTCAGTGCTGGGGCTTTCGGACTGGAAACTGTCTCGGGACCTGTCTCCCTCCACCCATTTCATCCCTTGGGACACTTCAGGCTGGAGTGACCAGGGTACACATCAGACGACCCAGAGCATCTGCTGTCATGCAGGGAGGAGGAGAGGAGAGGGTCATAGGCTTCTTTGGGGCCCCAGAACCCTGGCCAGGAGCTGCTGAGACTTTGCCAGGACATAGTTGGGTTTTGCTGAGCTGGTTTCCAGGATTCCTTCTTCCCCACAGAGTGGGAGGGTAGAGTGAGCAAGGTCCACCAGAGAGAACTTCTTGGGTCACCAAGAAAGGGGATGGGTCCAGGGGGGCAAGTGGAGGGTCGGGACAGTGGCTGGGTGATTGGTGGTGGTTGTGAGGTCTGTGACTGCATCCCTGATCAGGGCAGGTCACCTAGGTAGAACCCGGAGCTTGGAGCCAAGATCCGTCTGTGGGGAGCCCCTCTCCTTCCCAGGGCCCCTGAGGCAGGAGGCTAGTCCTTACTTGCAAGGGCAGCCCTCTCATGAATGAATACAGGAACCTGAGCTGGTTTGTGACCCTGCCACCTCAGCCCATGGACATAGACCTGACCCCTGGCTTCATCAACATTGTTTTCCTGGTTCTTGCCTCCCGAAGAGGGTAGTTACAAGAGCGTTCGGCCACACAGGTCAAAAGTCTCCATGATTAAGACAGTGGATCAGAGGTCACCATTACAGAACCAGGAGCTGTAGCCAGAGTCAGGGAAGAAAGAGCACATTCCTGAGAAGGGCTCAGCCTGAACCAGAGGGGCCCTGGGGAGGCTGAGGGGAGGGTCTGCCCTTCAGGACTCTGACTTCATCGAGGCTTCCCCTGGAAGAGCTTCCTTTGGGGCCTCCGGTCAACCCTCGGAGGCCCCTTCTGCCTTTAGGACGTTGGAGAGGGGAAGACATAGGTGAATTCTGACAAGGAGGCAAATGGGATCCATCCAGCCGTTGTCTCCTCAGACACTGACCAAAGTCCCGGCCCGTTCAGTGGCAGTTCGCTCTGCCTGAGGTAGAATGGAGGGCTTGGGATAGTGAATGAACTCTCTCCTGCGGAGATGAAGCAAGAGCCAGAGCCAGGACTGAATCAGGTGAGCGGGCTCCAACTTCCGAGCCCTGGCCGCCTGCAGAGAGGGACCTGGGTGGGAAGTGGCCGCGGCCCCTTGCAGAGCTGACCCACATGGGGGTTCCTGGGAGGCAGAATATTCCCCCCACGGGGGGCGGGCTGCAAAGCCCTGTCTAGGGCAGGGAATGGACTGTGATGGGGAAGACACCGCAGGAAGTGGCAGACTCTGAAAGAGGCCGAACAGCAGAGCAGGCGGTGGGCAAAGCTTCTGACCCTGAGCCAGGAAACGCAAAGCCCTAGCTGGCTCCGAGGGGCCTGGAGCGAGAAGGTGCCCTGTTTTCTGGGGATGCTCACTCTCTTGGCCTGGAGCCCCTCGTCCCCTCCCCTCCCGAGAACCTGACCTCCTCCTGGCTCCTGCCCCACCCTGGCCTCATTCGGGAGACCCCAGAGGCGGCGGCCCCGAGAGAAGGGGGCGGATGTGCTCAGAGGCCTCAGCTCAGGCTGAGTGGGAAGCTGTGCTTTTCTTAGGAATTTTCTCATCCCTGAGTTCTTTCCAGCTCACTTTATTTCTCTCCTCTCTGCCCATCCTGGGCTTTGGCCATCTGCGCACTGATCTGAGGCCAGAGGGAGGGAGGCTGGGGAAAGGAAGGACTCACTGGGGACTTTGCTATGCTGCAGACTGCCTGGACTACTCTACTGTCTCTCGTTTAATCCTCCCATAGCCCGCACAGGTGGATGCTATTAGCTCCATTTGGCAGATGAGAAAACTGAGGCTTAGATTAAGGTGACTTGCCCCGAAGCAGCCCAGCCAGAATTCCAGCTCTGGATCAAATGTTTTGTCCACCCTACTGCTGCAACCTTTTTTTTTTTTTTTTTTAATTGATGGACTATAATTGTAGAGCAGTTTTAGGTTTACAGAAAAACTGAGCAGAAAGCACAGAAGGTTCCAAGGCACATCGCCCTGGCAGTTCCCCCTGTTGGGTAATATCTTGCATTTCGTGTAGCATGTTTGCCGTGCAGCCTCTTTTCAGAGGTGCTGGTTCTACCGCCCTGAACCACAGCTGGGATTAGAACCTGAACCTGGCCCCACGTACCAGGATTGTGGGGGTGGGGGTGGTTGGGACAGGGTTTGAAAGGGCCTGACTACCGTCCCTGGTGGGCTGTGAGAGTTTAGTCCAGAACGGGTCTTAATCACACAAGAGCGTGTGTTCCAGGGAAGGGCTAGTCTAATCTCCTCCATCATCCCGGATCAAGTCTGGGAAGGCAGCCAAGCTGAACTTGGCTCTCTTGTCCCAGGAGGGGAGACTGGGACTAATCCTCCTCCTGTCCTCTTGCCAGAACCTCCCTTCCAGGTTTGGGGTGGGAGATACAAGGGAGAAGGAGGAGGAGGAGGCTGATAGCAGCTGGAGGAGAATGTCAAGGCCAGCCACTGGGGTAGAGGTGAGGGCCTCAGAGGGCCTCCCAAGGCCCCTCAAGAGTGGCTGTTTTGCCCGAGGACCAGTGCCCTTGACACAATAACCAGTGGATCAGCTATGGGTCAGGACACCTGGGGTCTGGCTGCTACTACCACTTCTGTCCCCATCCCTATATTTTTTCAAGTCTCCTTCCTTTGGGCCTCGATCCCAGACTGCAGGAATGCTCCCTCCCAACCCAAGGGGGTCTCTGACCCACTGTGTACACACACACACACACACACACGCACACACACACAGTGTTGCTTATGTGCACACAGCTCCAGTCTATTCCTACACGTGTGCACAAGTACACCGACACAGGCCTCACGTCCTTCCTCTCTCTGCTCCAGAGTCACACTGGTGCTACGAGATTCAAGTCAAGGCCTCCAACTACACTTGCTCGGGTGAGTACAGCAAGTCTTGGGGACAGGTTTTCTGCGTGGGGGCCGGGGGGGGAGCTGCCGAAGTCGAAATGAAAACCCAGGGAGGGTGGGAAGGATCAGGGTAATGATGCCCCCCAGTCAGATATCAGTTATTCAAACATATACACACACGCACAGACACACACACACGCACATACACAGTCCTGGTGCTCAGACGACAGGGAAGGTAGAGTGACCCGAGGCTTCCCTGGCATCTCCCATCATTGTCACTAAGAGGGGAAGTGTTCTATCAAACAAATCAGCAGTTGCATCAGATATAGAGACACTTTTTTTTTTTAAGTTGGCTCCCTGCCCCACGTGGGGCTTGAACTCACAACCCTGAGATCAAGAGTCACATGCTCCACCAACTTAGCCAGCCGGGTGCCCCCTATTTTGCTCTTATAACAAAATGGAGAGTTGGTGCTATTCCAGCGACACCTCTTCGGGTGGACCTGGGAGGTTGTCCTTCGCATTTTTTTTTTTCAACTGTTGCTCAATTTCCCTGCTGTTGGCTCTCCCGCCACCTCTGCGGTGTTTCAGGGACTGAACGGTGCTGCCCCCTTCACAAGCCCCAACCACACCCATGTCCAGGGGATGGGCATCTTCCAGGGGCTTCTTCCCCCCCTCCAACCCCTCAGATCATGCTTACTGTCAGTCAGCGCATCTTTTCCTAGGCCTCCTTCCAGGGGACTCCACTCATAGCTTCCAAGCACTCTCCCCTTCCCCTCCTTGAATCTGAGGAGGTGCCCTGTGCCCCTGAGTCTCCGCCGGCTCCTCCTCCCTGCTCAGGGCCTAGCCAGTGGGGTGAAGACTGCCAGAAGAACCGCCAGTCCCCCATCAACATTGTCACTACAAAGGCACAGGTAGACCCAGACTTGGGACCCTTCTCCTTCTCCGGCTATGACAAGAAGCGAACATGGCAAGTCCAAAACAGTGGGCATTCAGGTGGGTGTCAGGCGGTGGGGTGGGGGGGACCTGGGCAGGCAGGGGCACCCGGTCTGGGGATCCCTGAGTTCCGGAGGACTGGGCTGGAGGTGCTCCTCCAGGCCCACCTTTGCTGCGGAGGGGCTGCAAAGCCCAGGGGTGGGAGGGTAGGGAAAACAGGACGGGCTTCTGGAAGGACTGTAGCTTCAGTGCTTTCATCAGAGTCTGGGTGGAGGACGAGCAGCATCCCAGGAAGAGGAAACAACATGGCAAAGGTGCAGAGGCGTGAAGCGTCTTGGGGTGTTCAGAAAATTGTGTGTGGCACTGTGTGCCTGGAGGCAGAGAGCAGAACTAGGACAGGCCAGGGTCAGGCCAGGAGCAGCTGGACTGGGCCCAGGGGCAGGTCACCCCAGGGCTGAGGAGTTTGGACACTCTGTTAAGAAGGCCCGGGCATTACGGCGGGGGCTTGACACAGGGGAGGGGCTGGGCTGAGGTGCAGGTTTGGGGCAGTGGGGGTATGCAGAGGGAGAGGCGGGAGAGGGGGTCACGGGGGGCCAGCGACAGGTCTGGGCTCTACCACCTGTCCCATCCCATCCTGTCCTTGCAGGCCCAGGACTACAGCCTGTGAAGGGTGGGAGGCGGGAGAGAAGGTTCTGTGTGGGTGGGGCTCGAGGAGGATGCTGGGGACTCAGCCCCCTCTTGTGCCCTCCAGTGATGGTGTTACTGGAGGGCAAGGCCTCCATCACTGGAGGAGGACTGGCTGCCGGGTACCAGGCCATACAGCTGCACCTGCACTGGTCCGAGGTGCTGGATGGGGGCTCAGAGCACACCCTTGATGGCAGGCGCTTTGCCATGGAGGTGAGGGCCCTTTTCCAGGGTGGTATGTGGCTGGGCTCTGGGTGGACCTGCCTTGGGCAAGAAAGGTGCTCCAGGGGCGCCTGGGTGGCTCAGTGGGTTAAAGCCTCTGCCTTCGGATCAGGTCATGATCTCAGGGTCCTGGGATCGAGCCCCGCATCGGGGTCTCTGCTCAGCAGGGAACCTGCTTCCTCCTCTCCCTGCCTCTCTGCCTACTTGTGATCTGTTTCTGTCAAATAAATACAAATCTTTAAAAAAAAAGAAGGGTGCTCCAGCCCCCTCACAGGTCCTCTCTCCATTTCTCTCCCCCTCACCAGATGCACATAGTACACGAGAAAGAGAAGGGGACATCGAGGAATGTGAAAGAGGCCCAGGATCCCAAAGATGAGATTGCAGTGCTGGCCTTCCTGGTGGAGGTGGGACTCTCATCCCCCAGGGGCTGAGAGGCTGCTTCTTAGGATCAAGAGATCTGTGATTCCAGCAAGGCAGGAGGGGGCTGGGGGACCCCGACTTCCCCTCTGTTTCTCAGCGACTTGTATACCCCCAGGTGGGGAGCCCAGAGGCTCTCAGGGCCTCAGTCCCAGAAGCTGCCTGCCCTCCCAACCCTGGACCAGGAGAATGGACTTGTGGTCAGCACTGGCTCTCCACAAGTCCCTCTCAAGCCCCCTTCCTTTCTGTTCCAGGCCGGACCTGAGGAGAATGATGGCTTCCAGCCCCTGGTGGAGGCGCTGGCTTATGTCCCCAGACCCAGTGAGTGGCTGGGGGGTGGGGAGGGGAAGGGAGGAGACTTCTCACAGAGGAAGGGCCGGGGTGCTGCGGTGGCCTGGGCTCTCAGGCATCCCGTTTCCCCCACCAATCGACCGAATCCTCTATACCTACCCTGCCCCCAGAGATGAACACCACGATGAAAGAGAGCATCAGCCTGTTCGACCTAGTCCCCAAGAAGGAGAAACTGAGGCATTACTACCGCTACCTGGGCTCACTCACCACTCCAGGCTGCCAGGAGACGGTTGTCTGGACCGTGTTCCAGGAGCGCATTCAGCTCCACAGGGATCAGGTACATGGGGCTCAGCCAAGGCTGCAGCCCCCACTGCCCAGTTCCCCAGGAACCATCCCTCTGGATCCTCACAGAGGGCCCCCGGGCTGCGGTGGGGATGGGGCACCCCAGGGAGCTGAGGTCTTGCTGGTTGAATCCATAGATACTCCCTGGGGCACACAAACAAGAAAGCTCTTGCCTATCCCATCCCCGGTTTGAGGGCTGGAGGGGAGTCTGTGGCAGGAGCAGTCAGAAAAGGCTTCCATGCTGCCCCCTCAAGTAGGTGGGACTCGTCCAGCTGAGGGCAGGGAGCTGGTGTCCTGGGGGGAGGGGCAGGGGGAGCAAGGGGGAGGGGCTGGGGCTGGCTGGGAGCAGCTGAGAGAGGGCTGGTGCAGCCACAGTAGGAAAACAGTCCATTCATTCAACAACGGGACTCGACGCCTTACAACACACCAGGCTCCAGGGATACAGCCGTGAACCCAAGGGTCCAAATCCCTGCTTCAGTGACACTTTCCTTGCCAAATAGTGGCTTTCAAAGGGTGGTCCCTGGTCCAGTGGCATCAACACTATCTAGGAACTTGCTAGACATTTGAATTCTCGGACCTTGCCCCAGTCCTACTGAATCAGAAACTGGGGATGGGGCCCGGCAACGTGGGGCCCAACAAACCTCCCGCCCTGCCCCGCCGTGATGCTCATGCACTGAAGTCTGAGAGCCACTGTTCTATAGTAACAGCGATAAGACAGCAGTGATCAGTGATTATGGGCCCTCGAAACTGTGAGCTGTGTCCACCTGGCTAAGGGAAGCTCATGGGAACTAAGCCCCCACCAATGCCAAGCACCCTACATTTCTTATTCTTTTTATCTGCACAAAAACCTGAGCTAGGGGAAAAAACAAAAAGAAACCTGAGAGCTAGGGATTCCAAGCCCCTTTACTAAAGAGGGCTCAGAGACGCAAGGTGACTGGCCTGGGGTCACACAGCAGGGAGCACAGTTCTGCTTGCTCCTGGCTTCCTGCTGAGCCCCGTCCCTTCCACAGATCCTCACATTCTCCAAGAAGCTGTACTATGATAAGGAGCAGACAATGAGAATGACAGATAACGTCAGACCCTTGCAGGACCAGGGGCAGCGCCCCGTTTTCAAGTCTCGGGCCCCAGGACAGCTGCTGCCCTTGCCCCTGGCCACCCTGCTGGTCCCCACGCTCACCTGCCTGATGGCTGGCTTCCTCCGATGATCCATCCCTTCTGGACACTTGACCTCTGCTCTCAGCGTGTAGAGGCCTGGGGCCTCCATTCCTCAGGCTTCCTAGCATGGATTTTGATGATTAAACGGTTCTCAGGTCTATTTTTAGTTCCCATGACCATCCCTGCCCTGTTACCCTCAACCCGCCGCCGTTCCAGGGGAGGGGCCTGAAGTCTTGGAGATTTCTTCTGAGCAGGGACCACCAGGTACCCCCTCCCACCTTCGTAAACTCCCTGTCTACACCCCACTTGGAGAGATGCAAAGACAGCTCTGCTTTCCAACACCAAGAAAGCCCTGGAAGTTCCAATCCAGCCTCCTCACTGTATAATGGGGGAAACCGGAGCTCAGGAAGGAGAACAGGCTCGGCCAGCCCAGCACTGTCTCCTCTGTACTCGGGCTGGAGAGCACAGGTCGTGTGTGGGTGCAGCCTAGACAAGCTAGGTGCCAGGGCATTCATTTATTTGCCCAAATATTTCTTGAGTGTCGACTTTCTAGGCACCGGGGATGTGGCAGGGAAGGCAGACGAAAAATGCCGGCCCTCCTGGACTCGACAGTCTAGCTGGAGTCGCTGGAGATAAAATATACATATACATTGTATCAGAAGGGCAGTAAGAGCTATGGAAAAGGATAAATCGGGAAAGGAAGGGGGTTAGGGAAGGTCTCAGCCAGAAGGGGCATCCGGAAGACGTGAAGGAGGCCAGGGAGGGGGACCATCTGGGAACCAGCAGGTGTTCCTGTGGGGAGGGAAGGGTGCCAGTCAGAGGAACTGC
>CM052891.1:30928873-31072355 GCA_028534135.1 Potos flavus | reverse complement strand
GGGAAGGGGAGGCGAATGAGCCTTGCTGGGTGAAGAGGGGTCCCTGGGGGGCTCTAGGGGGTTCTACCATCTGGAGGTGGTGAACTTCCCCACAAGAAGATGTGCAAGCTAGTCGGGCACTCAAGGGATCCCATTACCCAGTACTAGAAGCCCCTCCATGCCCCTCCACTTCTCCCCCGCCCCCGTTGCCCCCACAAGCTATTAGTCTCTGGAGGGGAGCTGGTTGGTGGAGGTGACCTCTATGCCTTCTGCTGCCCTCACACCCTCAGAGCTCCTGACCGCCCGACTCGGCCTGGGGAGAGGGAGGAGCCCGTCCTCCCCTTTTCCCCTTGTGACCAAGAATAAGCACCCCTCCCTTCGCAGGTGACCACGTAGCCGTGGGGGGTGGTATTACCGTCACCAAGGCAACAGCAGGCAGCCTGTGTCAGCAGGGGGTGTGTGGACACCAAACCTGTTCTTTGGTTCCTGGCACAGCCTGTGGGGGATCTGAGATTTCAGCTGTACCCTGCCCCTCCCACCCAAGGCTCAGGGCTCTCAGAAACTCCCACTGTGCCCCCCACCACTAAGCCCCACCCCCACCCCTGAATAACAGGGCAGCAGGACCCGGAAGTCCTCGCTCTCTCCAAGGGACTAAAGGAGCCCAGGGGGAAGGCACATGACCCTCCCTCGTCCCCCTGACTCCACAGTAATAAACCGAGCTAGTGGGTGCCAGAATGGGCACAGCCTGTTCAGGTCCCAGGGCTGAAACCTCTTCCCTGAGTTGTGTCCGCCCTTCCTCGCGCCTAAGGCCCAGTGAGTGCTGTCAGCCCGTGATTCATAGCAAGGTCATTCCCGGCCAGTCACTGCAGGAGCCATTCCTGGAATTGGCCCCCACACCCTGGAGGTTGAGCCTGACAGGCAATCCCTCTTGTGGGGTGTGTGTGTTCTCGAGGGCCTCCTCTCCTGCGTCAGTTCAGTCCTTCCGTGCTGCCCCATCACCCTGGGCAGACCCCTTTCCAGAGAAGGTGCTCCTCTCTAGAGACTCAGCCTGGCTCCTAACACAACTCTGCCAGAGATGATAGGGGGCGACTAGGGACCCCTTTATTCAGAAACAGGGCCCAAGCCTCCCCTCTGCACAGCCCTGCTTTCGTTTACTTCTAATGCCCCTTGGTCATTGCGTTGGGCATACTGTGTACACACATGCTTGCACACGCACGCACACACTTCACTGTGGCTGGCCAGGCCTGGGGAGGCCTTAGTGCCTGGTAGTTTTGGTCACCACCTGACTTCTCTGAGGCTGCTGGCCCCCCGGCACAGACCACGATACACATTTGTCGAATGCCTGCGGAGTCCCGACATGGGCCTCACTACAGTTCTGTAAAGGCGGTACTATTTCTTGATTGCACAGACGAGATGCTGAGGCACAGGGAGAGGTTAGGGTGATGTGGGAAACAAAGGTGGGAGAAAAATTCTTCAGTTTCCTTCCTATTTACAGCCCATTGACAAGTCCTTGAAACAGGCAGAGTGACATTCCTCTAGGGACTCAACTGCCTTGATGTTGACACTTTGATAAGGGCAAAAGGCAATCTTAGGCTGACCCTCCAGGATCCTGGGGTCTACTTTAAACATACGGAAATTCCTTTGGAAGCTCCCTTTATCTCTACCCGGCCACCCCAAGATACAGGTTAGGAATCCTCCTCCAAGCATATGGCCCACTGATACACATCTGAAGAGTCTCATGACTGAGATTTTACAAAACGGTAATAAATGACCTTTTTCTAACAATAGCTAGCCCCCTCAGGATCTTGGAAACATTGTTTCCAAAATACTTTGAAGGTTTGTCCTGTCCCAAACCCCCTCCCAACTTGCCAGTATAGAATGGGCCATTCCTCATGACCCCAGTGCAGCTTTCTGCCCACGGGTCCTGTTCCTGTGCTTTAATAAAGCCACCTTTTTGCACCAAAGACATTCAAGAATTCTTGGCCGTCAGCTTTGAACCTTAACATCTTTCTTACATCAAGGGGACCTGTCAGAATTTGGGGCCACTTCTCTGTATCTCCTCAGCTCCCACTTTTGGCCCGGGGCAGTTCCCAGGAGGACAGATCTTCGGACCAGGGGTAGGGTGGGGTCCGCAGCACCCTGTCCCACCCTGTCCTGGAGGGCTGCTCTGTATCAACGACAGCCCCGTCTCTCTGGCCTCCTTCTGGCCCCCTGTTTAGATTTGGCATTTGGGTGGGAGCCAGGGACTAAAAATACTCCCCATGTGTTTAGATGATTCTTTGAAAATAAACTTCCCCATCTTGGCTCTCAGTTTGCACACTTGCTGGCCCTGCTTCCTGTGGCTCGGATCTGACTGTGCAGGAGGGGTGGGGTGGGGGAGTGGGAGGGTGGGGGGGAGGGGGGTAGGCAGTGTTGGGAGGGTGGGAGGGGCAGGAGAGTAGAAGGGTCTATAGGGGCCCAGAGTCATGGGCAGTGGTAAAGTGTGCACGTGGGCACAGGTATGTGGAAAGGCCGCCCTGACACCAAACTCTAGCGGGTGCCTCTACAGAGGCCCCATTACAAATAGTGCCCCTGTGTGGTATGACCCTGAGACTCTGTGATTCTGTGTGGGAAGAGGCAAGGAAGCCAGTGGCATGGGGGCAATGCCTCCTTGCACTGGGACTGTTTATCCATCTAAAAAAATGGGCTAAGTTTGACCTTTCCATCTAACTGGGCCTAGCTGTCTTCAGGCTCCTGCTGGTGACCTTGAGAGGAAGGCCTGGCCCATCTCTGCGGGTGGGGCACTGCTTCTGCACCTCCAGTTACATATCTAGCAGCTCCGTTTGTTTATCTGAGTAGGGACAAAGGCATTATCTCCTTTGGGACTAAGGACATGTCCCCGGGCCCAGGCGGGCCCGGGGAGGGGCTTCCTTTGGAGGAGAGCTACAGGACAGGCGAAGTCACAAGCCAGTTCCTTCCTCTGAGCCCTAGCCCCAGCTGAGAATGGACACGTGGAAGGCTCTTCACATTCCAAGTGTCGGCTGCTACAAGGCCTGGGAGGATAGGCAGAGGGCCAGGGGAGGGCTAAAGGTACATTTTGATCTTTCAACAAGATTTAGTCTTTCAACAAACACTATTATTTCCTCTGTGCCAGGGACTGAGGATTCGGGTAGAAAAAAACCCAGTCTGTGCTCTTCCCCCAGGACTCCCGGCCAAAGGGCAGACACAGAGGGCACAATACTACCAGCTCTACAAAATACACACATGGAGCGTGGGCCCCAGAGCCACAGACCTAGATCTGAGTCTTCTTCCACTGCTGTGAAAAGCAAGTGAGGAGCCTTTGATAACTTAAATCACCTTCCTGAGCCTCCGTTTTCCTCTTCTGTAAAATGGGGGTGATGATGGTATTTACTCATAAGGTCACTGTCACGATGAAACAAGATGCCGGCCGAGAGGATGTATTCCATAATTTGTAGCTATCATGAGGATTCTTTGTATTAGAGAGAGCACCTGAAGTTTGGGTAGGACCTACAGATGGAGAGAAACTGGCCACTTCCAGGGATGGGGATGGGAAAAAGTGGGTAGGGGTCCGAATTCTGAGGAGTGATGCCCAGATTTGCCTCTGTGATGGGGGGCATAGGTGAGGTGGGGTGGCAGTCCTGATCCGATGCAAGGGAGAAGCCACAAGACCCCTTGAGGGGCCTGCTTCTCCACTCAGACACTGGGACATCCCCCCAGCACTCCACCCACTGCTGTGTCTCTCTGCAGGGCTCACGTCCCTGCCTTCTTGGGTGGGGTCCAGGGCAGAGTCGGGTTGAGCCTCCCTAGGGCTTCTGCTTTCTGCTGCATTCCTGCTGTGGGATCAATTTCACTTTCCTCCTGGCCTTCCTCGGGAGCTGCGATTAGCGGGGGTGCCCTCTGACAGGTCCCTTTATCACTGGCTCTGTCCCTGGCTGTCTGTCCTGTCTGGATTTGCTACAGGCTCTCCCCAGCATATGATCTGCACCTACTTTGGATTGCCTGATAAATCTGAATTTCAGAGAAAGAAGTTTTAAAGTGTATCTCCAAAATTGCATGGGGCTGACTTACACTAAAACATTATCTGTTGTTTATCTGCAGCTGAACTTGAATTTGTCTTGAATTTGTATTTACCAGGTCTGGTGACCTTACTCCCATCCCACCTATGTCAGGGAAACTGAGGCCGAGAGGGAAGGGTGGGCAAAGAGTCAGAGACTGAGCCACCATCACTTCCTCCTTGACCATCCCCCTCTCCCTCCCGCTGGCCGCACCTTCCAGGAACTGATAGCACGCTGGTTGAGGGATTTCCCCCTGCCTGGTATCGGGTTCCCTGGTGGGAGGGCAACTGGGTACACTTGGGAGCAGGTCCTTCTGCCAGTGGACTTCCTCCCCACAGTTTTCTAAAGACTTAGGACAGGTCTGTGCCAAGGAAATTGATATGGCAAACAAAGGCAGAAGAAAAATTCTTCAGTTTCCTTCCTATTTACAGCCCATTGACAAGTCCTTGAAATAGGCAGAGTGACATTCCTCTAGGGACTCAACTGCCTTGATGTTGACACTTTGATAAGGGCAAAAGGGAATCTTAGGCTGACCCTCCAGGATCCTGGGTCTACTTTAAACATACGGAAATTCCTTTGGAAGCTCCCTTTATCTCTACCCCCAACCCCAACCAAGATACATGTTAGGAATCCTCCTCCAAGCATATGGCCCACTGATGGACATCTGAAGGGTCTCCTGATTGTACTAAACAATAATAAATGACCTTTCCCAACAATAGCTACCCCCTCAAGGTACTAGAAACCTTGTTTCCAAAATACCTTGGAGGTTTGTCCTGTCCCTAACCCCCTCCCAGCTTGCAAGTATATAATCACCACCCTTTACAACCCCAGTGCACCTCTTTCTGCCCACGGGTCCTGTCCCCATGCTTTAATAAAACCATCTTTTTGCACTGAAGACGTCTCAAGATTCTTTCTTGGCCGACAGCTTCAAACCCTAACATTTTCCTACATCAGAAGTCTCATCCCTTCTCCTTGGGTCTCTGACGCCTGCCTCCTGGCGCTGGAGTGCCAGGGCCCCTTCCTGAGCTCAGCTCCCCCCAGCAGACCAGCCACCTCACACAGAAGGGGGCCCTCAGCCAGCATCTGACCACAGTCTCCAGGTGAGGTCAGAAGGGGCCCGGTGCCAGAGTTTTATTTACACAGTGAGGAGAGACTCAAGAGGTGCAGAACCCTGTGGGAGTTGGGAGCGCTTGCTTGTGTCAGAGCCTGGACTACAGGAAGAGCAGGACCCAGGCACCAGCAGGCAGCTGCATTCCCTCTGTTCAACTGCCATCCTTCCTCCCATTCCTTTCACCTTGTAATTGCCTGATCTGTTTCATTACCTCCAGCTGTCATTATTTGCACGTACTATTTCACTGAATCCTGACAGTAATCTTTAGCACAAAAGCCCGCACTGGCACCGTCTCTTGGGGACAGCAGGGATTTTCATCTGCTCCATCGACTACTTGTGGGGGATGCTGTCCTGCACAGCTCAGAGCCCTAGGGACGCCCCCTCCCCCCATGATGAGTGCTGGTGGGGTGCAGATGCCTTCAGTTGTTGGCCTCTCTGGAGGGAAGGAAGCCCCTCACTCAGGGTCACGCTCCTTTCTGCAGCAGCCTCCAACCAATGACTGATCAGGTTGGGGGTAGGGTTAGCCCAGTTCAGGGTGACACCAAGGGATTATTCCAGCTTCCGAGCTCTAGGTGGGGCCAGTCAAGGTGACCACTGGGCCTCTGTGGCAGCTCCATCTCTCTCGTCCCAGCCCAAACCTGCTTTGCTCTCTTCCACAGGTGTGGGTCCTAAAGGCACTTTTTTAAAAAAGATTTTTATGTATTTATTTGCCCAGGAGGGGGAGAGCATCAGCAGGGGGAGGGGCAGAGGGAGAGGGAGAAGCAGACTCCCTACTGAGCAGGGAGCCTGATGTGGGGCTCCATCCCAGGATCCTGGGATCATGACCCGATTCAAAGGCAGATGCTTAACTGACTGAGCCACCCAGGCACCCCTTTGAGGCACTTCTTGGTAAGGCACTTCTTCGTAAACATCTTGTGCACTGAACTCTGTCAGCTTCCTGGGGTGGCCAACCTGCAGGACCGCGGCGCATCAGTACCCATATAGCCTAGAGCACATAGTAGGCTTTCAATCAGTACGGGCTTGGAAGAACCCTGGGACAGGCATTGCTAGTTCTGACTCCACACAAATAACACTACACTAATAGCAGCGAATATTTATTCAGGCAAAACTGTGCCACATGCTTTATGTCTCACTTAATCCTTAAAACAAGCTTCTGAGATGTGCGTTGGAAGTGCTTCCATGGAAGCTTGCATTTAGAAGTCACCTAGCCAGCCAGAGACACGCTGTTCCCTAGATCTGGAACACTCTCCCTGCCCCTCCCTCCCTGTCTTCTCTCATAAGGTTTACACACCAGCCAAAAACCCAGCTTAAAACTGACTCATCTGTGAGGCCCTCCTCAATGTCGGCTCCCCTCCCTCTCCTCGACCAAGACCCCCGATCTGACTTAATGGAAGACTGGAGGATTGCCTCTTGGCTATCCAAGTATGGAAGTGCCACGCCTTGGCCTGCCACACGTGTGCGGGGGGGGGGGGGGGCGCAAATGTTTGCAAGATGAATGAATTAAAAAAAAAATGATAGCAAGACACTGAATTAGCAGGCACCATTCCAGGGCTGGAACTAAATATTTACCTTGCCCACGGGGCAATCCTGAGAGATAAGCCAGGTTTTCTAAGCTCTATTTATGCTGACTTTCCTTCTGTGACTGACACAATCAATCTGGTTTTGTTACAGTTTGAACAGCTGTTTCCACATGTAGGGCCTGGGCGTAGGAGATACTTGATCCTGGGCTTTCACTGTTCCCCGACATTCTGTATCCTCCTCAGGGAATCTGTTTCCCAATCCTTGGCCCGAGGTGACTGGGCTCCTCTGTTCCGTGGGCCTGGAGCAGGCACAGTCTCCATAAGGCTGTGGGTCAAACTCGGGCTTCACTCTAGTGTGGGTTGTGGGTTCACGTGCAGCCACGGGGTTAATGGCTGTATCAGGAGCCGCTTGGGGTATGTAGGACAGTCTTGCCTGGGTCTACTGTCTGAATGCTCTCCTGGGAGATAGCTCTCAAGGGAAAAGCACTGGGTGTGACATGCTGGGTCCAAGTAAAGAGTCATAAGGGAGGATGGACTGGGAGTTCAGTGTGGGGTTTATCAGTCGGCCTCTGGGATTCACACTGGGGTCTGTTAGAAAGAAAACCTCAGGCCCAAAATGGAGTCACTTATGTTAAAAGTCCAATGTCAGCAAACCAAGATTTACTACCTAATCTAACTGCAGTTTCAGCGCCCCTGGCATTGTAACCTTTCACCAGTCAGCCTGGAATTTCCCGGTGAGCACTAGGAAATGTACTGATAGACCCTTTCCCCTTCCCTTGGAAGAAGGGTGACCTTGCCTAAAACAATGCATTCTTTGCTAGTAATTTCCTTTTTTTCTGTTCTCTCTCTGCCTTTGAAAACCTTTTCTTTCCCGCAGCTCAGCGGAGCTCTCCTCTACTTGCTAGACAGGGTACGGCCTGATTCATGAGTCAATTAAGAAAGCCAATTAGAACTTGAAAACTTACTTGGTTGAATTCTTGTTATTCAACCAGTCATAAAAGTAATGGAAGTGGCCCACGAAGATGGAAGGAGCAATCTCAGCTAAACACTGACACTTGCTTGTTGGGGAGCAGGCAGCTCTGATGTGGGGACACCGGTATGAAGGCCCAGTGAACAGCTCCCACCCTGGTGTCCACTCTGTAAGGGGACGTTTGGGGGAGGCGGTGGTGGTGTTTCATGAGGGGATCAGGGATTGGAGCTTCCTCCTCAGGGGACATCACATAACAGCAGAGATGATTAGTTTAAGATTAGCTTGAGATATCCTCGGGAGGCTGTCTTCGATATGTACAGGGAGCGCAGGGGCAAGAGGAAGATGCAGTGACACCTGCGTCATCACAGGGACCGACCATCCATTCATGGAGCGTGAGGCTGCTGTGCGGGGCGGGCACAGTAGGCATGTGAGCCGATCCAGGAGACGCTGCTGTGTGCCACCTGCCAACAGTTCAAGTTCAGGGAGTGGGCCTGTGCTCCAGATGAGGAAGAAAGTTTCCGCAAGGAACATCAGTACAAACAGGGAAACAGAGGAAATGTTTCATCCGAGCCTCTGCCAGGTGCCGAGCCTGTGCTGCCACCCCTGGAAAGGTAGTGCTTGGGCAGCGTGGCAGTCCCTGACCTCGACGTCACTTTTCACATCAGTTTGCATTGACGGTGGTGATTTCCTCAGGGTCCACATTAGGCATCCTTCTCTCTCTCTCCCTTCCTTCCTTCTTTTCCTTCCTTTGCTCTCTCTCCATTTCTCTCTTCCTTGCTCTTTCTTTTTTGACATATACGGGTTTCCCTTGCTATCCAAAAGTAGAGGCTTCCTGGGGCGCCTGGGTGGCTCAGTCAGTTAAGCGTCTGACTCTTGATTTCGACTCAGGTCATGATCTCGAGGCTGGGAGATCAAGCCCCATTGTCGGGCTCTGTGCTCAGCGGGGCATCTGCTTGGAGTTCTCTCCCCCTCTGCCCAGCCCCACCTCTAAAACAAAAACAAAAGCAAAAGCAAAAGCAAAACAGAAGCAGAGTATTCCTATGAAACCTTTCATAAACTGAAGTGGTGTAAAGCGAAGAGTATCCCCCACCTTCTGAAAGTTCATGTTACACCACTTAGCTTTCATGAAAGACCTATGTTAGTATGGTACTGGCTTTTTTCATCAAAGTGAAAATCCTCTTTGGATGTCTTTTGGTTAGAGAAAACAGGTACTTACGTAGGTGTTCTGTGAAAGTGAAGTGACATAACTCTAACTTTCAGAAAGTGGGGGATACCTGTATTAGTTTTGGATTGAGGCCTAGCATTTCTATTATCATTGACGAGGACAGAAAATCAAAGTTAGGCTCATTAACCCCAGCATGGAGGTTGTGGGGGGTGGAGAGGAAGACAATGGGCTGCGTCTCTGGGACTCAGCAGAGCCAGGACTGAACGGAAGGCAGCTGAGGAGTCTGCCTGTTGTGTGATGGGCCTGCCACGGTAGCTGCATAGACATGTGGTATTCAGTTTAGAGCCCTGGCTTACAGGCCCAAACACCTGGGTAGAACGGTTTGGCTCAATTGTTCTCCCTCCCTTCCCAGGAAAAGGTCAGGAAGGAAAAGGCCACAGCTCAGGGGAGGAAGCATTGTCCTCAGTGGGTTAAGCATCGTCGGGTAGCCCGGTCTGGCAGAGGGCCACTGGGGAGCACGAGAATCTCATGGCTGCTCTGGCTGGTGGCTACCTTCCCAAGAACAGCTCATTCAATCCTTGTCTTTCCTATCCTGCCTCTGGAACCATAACATCCCTGAATCCCTGATAAGGTATTTTCCGACACTTCAAAGTCCAGTTTGGAGCTACAGGCCTTGACCTGACCCAGAGTCCTCTCTCTCTCCCTCACGGGTCCCATCTCTCCTCCTATGCCCTCCTTCCTCCCTCTGTCCAGCTCCTAAGGTCCCTGGGCCACCAGAAGTGGAGAGAACAAACCTAGGATGTCATCTCAGACAAGAGTCACTTCGTGGCTGTTTGCTCCCAGGAGTTTTTCATCTTCCAGGAACAAGGGGGAGGAGGTTGTTTTCAGGATACCTACTTCCTCCCCTTATATAACAATAATACTTCATATTTGCATAAGTGTTATCAGTTGTAAACGGGTTTCATGCTCACCTTTTTTCCCCACCTTTTTAAAGTTTATTTACTTAAGTAATCTCTACACCCAACATGGGGCTCGAACTCATGACCCCATGATCAAGAGTTGGGTGCCCTTCTGACTGAGCCATCCAGGCTCCCTATCATTTCACTTTCTCCTTCAGTGCTTACCACAACACTATAATGTAGTCAGGGTCATGGTGACCCTCATCTCTTGTCAAAGAAGCCCACGGGGTTTGTTCGGAGAGCTGGGTTGGTGAGCGCGGGGAGATGTGAAGAGAGTGGTGTGCCTGGAGAGGGCACGAAAGCTCCACAGCCTTTCCTGCATACCTTGCCCGATGCATCTAGCTGTTTCTGAGCTGTGTATTTTCATAGTCAGTTAAAGAAAAAAAAGGCCACAGGGGCTTGGAGTGCTTGACCATCTTGCTAGAGGTTGCTAAGTGGTAGATCACAGACTCCAGTTGAGGCAGAAGTGAGGTGGTATAGAAGCAGCCAGATTAACCTGGATTTGAATCCAGCTCGGAAACGTTCCATCTGTGTGACACTTTGGACAAGAGACTTAATTTTATTGAGTCTCAGTTTCCTTATTCATAAAAAGGGATGATAATGGATCCCTCATTGAGCTGTGGCGAGAATTTACTAATGAACAATGCGTAGCATGGGATTCGGTAAATGGTAGATGTCCACTGAATGTCTAAATGCCCCTTCCAACTGGTCTTCCGCTTCCAAGTGCAGGCCTATCCTTTATGCCACACAACAGGTGCTCAATAAGCAATAAACTCCCCTTCCCTAACCCTCCCAAAGTGCAAGGATGTTTATTTACAGCTCCAAGCACAGGGAGCTCTGCAAACAAGGAGTGGCAGCAGTAACTTTCTCCAGCTGGCACAGTGGAAGGTCACAGGCCCCGGGGCTGGCTTCCTGTAGCTGTCCAGACACAGGTGCTCCTGCTGCTTGCTACCTATGGTCTCTGCAGGGAGGGAGGCGGGCCCTCACTCGAGTTGTTGGCTGTCTCTCCTTCCCTGCCCAGATGTCCTGAGAGTAAAAAAATACTTCAGAAAGGTCCACCCCGAGGCCACAGTGATTTCCAGCAGACCAAATGAGAATTTCTCCTGTGGCTTGGGATAATCCTCTGGGAGTTCCTCAGGCTCTGCAAGACCACTTTCTATATGCTTAGAGGTCAAAGGGGGCTTTAATGTGCATCTGATCCCTCACAGGTTCAAGCAGCACCCCATTTCCCACCCTCACTCCAACCTGAGCAACTCCAACCTCATCTGCTCTAGCCACCAGTCCTTCAGAGAAAATGGAGTTGGAAGGGTCCAGTCCCAATGTTGTTTCAAACTAAAAGCTGGAGATCGCTGACTTAACATAACCCCTTCATTATTCACAAAGGGGACTGAGGTGCAGAGGAGACAAGTGACCTGCTCAAGGTCATACAATTCTTCAAGGAGCAGAAAAAACACTACAGACTAGATCTCTAGCCATTGCTTTCTGTGGTGGCAGCTAAGATGACTGCCCTGAACTTGACGCTACAGCAGCCTCCGATAACCATAGGCATCTCCTGATGCATTCTGGGAGGCTCTCTGCTGATCACCAGTATGGAAGTCCTTGCCCCTCTACTCGACCTACAATCCCAGTGAGCACTAGGGTTTAGCCATCAGTAGCAGAGGATCCTGCTGTAGAGAATTAAAGAAGGCTGCCCCTATGACCCCCCAAAAGCTTTAGATGCCCCACCAGCTCACTCTCCTTTCTGGGCCTCCTCTCCTCCGTTCTCTAGGTCACACTCAGCTCCACCCCCACTTGCCTTCTTCCTTCCCAAAGCCCTTCTAGTTTTTCTCCCATCTCCTGCCTGATTCTTTTTTCTTTTTCCTCCGCTTACTTTGACTTTATTGGAGCACTTTAAGCCAGCAGCCTTCTGCATTCCTCCTAGGCTCGTGGTAAGGTTCAAAGTCTATTATCAACAGAAATTTCAGCAAATGGGGACTGTGTGTATGAAAAAGAGAAAGTAAAATGACACCAAACAAAAACTGGTTTACAATAAAATGGTCTGAATGTAGCGTGCATTTATGTAAATAATATGAAGGGGCGTCTGGGTGGCTTAGTGGGTTAAGCGTCTGCCTTTGGCTCAGCTCATGCTCCAGGTAGAGCCCCGCATCCAGCTCCCTGCTCAGCAGGGAGCCTGCTTCTCCCTCTTCCTCTGCCTGCTGCTCCCCCTGCTTGTGCTCTAATAAATTAAAAAACCTTAAAAAAATGTATGAAAATGTCTCGCAACCATACCAAAATACTTGGCAATGTGAAACACTTCTCAGAACGGGCCAGACCTTCGAAGACCTTCGCAGCATGGTTACTGACTGCTTGTTATCTTCCACCACATTCCTCATGCACTCTCAGCCCAGTCCAAACAGGTCTACACATCTCTGCTCCCTTGCCTGTTTAGACTGCCAGACTGTTCTGCATGCTCCTGATAAAGTCCTGATCTTGCTTCATGGCACAGCTCACTTCCCTTTCCCATTTGGTTTTTTCTAAGTACTTTGTCAACAGCCTACTATCTAAGTGCCTTCATCCAGCACCTCATCAAAGACAATTATATCTAGGGAGCTTTGGTTAATTACTACCACTGCTCCTTGCATGTGTGCATACGCATATCGTCATTCCCTAATTAGACTGAATCATGACTCATTCCCTGGAGCACTGGTTTCCATAAATGACCAACCTGAAGACCAGTGTGAACTGGCTGTAAAACATTCTCCCCTTAGGAACTGATTAAAATGCAGATTCTTGGACTGCATGGGAGAAGATCTCATAAATCTGAGTGTAGATGTATACAACACAGGTTTAATATGACAACGATGGGTGGGGACCCTGGAATCAGCACTTGTAACAAGCTCCTGGTTGATTTTGATTATCCTGATGAATTGCGGGGTTGGGAACTGGTTTCCCAGAGAAGCTGGCACAGAGCTCTGTACCTAGAATGTGCTCCCACATCATTCGCTACATGCCTCTGGACGGGTAATGAACTTGATCATAACATTACGGTTGTATTATACCTGTGTTCTGTTTCCCTAAATGAGGAAAGAATACTGTTATTTGAGTACTTAATAGGTGTCAGATTCTGTGCCTATTTACATCCATTATCTACTCCTTATAGTAACCTTCTGAAGTAAAATGGTATTCACTGGGCATGAGAAACCTGAGCATGTAGTACACAGCTGTTGTACTAGCTGAGCTACAACCTGACTTTTAACAGGCTCGGTGTCCCTAACCTCTCTACTTGCCAGAGGGCATAGACTGGTGGCTTGTATCTAGCTCACAGATACGCTTTATGTGAACATTAAAATGTTTAAAATTTTTAAAAAACCAGTCGGGTATTTTGTATTAAAATCTGGGTTACTGGTTTCTCTTTAGGGGTAAAAAAAAGATATGGTAACACGGGGGCCAACCTTCCTGCACGGCAACAATCAAATGGAGCCTTTGGATGGATGCGTGCCCTAGAACCCACCATAGTCCCTACTACTCCCCATTCTCGTCCATGGCTGAACCTGTTTCTCTCACACTCTGTTCTGAAACCGGGGCCCTACAGGCCTCTGAGTTTGCAATTCTTACACTCTTATTTACTGTCTTGCTTTTCATTGCTCAGGAAGTTTGGCAAAGCTAAAACATCCTCTTTTTATTTGCACTGTCTTGTATGAGTCTCCGATCACAGGGGTGGGTGTGCGCACTTACGACTTTGTGATGTCTATACTAAGGTACCTGCTGGTACATCATCAGGGAAACTAGGACCCTCTGTTCCCTAAGCTATGCATTCTGGTTCTGGACTAGTAAAATCCTATATGCAGCTCTTAAAATAGTGGAGGAAATGTGGCAATTCATCGGTTTTCTTCAACTCAATTGTATCTACAATTATGAAAGGAGCCCACAGGAAGCAATGCCACCAAGTGGTAGGGAGATTCCATGTAGAAATGCTACCCTCAGCCAGAGAGGCTGGGAGGCCAAAAACCTCTCAAAGGGCCATGCAGAAACTAGAAACAAAATGCTTACCCATCTCCATAGGCTGGATCTTTTCAAGGTTGTCCTCTAGGGTACCTGGGTGCTCAGTGGGCTAAGCATCTGCCTTCAGCTCAGGTCATGATCCCAGGGTCCTGGGATCGAATCCTGCATCAGGCTCCCTGCTCATGTCTGCTCCCTCTCCCTCTGCTTCTCTGTCAAATAAATAAATAAATAAATAGAATCTTTAAAAAAAGGTTGTACTTTAAAGAGCCAGAGACACAGACTGCACTTTAGGAGATTTATTTATTTATTTTTAAAAGACGTTTATTTGTTTGGGGGGGTGGTGAGCACAGAGGGAGTGTGAAAGGGAGAAGAAGACTCCCTGCTAAGCAGAGAGCCTGATGACGTGGGCCTCAATCCCAGGACCCCAAGATCATGACCTGAGCCGAAGGCAGACTCTTAACCAACTGAGCCACCCAGGAGTCCTATTTTCGATGACTTTCTGGATTCTTTTTTTGTTTGTTTCCTTAAACAAGCTACCACTGCTGCTGATTCAACATGTTTCATATACATTTTTAATGTGTATTCCCGTTTTTGAGAATTTGAGCAAAGAGCTATGAAATTCTTTTAGTATTAGAATAGCAAGAGTGAAAAAACCTCTTGGCAAAACATGATTGAATCTCACAGGGTAGAAGGATTCCACATTCACTGAGCATTTACCAAGGAACTGCCAGGCTTTTGTATACTTCGTTTATTTAAGATAAGGCCGAGAGGTAGGCATTCTATTTTTAAAGATAAACAAACAGGGACTGAGGGTGAAGGACCACTGCCAACTGCTTCCTTGGCGACCTCCCAAAGAGACAACCCAGGGATATCCCTGGTTTCCCAGCGCCCTCTAGAAAGCCAGGATCATTTTGAGGCATTATTCAATGATAAATCTACCTCTTCACCTTATCTCTTAATCTGCAAGAAAACTATTGTTAAGACCTCCTTCATCAAGTCTCCGTTGGCCACTAGCTCTCATACACACCCCGTCCCCTCACACCAGTGCCTTCCGAACAATGTCCTAACAGGTATGTGAACAAAGTTTAAATCAATTCACCTGGTCACAGCAGGTATCTTATTCTACCTTCATCGGTTTCCATTCTTTCGGAGATTCTTTCGGAGCATCCACTCTATTGTCAAGTAGGTATTATTCAAGTAGGAGAATTAAATAGGGTTACAGAGAGAAAGGCTGAAAAATGTGACTTTTTTGGTGTTTACTTGTATAGAGGAAAAACAGCACATAGATGCATCCACAGTATTTAATTTGTTTGGATAATAGTTACAGATAAACAGGTACACTCCATATACAATTACCAATACTTTTTTATACAGTTCATATTTCAGTACATCAACACTATTTTATTTACACTCTATTTATGTACATTAACATCTTTCTAAAGTCAGTGCATTGTCAACAAGTTTTATACAGTAATTTACAAGGTGAATGTAGTTAATAGTTAATAAATTTTCTGCTAGTCATGAATTAAAAAATTAATTACAACCAATATAACAAACACAGATCAAACAACATTAGTAGATTGTGCTACCTGCTTAAATAAAACATCTGTAAGGAAATTATTTTAAGTCTTCCACTTTTTCACAGGACTTGTCCAGGTAGAAATGGACAGATTTTTATATACTGAAATAATGAACTATAAAGCCTACATTTTTGTCTGACTTCATCATATTTTACCATTTAGGCCACTCCTTCCTACTTGTAATTACAGTCTTTTTCTGAATAGGGTTTCAACTTAGGTATCCATTTAAAACAACCTTTCCAAATGCTCTGAGAAGAACTGGATAATAACCGGCCTCAGATATCAGAACACAAATGCTCAATTATATTGGTACCTACTATCTGTGAGGAAGGAAAGTTAATGAAATCTAACAATTAATGAGAATCACTTCCAAGGTCCAGATGAATAAAAAAAGACTGGAAAAAAAGGGGAAATATTTACTTCACATATATTTAAAAACAACACAGGGAAAAAAAAGTGCTGCTTGAAATAAATAGTATTTATACTTTTGTTCCAGTTTTGAATTATCAGAGAAAAAAAATTAAGTGAGCAAAGAAACATAACTTTTGATGACCACTATTATGAAATTATTAAAAGAAAGAAAATAAAAAAGACAAACACCAAAAAAAAAAAAAAAAAGACAATGCAAACAAAATAAAAGCTTGGTTCCTAAACCCACCAATTAAATTAAAAATACACACTATCAGTGCCTGGGATGTGTTTTGTTTTTAAATTTAATATGATGGGGCAAAATACCCCCTATTCAAGTTAATTTATAGCCCTTACAGCCAACAAATATGAACATGTTTTAAAAAAGTTCATTTGCATGTATTCTTTTTTTAAAGTGCAAAACAAAGAAACAAAGAACAAACAACCCCTAGTTGTAAAACGCTGCCTAGCTTTGATGTCACTTTCTTTCTCAAAAGCTCTTGTGTAATGTGGGCGTGTGACGATGGTGCAAATATTGGCACAACTACCCTACCGAGCTTCAGCAGGGGTGGGGGGTCCATTTCTGAGGACGCTTAAAGTGTCCTCAAGGTAAGATGCCTCTATGTGCAGGGCTACTTTAGCTGGGTCTCCCAGGATGCTTTCCCCCCCTACAGGGTCTCGACCACGGCTCTGGGTAGAAGGCACACAGCTCTTAAGAGAATCTCCCTTTCGAACTGACCACTTCTATATGCCTCTGCCACGAATGACTGGTTGTGTCTCAAAAATGAACACAACAACAGAAACGAAAAGCAAGAAAGGCATAGAAAGAGTGGGGGAAATAGTTTAAAAAATAAATAGAAAATGTGTGTCCATGCCAGAAGAATCCTTTGCACACCTTCTGATCTTGCTTTCTCCATGTTGTCAATATAATGGAATAAAACTTCAGGAAAAAGGAGGTAGCATATCATGTCGTCCCCAGACAACACTACGATTTTTTGTTTGACTTTGACTCCAAGGAAATTCTTAGCATTTTGTTATGGTTATTGGTAAACTCTTACACTCACTACATGTTTGTTTATATCTGGACAAGCACAATTTAGTTCTTATTTGGTCCCAGGTGGCTGGTGCCAAACCCTTTTGTTTACAGGCTAATGGCGGGCTCTGCCTGAAAAGTTCTCTACCAGAGAGCTCGTGTGAGACACTTCCAAACCAAAGTATTACTACTGTTATGTTAACTGCTATTTTAATTAGGATTTTTATTTTGTGCTTCAGGGTCACAGGATAAAATAACTACATTTAGCTTGCCTTTCAGCGACGCTTCTGCCAGATGTCAGCTACAGGGAGCCATCTCCCTCCCCACCAGCCTGTCGAGCAGCCACAGTGGCAGCTCTACTGTAACACGCAGTACTTTTTGTAATCGGACTCAAAGTCTTCATCCATGCTGCTCGTATCTGCCATCTTTTTGCCATCGATCTTTGGCAGAAATTGTGCATAGTCTATCCCCTGCTGCTCATAGAAAAGAATGTAGGCAGAGTCGGTGTCAATTTCATCAGGGTGAAGTTCCTGAAGGGGCAAGAAAAGCCTTTAATAAAAAAGCTGTCCCTATGCTGGCTCTTAATCCTTGCAAGGGAAGGGAGCACCAACCTTCTTTAATTACTAAACCAGACTGCTTCCGAGCAACTTAATATTTTGGCTGCCTGATACCTGCCCTAAAATAAGTCCTACTAGTCTCAACGTTTGCTTTGGGGAAAATATTCTGACCATTGACAAAAGAATGACAAAAAAATCACATCCTAACAGCTCAAAAGAACCTTTTCTCATTAACCTTCTTTTTCCTCACCATTCATGTTTTCGTTCTCTACTCTGCACATCAGTTTTGTTCCTTTAATACTGAAGGCACCTATATACTGACTAACTAGATCAATTTCCGGTTCGGGACAAAGTCCATTATTTAAACAAACGTCCCCTAGATCTGTTGACATTTCTGCTTCTTTTATTCAAAGACTGGGGATATTTACCTTACAGCTGCTGTCATTATAACAATACCACTTGCTGTTTGGGTTTTTGGCATAAGTGACATAATGGCCCCCGCCCAGAATTCCTGAATGGCACTGCAAGAGAGAAGAAAGTAGACGTATGTTAGTGGTTAACAGCAGTCTGGCCAGGGTGCGGTACCAGAACCCAATCAGGAAAACACCAATCACTTAAGTGATTAAGAAAAATGTTTGGAATCACCTACCCTTTTCTAAAAACAAAACAAAAGAGTCAAAATTTAAAAGCTCCAAATCCTACCATTTTATAGTTGTAACTATTTTTTGAAAGGCAAAAATTCCTTAGGTGTACATAATTGTGAATGTCTTGAACCCGTGACTCCAATTATAATGATTACATGATTATCCCCTGTATTACAGTGGGAGCACCTTGGATTCTATCCAGAAGGCCAAAATCTACTGCTAACTTTGTCTATCACCAAGCTCAATGCCTAGCAAATAAGCAGGCCCTGAAAAAAATGACTGATGAATGAATGAAGATGAATGAACCACAGAAAAGTGCTGATCATTCTGAAAACCATGTAACAAACCACTTACCGAAATTGCATATAGATTATAAATAGGCTTAACATGAACATCTTCTCTTTGGTCATCAGTGCTGTCTTCTTCACTGTGGTTTTCAAGCTGACCATTGCTGTAGCCATTGCCACATGCCTCATGCTCATAAAGAAATCCATTGGCCAGAGCTACTTCATGGTCCTGAGGGGTGACCAGCTCAGTCTGGCTGCCCCCCAGCAGGTGCCCTCGGCTCAAGGCATCAGCCAGCTCACAAACTTGTCCAGCCCCATTCTCTTTGCTGGCATCCAAGTTCTCCTTACTACTTGACAGTTTATTTTTGCTGCCGATCTGGGGTAACCGGAGCCTCCCTTTGCTCCTCCCTAAAGTCCTAGGGCTACTGTTAGGGCTGCTATTTTTGCTGGAGGGACAGCTGGTTCCACTTTTTCTTGTTGAAGAAGGTGAACCTGTAAAAGGGAGAGAAGGAAAATATTTATAAATCCAAACGGCACAAGTTTAACCAGCCACCAAATGCTAACTCTGAAGCCAACGGCACAAGTGTACACATAAAGGCAAATACAGGGGTGCTCTGACCAGCTACTTTTTACTCCTATTTTGTAGCCAGCAAGTTACATTCTTGTCTTCCTCAGGCCAAGCCCCCACAGGCAGCAATGTCCTGAAAATGTAAAGTACCATGTAGGGACTTAAAAACAGCAGAAAGATAAAAATAAAATAAAAACAGCAGAAAAATGTACACATGAGACTAATAAAACACTGTATATTAACTATACTAGATTTAAAATAAAATAAATAAAGACAAACAGTATAAAGATAACTTAGCTCAGATTCAGTTAAAAACAAACAAGTAGACTAAGACATATCACAAATACATATTCTCCTTCGTTACATTAGATTAAAAAACATGATCACCAATTATTAAGCACTTACTATTGCTAGGCACAGTACTGGGAACTCTCTACTATCTCTACCTCTCACAACAATCTCATAAGGTAGTGGTTCTCAAACTTTTTGGTCACGGCCTCTCTCACCTCCTTATATACTCTCAAAAATTGTTGAAGACCCCTAGAACTTTTGTTTATGTGGGTTATATTTATCAATATTAATCATATTAGAAATTAAAACTGAGGAATTAAAAAATATAATACATAAGCACATATTTCACTGATGATATCATCACATACCCCGGTGGCTCTGGCTCCACTGCACGTTTGGGAGAACAAAAGGTGAAAAGGTGAATACTGTCTTAGTAGTTGTTATGACAATCATTCTACTCCTCCAGGCCCCCTGAAAGGGTCTCTCAGAGACCCTCTAGGGGTTCCCAGACTATACCTTGAGAACCTTTGCTGTAGGAACAAGGATGACAACTATGATTCATGATCACTAGAGATGTCAGGCATATATGGTGCTTCGCTCTTGACGTAGCAAATCCTCAGACTCTGGGAACTTTTATGCATGAGGAAATAGATTTAGGGAGGCTGTATTGCTTGCTAAAAGTCACACAGGTGACACAAATCTAGATAGGTCTGATTCCAGGTGGGTTCCTTCTACCTCATCAGAGTGGAAGGCAGAGGGAAACACGAAGCCTACAGGGGTCCCAGGAAAGCCCCTCTCAGGGTGAGGTCTGGGCTCTATGAGTCCCCCCAGGCTTCCTCACCTTTAGGGCTACTGATGATGTTTGCACTGAGTGAAGATGGGCTCTTGCTCAGGAGCACATCCTCTTCGCCAGCTGAATTCAGAGCATCCACTTTCTTCATGTCTCCTCCTGGAACCCTGGGCTCAGAGAAGTCGTCCCCCTGGGGTGTGAGTGGTTTACGATGACAGAGAGCTGGGTCTCTTGGTACCAAAAAAGCACTAGGGTCAAAACTTTCACGAGGAAATTTAACAATTTTCTGTGATTTTATCCATCGACCATTTACAAATTGAAATCGTTTAAGATGAATAATCTGGAGAAGGAAAGGTAGAAAAAAATTACATTAAAGGGGTTCAGAAGATACAAAATTACATTTAAAAACCCCAAGTCTAATACATGTGAATGTTCAAGAATATATAATTTTTTTTCAAAAAGAATATATTTTATTATGTAACAGAGTTATCAGTGGGGCCACTAGCCTTTAGATACATAGCTAACATGGTAATCTCCGTAATTTCATAGCTTGTGCATATCCTAAATTCTTCCCAAATTTCTGCAACATCCTAGGGGCCCATATTTGCGTGTCTTCCTTTGCTTCCTGGGCCTGTGACCCACACTGACCTTTCCCTTTTTCCAACATCAGAGAAGATCCACTCACAAATATACTTCTGTCATGAAGACAGAAAACTTTACTGAATGTTTTGAAGAAAAATGGATGAAACTTACCCGATCTCCAATAAGAGGCCTCTCATTTCTTACCATATCCTTTGGTTGTTACCAGGGAATTTCACACTCCTAAAAAGCATAAGAATCTCCCTTTTCCTTTGTGGCTTCTCTTTTCTTTTTCAAGAGCAACAAATTCCTCTAATCTTATACCGTGTTATTATACAAACTAGTCTGGGCACAGATCTTTGGGTGGCTACCTCTACCCTAAATGGTAACAATTTACTGTGTATATAAAGAGAAACCCTGCCTAAGGGGCATACTGGGTGATGGATCTACAGAAGCCCACCAACCTCTTAACATAACATATATTCTTCATTATTCTTTAAAGACATCAAAAATATAGTTTTTAAATAAATGCCTTTACTGCATATGTTCTGTGTGATTATTACACAAGTATATATAATTATCAAAACTCCTCAAGCTGGACATTTAAAATCTATGCATTTAATTTCATGTTAATTAATACCTCAGTTTAAAATTAACTTTCCCCCTTCCCACCTACCTCTCCCAAGCTTGGCCCCTGCCCTTTTCCTCTCTTCCCAGAGTTCCCATCACTGGAGCTAGCTAATTAATGTTATTAATTTCCTGTGCATCTTTTCCTCGGAAGTTGTTCTGGTCCAAGGAAAGAAAACCCACATTTGCAGTCTCAGAGTAGTAGGAAGAAGACTTGAACACATGTAAAAGAAGACACAGGCCCAGTGCTCCTATGTGCTTGTGCTGAGCCATGTGACTGAACCCAGTGGGACTGGAGACTCGGGCTCAGCTGCTCTTCTAGAGAAGGGCCTAAGCTTCTCTCTCTACAGCCAGAAGTGTTTTCACCTTCTCCTGAAGTTCAAATTCACCAGGATGCACAAAGTGCGGCGTTTCGCACACACTGCACGGAACTACAGTTAATGGTCTGTATGGCTTCTCTCTCCTTCTAGCCTGTGTGCTCCTTCAGAACAGGAACTGGCAGTAATAATATGTGTAGAACAATTAATCTGGGTGCAACACATAAACCTTACACAGCAAAAGTGTTTTAAACACTGCCATAGGAAGGGTCTTCCTATTCTCAAAAATAATAAAATTCCTATTTGTGCATGACTTCCTTCCTTTATGCCAGACTCCTGCTCTCTCAGAGGTAGGGCTGTAACATACCAGGATGGGGGGAAGCCTCCAGAGATCCAGCTTCTTGGTTGCCAAGCAGTGGGTCTTACACTTGGAACAGTAGTACATCTCATTTTCCCCTAGCTCCTCCTCACTGGTGAAAGCACGGAGACAGCTGTCCAGGTTGATGGGCTCAGCTTGTGCTCGCCGACTCTGTTCCACACTCTCATGCTCATCGACAACCTGCAGATGGAGGGAACAAAAGGAATGGCAGAAGGGGTGGGAGGGCAGGAGGGAGTTTAAAATGGTCCCATGGCTAGGCATCATCTGTTAGGTGACTCATTCTACATGAGGAAAAAGGAAACACGACTCAAATGAGTCTGAGCAAATGCAGTGTTTGTACATTTACTTCCAAAATCACATCAATGACATCCTGGATCAAATTTCTATTTATATGACCATAATAGCTTTTCTTGAATATTTTCTGAACTCTTCAAAATGACAAAAACAAGGAATTGCCTGTTTGTTTTACAATTTTTGAATTATATTTTATTTAATCCAATATACCCAAAACAGTGTAATTTCAACATGTGATCAATATAAGAATTATTGATGACATATTTTAAATTCTTTTTTACTAAGTCTTTGGAATCTAAAATACTCCTTAACTTAAATCAGGCACATCTAAGTGTTCAATAGCCACATGTGACTAGTGGCTACTGCACCTCTATTTTACAATTTTGAAATCCTAAAACAGCTTACATGTGTGCTCACCCTCCAGCCAGGGGTGCTGAAGTTAGGCCATTAATTTTCAACCAGAAAGACAACATTATTAGCAGGTTGCAGGCTTTAAAGAGGCTGGGAGAAATAATATCACTGGAACACAAACGCCAGATCTGGATTAAATCAGAAAGGGTACAGAAAAACTCGCCATAGAAGGGAACATATAAGAGCATGAAACCCCATAGGATAAAACTCATTTGCCTACTGATGCCATGTAACAGAGTATCAGAATACCATGTGTATCATCTGTCTCCTGCCTCATGGGGCCTTTTTATCTGAGACAGCAATAAAGAGATGGCAATAAAAGCAACAGCTCAAAAAGTGCTGAACTTTGCTGAGAAGGCCCTTAATACCTGCCCAAACCTCTCTGGTTCTATTAACCAGCATGCTAGTTTCTAGAGCGAGAAAGACATACATATAAGAGAGAGAGAGCAGAAGGGGTAGGTGTGCAAGTATGTGTGTTGGAGATAATGTGGGATCAGGAAGAAGGAGAGGAGGAGGTACCTAGAATGCAATAAAAAAGGAAGAATTTTCCCCTCTCCCATTCTTGGTTGCCACTTAACAGCAACCAAGAACCACAGCGGGTGACGCATAGCGTCAGGACTACGAATGCTACTGTGAGACCTCACACAGCGATCTTTTCATCCCAGGGCAGGGTCTGGACACCAAGTCCAACAATAAGTGTGTCTCTCTTTCTGGCAAAGGGCACGCACATCTCCATTACTGAACTTATTACTCACCCCGTCCAGAGGTGAATTTGTTCTCTTTGCCTGAGGCAACTTCCCTTCTGTTTTCCTTCCTGAACTTATGATGGGAACACTGAGCTGCCTAGCTTACAAACTGGCACGGCTCAGGACATTCGGTTTACAAGAGGTTTTCATGTGTGACTTTTTCCTCACACGAGAGGATAGCTGAGTCACAGGCTGTCAAATGGTGGGGCTGACCATGCAGTTAACGGTTTCAGCATTGCATCACCAGCCATTTCTAAAGATCTATAAAAAGAGGAACTTAGATAAAAGTCTTTTTTTTTTTTTTCCACCCAGAATAAGAAATCTGGCTTGACCTTAGGTCACTGACTTCTTTTCTGATACTAACTTTCATCATCTTTAGAGCTGGTCATTCAAGGGAAAAACTGACATGCTTCAAAAGAAAATATGTTGCATCATAGTTGCTAGAATCAGAGTAGAAAAACAGTAATATTCTTTTCTCATAGCCGGTTAAACATTATCTCTATCAGGGATGCTTTATGGACAACCACAAATCACAGGAAGCTAGTAATGAATGTTGATCTTTATTCACTATATTTCTTTCTTTTTTTTTTTAAAGATTATTTATTTATTTATTTGACACAGAAAGAGAGATCACAAGTAGGCAGAGAGGCAGGCAGAGAGAGAGGGGGAAGCAGGCTCCCTGCTGAGCAGAGAGCCCAATTTGGGGCTCGATCCTAGGACCCTGAGATCATGACCTGAGCCGAAAGCACAGGCTTAACCCACTGAGCCACCCAGGCTCCCCTTTATTCACTATATTTCTTATGGAACACACAGGCTATTGGAGACAGGGAGGAAGGTTGATTAAAAAAACCTATTGGTGGACTGGTAATAATTTTTATTTATCAATAAAAATTTTCCTAAATGACAAAGATTCCCTTTTTACCTCTTGGGATCCATTCCCATATCCTTTACCACTATTCGAATAATTTAAATCACTCATTGGCACCCTCTTTCTTCTTCTGCTTGAAAGCTCATCCTTAACACAAAACATAAAGAATGAACTCATGGCTTTCTCACATGATAAGACTATTAGAAAAAGAGGGAGACATAAGAAGCAATCTAGTTCAATTACTTACTGAGGAATGTGAAGTCTAAACAGGTGACAAAGAAAAAGGCTAAGAGCAATTGCCTTTTTTTCCTGTTTACCAAATAAAACACTTACAAAGAAATTTTGGAAAGCACAGAAAAATATAAAAAGGCAGGGAACCTTTTATATTCTTTTATTTTTTTTTAATGTAGGCTCCACGCTCAGTGTGAAGCCCAATGCAGGGCTTGAACTGACATCACAATCTGGGCCAAAACCAAGAGTGGGACGCTTAACTAACTGAGCCACCCAGGTGCCCACCCTCCTTTTATATAGATATATATTTTTAAGATTTATTTATTTATTTAGACAGAGAGTGTGTGGGGGGGGAAGGGCAGAGGGAGAGGGAAAGAAAGAGTCTCAAGTCTCCAAGGCACCACGTCCCCTTTTATATTCTTACTACAAAGACAAACACTGTCAAAATATTGGCAGATTTTCTTCTGTCCTTTTCCTAAATAGTATTCTTTTATATCAAAAAGATTTTTCAGTATATGCAATTTTATACCTTGTTTTAAAAACAACCCATGACATCGTTAAGTATTTTCCCATATATGTCAGTAAAAAAAACCCTGGTAATGGGGTGCCTTGGTGGTCTTAGCACCCAATGGTTAAGCACCCAATTCTTGGTTTCAGTTCAGGTCATGATCTCAGGGTCATGAGACTGAGCCCTGTGCAGGGTTCTGAGCTTGGTATGGAGTCTGCTTGAGATTCTCTCTCCCTCTCCTTCATACACTCTCTCTCTCTCAAATAAATAAATCTTTTAAACACCCCCCCCAAAAAAAAAAACTCCTGGTAATTACTGTTTTCAATGACTGGATAATATTTTACCCAGCTAATACACTATGCTTTGTTTAACCATTCCTCTAATGTGGGACAAATACAAGTTGTTTCAAATTTTTCTACTATTCTAAAAAATATGATGAAGATCTGTCAGCAAATTACAGAGTATTTCCCTAGAATAAATTCCTAGAATCACTGGAATAAAATAACATAAAATATATGAGTAAAAATGTCAATTTTGAACCAAGGGATCTCCTTTGTCTACGTGACTCCCCAAGCACATGCAGAAACCACAGGTAGGAAGAGAAATTATGTAGAAAGAAATTAGTCATGTGGCCCCAGTCCCTAGCAAGGCAGGATATCTCAATAGCAAGTTGGTTTCCATGGTATCCTAAGAGCATCACTTAATGTGGAAATGGGGTGAGACTGAACAGGTCACGTAGGCCCTTCTGTCTATAAGCAGGATGTCCTCTAGAGTTTTTCAGATTGTACACTGGAAATTTCCATCAAGAGCCACATAAATGCAAAAGCCACTATAATTCTTCACGTGACTAAAAAAAAAATCCTTTGATTCTGTTGCTTTTACTTCTCCATCAGATTCGTCATGTTTCTATCCACAAGCTACCTAGCCAAACTATCCTTCAAACGATATTTGGCAAACATTTTTAGGAATGGAGTTAGTATTGTTTTTGAAGTAACATTTTCCAAATTTAAAAACTGCTCTGGGGACGCCTGGGTGGCTCAGTTGGTTGGGCGGCTGCCTTCGGCTCAGGCCATGATCCCAGGGTCCCGGGATCGAGTCCCACGTTGGGCTCCTTGCTCAGCGGGGAGCCTGCTTCTCCCTCTGCCTCTGCCTGCCTCTCTGCCTACTTGTGATCTCTCTCTCATTCTCTCTCTGACAAATAAATAAATAAATTCTTTAAAAAAAAAACAAAAACAAAGAACTGCTTTGGCAGTAGAGGAATGCCAAGTAAGAATAGCCATTCAGATGTACTCTTAGGTGCCCAGGCTTGAAACACTCAATATTTTCTCTAATTCTTCTGATCACTATGCCTATTAAGAACCTATAGCCCTGGGATGCCTTTGAGCTAGGTAACGGTGGTTACCAAATGTGGCAGCTTCAGTAATAATTAATAAACGGGCAGGGAGAGATTTATTGCTGGTGATGGCCAAACAATAGAACATCTTAATTATACCCAGAGTTTCCAGATTTACTTATTAGTAGTATTTTTGAAATATAATGCCCCAATACAATTAACTCCAGAAGAAGGAAAACTGAAATATCCAAGTAACCATGCCAATATATTAAGGGCCATAGAGAATATCAATGAATGTTTTTCTGACTGACGATTTAGATCATCTAAAACAGAAATGGCACAATATGGTTAAATTGGGAAAATGTTTACAAATAACAATCACCATCTTACAGTGGCCTCGAGTACTTACCCTTTCCTGTGATGTTTGATAGCGGAGGTGAAGGGCTGTGGGGTCCCAATCCACAGCAATATAGGCATTTCCGATGAAAGCTCTGTCTTCCCCACAATCAATTTTACAGCCTCTGCAAAATCTAACGGGGGGAAAACGATCTACTGAAGGATGGAGTAATTATGAAAGAATCCAAATTTCTTTATCAGAAATATTATCCCTTTCCACCTCTCCACTTTCGCGGGTTCACAGCCTGTCATGAGCTTCTAACTTAAGACTGATCAACGCATGAATATATATTAGTAATTATTATTATTTCAGAGAAGCATGCTTATCACTTCTCAAGTCTCTGCTTTTTGAATGCAATGGACAGCCATTTTTAATCCACATGAGTGTGTGGACTTTATGGCAAATAAATGACATGGGAATTGCACATTTGAGATAATACACCTGTAAGAAAATTCTAAATTTAGTTATTTACTGCTCTGAGGTAGGATAACTCATCTGATATAACAATGCCTATTTCCTTGTTTGCAAAGTGGCACATTAAGTAAATGCATATAAAATTTTATGGGAGGGGAGTGACCGTGACAAAGCCATCGTTTCAGGGCCTATTTAGATTCTGTTTGCTAAGTCTGTTACGGTTCTCTGAAGGCTGACTTCAGTCCTCAGGTATTTTCTAAGCTGCAACGGTCATGACCAATCAATCTCCATAATTCTTCTAAAAATCAAAAACAGACTTCCAGGAAAGCCTAGTAAGGAGACTATGTTCTACTGGGATCAGAACTGCTGAATTGATTTATATTTAAGGAGCAGAAAGTATAAAATAATAAATGTTGATCATAAACTATGAATTCAATGAGGAGCATAGAGTTTACAGAACCAGCTAAGGCTCAAGAGCAAAACTAAGCTATAAACCTCATAATAAGGAAAAGATCAATCAAAAATTCTTGTTTATTTTACGCTTTTCATTATTCAATATTGTTTCTAAAAACTGGAAACCTTATGAAAAAGGCATAATATCTGAAGTTGCAATTCTATGAAAATTTTTCTTTTGCAGACGATCACTTTACCTATACCATGGGCACCAAGCACAGGAGTTCCCATCTTTCTGCACAACTCGTAGAGTGAAGGGATATTGATAGCCCATACTGTCATCACTGCAACAGAACATAAACCAAAGAGTATAAAAAACATTTCTGATCTGAGGTCTCAAATCCTCTTCATTTTCTCTTGAAGTAACCCAAGGCAGGGACAGCTGTCATAGCAGTAGGCTCATGGTGACGGTTCGATGCTGGTTATCTTAACCCATTAGCAGCAGCCCTGTACCAACCACACTCAGGGCTCATGTGCTGTATCCCTGCATACAGAAGGGCAGAAAGACTAGACTGCCAGATGTCTCTCAGACAGCCCATGTGGTCCACGCAAATTTTCTAAGATAAGCAAATCATGAAATCAAATGCCAATTATCCTTCAGTTCTAATTCTATCATAAGATTTAACTCACATTAAGCTAAAATAATTAGATCTTTTCATGACAAGAACACTGACACAGCACAGAACGCTGAAAAGTCATAATGGTGGTGGTGTTGTTTTTTTTTTTTTTAAGATTTTATTTGACAGAGAGAGAGCACAAGAAGGGGAGTGGCAGGCAGAGGGAGAGGGAGAAGCAGGCTCCCCACAGAGCAGGGGGAGCCCGATGTGGGACTTTTGGGATCATGACCTAAGCCGAAGGCAGTCACCTCACCAACTGAGCCACCCAGGCGCCCCTCTTAATGGTTTTTTAGAGGTTTACTAACTATATATTTAGAAGCTTTCTTTAATCAGAATCTTGATGTGCTACATGAAAGGCACTGCTTTTCCCTGCTTTAAAATACTCAAAACTATAAGGTACATAATATTTTTAGAGTAATGTCTTTTAGCTGCAAGAGACCCTTGAATTCTCCAACTTAAAAAAATATTTATTCATCCTTTCCCCAATAAGCAGCAATGCGGGACAGCACATCTGGCAATCAGTAGTGGCTATTACATGATTGCTGAAGATAATGAAACGACGATAAGGAATTTACAACCTCCAAAAATCTCAGTTCCAAATATCCTGCTTTGCAACAACCATTTCCTATCCTTTTAAATCCCTTATTCAAGTATCACTACTTTAACAATTCTTTGGCCAAAGAGAAATATCTTATTTATTTATTTTAAAAAAGATTTTATTTATTAGAGAGCGCATGGCTGAGAGGAAGAGAGAGAGAGAGAGAGAGAGTGAGAGAGAGTAGGGGCAGAGGAAGAGGGAGAAGCAGACTCCTTGCTGAACAGAGAGCCTGATGCGGGGCTTGATCCCAGGACCCTGGGATCATGACCTGAGCCGAACGCAAATGCTTAACTGACTAAGCCACCCAGGCCCCCAGGGACCAAAGAGAAATTCCTAATCTCTGTCCTCAAATCCTGACTTTTCTCCTTGTCCACTGTCCCTCAAAATAATCTTTTATATAGATCCTCAATCCTAGGAATTTGTCCCTCTAATGTAAACATTCAAATATATTGACATTAACACTCACAAAAATGGAGACCTGTACAACGAAACCCCATGTATTTGCCACCCGGCTATAATAATCATCAACCCTTGGCCACTTTTATTTCATCTATACCCTTACCTACCTCCATTAAATTATTTTATTCCATTAAAAAAACCTATGCTAAAATATACATAAAATTTACCACTTACCCATTTTTAAGTACATAATTCAGTGGCATTAAGTACATTCACAATGTTGTACAACCATCACCACCATCCATCTTCAGAAATTTTTCATCTTCCCAAACAGAAACTCCGTATCCATCAAGCAATAATAATTCCCCTACACCTCTTCTCCTAAACCTTGGTAACCTCTAATCTACTTTCTGTCTATGAATTGCCTACTTGAGATATCTTATAAAAGTGAAATCACACAGTATTTGTCCTTTCGTGTCTGGCTTATTTCACTTAGTATAATGTTTTCAAGGTACATCTATGCTGTAGCGTGTATTAGAACTTCATTCCTTTTTATGGTTGACGAATCCTCCATTGTATGGTTATACCACATTTTGTTGATCCATTTGTCTGTTTATGAACATTTGGGTTGTTTGCACCTCTTGGCTATTGTGACCCATTAATTATTTTTGAAAGAAATTAGAGGCATTTTATCATTTTCATTCATTAATATTTCAGTGTGTTATCTTTTTTATTGCTTGTAGAAGCACTTTTTTTTTTTCTTTTTTTACCTATTCTAACCTCCATGCCTTCATTTACACTACTCCACTAAAACTGCTTTTGCAAAGGTCACCAAAGACTGCCGTTTTATCAAGTCCAGTGGTCAGTTCCCGGTCCCCTTCTCAATCTCTCTCTAGCACTTGAAATCAATCAGTTCTTCCTTTAAACACTTCTTCACTTAACTTCTGGGACACTACTCACTCTTGATTTTCTTCTTACATCACTGGCTGTTCCTTCTCAATCTCTTTTGTTGTCATTTTTCAACCTCTAAATGTTGGAATGGATCAGGACTTAGATTGTGGGTATCTTCTCTCTTACTCCCTAAATGATATCATCTGGTCTCCAGGCTTTAAATATCAACTATTTGCTGATGACACCTATGTTTCTATCTCCAGCAGAGGACACTTAAGTCTATTTCCCACCTGAAAATATAACCTACATCTTGAATTTAACTTGATCATCCTGTCATCTCTTGCCCAAACATACTCCTTCCTCAGTTTTCCTCATTCATTAAATGTTAACACCATTCACAAACAATTCCTCAGGCTGAAAACCAAGCTTGGATTTCTCTTTCCCTCATATTCCATATCTAATTCATTAGCAAGCCTTGGGAAAGGCCCTCATTTGGAAGTCCTTCAATTCAGTCAGACTTTTGCTTCAAATTTAATCTTGCCCTATTGTCATTTTAACTAAACACAACATTCCTCAACTAAATTCCTTATTCATTTGCAGTTTTCCTTTAAGATTTATTCTTAAGCCTTACCCTAATCATCAAAAACCCCATACCATAACCTATCAGCAAAGAGAACTTCTATTCAGTTAACACAGAAGCTGAACTCTCACTTGCACCATGACGAGATAATAAACTGCAGTTCCGTTCAGATATAAATAAGGCATCACGATCCCAACAATTATTAGAAATAAATATATTTATGAATCCAATAGAACACTGGTAGGTGGAATGCAAAGAAAACAGAAGATGTTTATTTTCTTTACCTAGACTTATGAAATTATTCTGTGTTAAACTGACATGGTATGGAAACAATCTAACTGAATCATTTGTTATGGCATGGGAATTTTTTAGAGTTCATGTATAGAAATGCACACTATTGTTTCCATTCTGAACTTCAGAGGGTTGAGAGGATACAAATTTCCTGGTGAATTCATAGTCTCTAGTTTTGCACTAACAGAAGTCAAGGATATTACCTGAAGGATTTAAAGCATTAGCAGGAAGGATTTTAGGTAAGAGATTGGAGAACGGAAGGATTTTTAGACACCAGAATGTGTAGGTGATGAAAGGAAGTCTCTCCTACTCAAAAGATCAAACTAAATGGTTGAATTATATACTCTCTGGACGGTTCTTCAACAACTGATTAACCTAACGTGGAAAGTACCCTATGTATCACACAGAATTCATAGAAATTCTTCTTCTTCTTGAGTTTGGAAACCACAAGTCTAGGCTGATCCCTTAAACTCACCAGTCCTGAGCATGGTTACTAGCTTCCTGAGGTGGGAGTGGGCTGGCTAATCGGGACACTTGAATCCAAACCGCATCATACAAGTCCTTCTTCCGGGTATGGACAGTACATGGAACAATCAGTGGCATTCCAAAGAGGCTGGGGCGATTCTTCTGAGATGAAAGGAAGTACAGTTCTGTCCTCATCTGTATGTACAAACAAGAGAAGAGAGGGCTGAGAAGACAGGCGTTTGATTCCTCCCTTTCATTCTTCTAAGACTGCCAATAACAGACATCGTTATCATTTTCAAATTAGTCACTACGACACCTCCCCTTATTGATAGAACCATTTTTTATTAATATGAAGGGAATGGTTATTTAAAGTGGAGTCACTGAAAGGTTGAGGTATTGCCAGTTTCAGAGCTGCTGTCTATCAAACAGAGGTTTTCAGCATTTAGTATTTTCTTTTTTTTTTTTTTAAAGATTTTATTTATTTGACAGAGAGGAGAGAGATCACAAGTCGGCAGAGAGGCAGGCAGAGGGACAGGGGGAAGCAGGCTCCCCGCTGAGCAGAGAGCCCGATGTGGGGCTTGATCCCAGGACACTGAGATCACGACCTGAGCTGAAGGCAGAGGCTTTAACCCACTGAGCCACCCAGGCGCCCCAGCATTTAGTATTTTCAAACTAGTTTTCTCTGATAAATATTTCACACACACTGAATTTTATTACTGAATTTTTATTATTTGATTTTCACATACGTAAAAACTAGTAATAGTTTCATAGCCCAAGGCTTTTAAAAGCAATGAAAATCCTTTCTCTAGAAAGTATGCCAGTAAACCAAAGCTCCTTCAAAATCCAATTTTTTTTTTAAAGATTTTATTTATTTGACAGAGAGACACACAGCAAGAGAGGGAACACAAGCAGAGGGAAAGGGAGGAGAAGCAGGCTTCCCGCCGAGCCGGGAGCCCGATGTAGGGCTCGATCCCAGAACCCTGGGATCATAACCTGAGCTGAAGGCAGATGCTTAACGACTGAGGCACCCAGGCACCCCAAAAACCCAATTTTCTAATAAGGCATTGATAGTTGCTGTTAAAACACAATTCTCAAACTTTTGGAAAGGTACAGAACCCAGTCACTTAATGTTATAAAAACTTATGCATCTTGCTAAAAGTAGCTGAGAGACTAAAGTTCTTTTATTTTTTAATTACATGATAGAATAAAAGGTACACTTTAAAAATATTTGCTTTTAGTATGTTAAGGAGATTTCTGTGATATTCCTTAATATAGAGATACTGCACAGAAGCAGCTTGGAAATGGCTGCTTAATAAAACAAAAGTTTAATGTAATAGGAAGATGGTTGTAGTTCAGGATTACTCAAAAAAGCTGCCTAGCAGGTGGCTGGGTGATGGACACTGGGGAGGGTATGTGCTATGATGAGTGCTGTGAATTGTGTAAGACTGATGATTCACAGACCTGTGCCCCTGAAACAAATAATACATTATATGTTAATTAAAAAACAAAAAGCTGCCTAGCACTTGGGACATTTAATTCTTTAAGTTTGGTCTCTGTGTAGTACTTACAGAAGCTAAATCAACAACTTAGAAACTCACTAAAGGTTATCTAGTTTCTAGGTGAAAAGATTTTTACTTCAGATTCTCAAGCATTTTATCTTGCCATTATTCATTTTTTTAATTAAAAATTTGTAAAAGATTTTATTTTACTTTTTATTTTACTTATTTATTTGACAGAGAGAGAGAGAGAGAGCATAAGCAGACGGAGTGGCAGGCAGAGGGAGAAGGAGAAGAAAGCTCCCTGCTGAGCAGGGAGCCTGATGCGGAACTCAATTCCAGGACTCTGGTTATTTTATTTTTTAAAGATTTTATTTATTTGACAGAGAGAGAGATCACAAGCAGTCAGAGAGGCAGGCAGAGAGAGAGGGTGAAACATGCTCCCCGCTGAGCAGAGAGCGTGACACGGGGCTTGATCCCAGGACCCTGAGATCATGACCTGAGCCGAAGGCAGAGGCTTTAACCCACTGAGCCACCCAGGCGCCCCTAAAGATTTTATTTTTAAATAATCTCTATACCCAATATGGGGTTCCAACTTACAACCCCGAGATCAAGAGTTGCATCACACGCTCCACCAACTGAGCCAGTAGGGCACCCCTTGCCATTATTTATTTAAGCTTAGTTAAATAGATGATTCTAAGACCCCATTTCACATGTTGATGTTTTTACAAGACTCACAGAAATGTGGATAAAATTCAGAACTATTTTAGAATTTAGAACTATTTTTTAAAAATCTAAAAACATAGATTAGTTCTTCTCTACTTAAACTTCTACTGTTCTTCCACTTCAACTCTCAGCAGATGACTTACTTTACTAAATAAGACTAAATGAGATCATCTAAGCAATGATCTCTTTCCTCTAGTCTTACCAGTGTAACTCTTTTCTAAATCCACACAAAATTTTCATCCTCTTGAAGGTAACTTCTCCCAGTACCATACGGAGGTTCTGCTCAGTTTCTACAGGGATAATGTTCCCATTTTCCTACACCAGAAATTCTCCTTTGGCTCTCTCCTAACAACTTTTCCTCTCAGGGTGGAATGAAAAATGAAAAATGAAAAAACTCATTTGACCTAACAGTGCAAAGAACTTGCTCCGTTTCTTTACTAGGTTACACTGTGAAACTGTCGTTTTCACTTTTGACTTCTCTAGCCCATGTAAACTACTTCTTTTTTTTATTTTTTATTTTTTTTCTTTTAAATTGACTTGCCCTTTAGCTGTCATGTCAATACCGTTTTTCTATTTCTCCCTTTATTTTCTGAATATTAATTTACCTTGCCTTATTCCTCTTTTTGTACCTTGTAGAAGGGACTAGAAAAAAAATAAACTACTTTCAAAGTAATTCAACCATGATACCAAGAAGGTCTGAAAGAAAGTGGCAGGGAAAAGGAAGAAATGGTAAATCCAAGTACTTTGAAAGAAGAAATTAAAGGGCATAGTGATATACTAAATATAGGGTTTTAGAAGAAAAGGGGGAAAAAATCTAAGAACACTCCCAGCCATCAGCTGTAGCATGGAAGAATAATGTTGCCTTTCACAAAAATGATGGGAAAAGGAACCTGACTTGAGACAGACAGATGGTAAAATCAAATTTAGGCATTCCCAAAGCAGCTGTCTGGATCATGAAGGAAACTAGAAACAGGGAACTAGTTAAATGGTGAAAATTAAGAGCTGGCAATGTGGCTTTATGGTCCAATAATTATGAAAACCTGTACATAATGCTTTAGCACTTACCGAGAAATTATATAAACATATACATGATAATTGAAGAGAGTTGTTTTCCAAGAAAGACTAAAAAAAAGTACATCAGAGTTCTTAATTTATGATCTAATAACACTTGGTAAAAAAGACAGGGAAATACATGGATCAATTATTTTAGCTGATGGGACCAGTTGGAGCCATGCTTAAAGACAATTCCAAGTCACAAATGGATCCCTTAATTCTCTGTCTACTCATACAATCCTGTCTAGAACATGGTCCACAGAATGTTATCCATATGGTCAGAAACTCATTTTAAGTCAAGAGTTATTAATTCAAAGGGGAAGAAAAGTGCATTTTAAAGAATTATCAGAAAGCAAATAGCTGTATAATTACCACTCAGGTCGAACAAGAATACAGCCAGTGCTCCAAAAGCCTCCTTCTGCTTTCTCCCAATCCAAATTCTTCCTTCCTTCTAAAGTTAACAGTTTTGGGGCACCTGGGTGGCTCAGTTGGTTAAATGTCTGACTCTTTTTTTTTTTTTTTAAGATTTTATTTATTTATTTATTTGAGAGAGAGAGAGATCACAAGTAGGCAGAGAGACAGGCAGAGGGAGAGGGGGAAGCAGGCTCTCTGCTGAGCAGAGAGCCCGGTGCAGGGCTCAATCCCAGGACCCTGAGATCATGACCTGAGCCGAAGGCAGAGCCTTAACCCAGTGAGAAACCCAGGCGCCCCAAAATGTCTGACTCTTGATTTTGGCTCAGGTCATGGTCTCAGGGTCGTGAGACTGAGCCCTACATTGGTCTCTGTGCTGGGTGTGGAGCCTGCTTGGGATTGTCTCTCCCTCTCCCTCTATCCCTCCTGCCCTGCTCATGCACTTTCTCTATTACATAAGTAAAAAAAAGAAAGTTAATAGTTTTCCTGCATTTTATGGTAGTCAATTCCTTGCTTTTTATAGTTTTGTAGCCTATGCATAAAAGACAGTGAATTTCGTTTTCCCTGTTTCTAAAGTTTTTTTTATTTTTTAAATCATATAATTTATATTTCTTTTGTGTCTGGTTTCTTTCCCACATTATGTTTATGAGATTCATTTATGTTGAATATAACTTTAAGTCCATTCGTTTTCATTGCTGTACAATATTCATTATATGAATATGTCTCAACTTGTTATCCTTTGTACTACTAACAGACATTTTTTTAAAAAAATATTTATTTATTTTAGAGAGAAAGAGCAAGAGCAAGCAAGGGTGAGTAGGGTGAGGGGCAGAGGGAGATGGAGAAAATCTCAAGCAGACTCTCTGCTGAGCTCGGAGCCCGATGCAGGGCTCAATCTCACAACCCTGAGATCGTGACCTGAGCTAAAATCAAGAGTCCAACGCTTAACCAACTGAGACTCCCAGGTGCCCCAACTAATGGACAGTTAATATTTTCATTTTTTCTTTTCAGCTTTGGGCTATTACAGATAATGCTGTTATCTGAACGAATATTCTTGTACATATCTCCCGGTACACATGTCTGTTTCTAGATGCCTAAGAAGGAGATTTATCTTTAACTAGATAACTATTTTCTAAAAAGGTTATATTAATTTATACTCTTATTAGCAGGGTATGAGAGTCCCTGTTGCTCAAATATCCTTACCAACACCATCAATCTGCTTAATCTCAGCTCTTCTGGTGGATGTGCAGTGATATGGCAATGTGACTTTAATTTGCATTTCCCTGGTTCGTAGTGTGGCCGATCACTTTTTCACATGGTCACTGGCTATCTGGATATCCTTTTTGTGAAGCGCATGTTTAAGTATCAACCATTTTTTATGGAACTGTTTTTTTCCTAATAACTTATACAAGTCCTTTGTATTTTCTGGATTGAGCCCTTTGGCAGTTATAGGCGTTGCAAACATCTTCTACTCCAAGGCTTGCCTTTTTATTCTCTTAATGGTGTCTTTTGATGGAACTAAAGTTCTTAATTTTAATGATATCCAATTTATTAATCTTCTCCTTTATGGTTAGTGCTTTTTGTGCCCTATTTAAGCAGTCTTTCCCTACGTCAAGGTCATGAATGTATTCACGTTTATTATCTTCTGGGTGTTGTTTTATTGTTTTGCTTTCACATTTAGTTCTATAGTTCACCTGGAATTGAACACTGTGTGATGAGAGAGACTGAGAAAATTGTCTTTCTCTCATTGATCTTCAATGTCATCTTTGTCATAAATCAAGTGTTCATACATTTGTGAACCTGTTTCTTGGCTTTCTATTCTAATCCACTGGTCTACTTGTCTTTTCTCGCACCAATATCACAATGTCTTAAGTACTGTGGTGTTATAAAATTACAGTATTTGGTAGCTCAATTCCTCATGCTTTGTTCTTCTTCAAGAGTATCTTGGTTATTTTAGTGCTTTGTACTTCTACTTTTTTTTTAAAGTAAGCTCTACGCCCAACATGGGGCTTAAACTCAAGACCCCACGATCAAGAGTTGCATGCTCTACCGACTGAGCCAGCCAGGCACCCCTGTACTTCTATTTTAGAATCAGCTTATTAAATTATACATACACGATCATCCATACACAGAGTTAGAATTTTCATTGGGACTGTGCATTGAATCTGTAGATCAGTTTGTGAAGAATAGCTATCTTTGAAATATTGGGTCTTCTAATCCATGAACATGGTCTAGTCCTTCAAATATTCGAGTCTTAAATTTTTGTCAATATTTTATTTATTGTTTTCCATATACATGCCTTATATATCTGTTGTAGTTTACTTCCAGGCACTTAATTTTTTTCATACTATGACAAACGATACCTGTAGTGGATTGAATGGTGGCTCCCCAAAAGATATGTCTACATCCTAACCCCCAGAATTTGTGAATGTGACCTTACTGGCAAAATAGTTTTTGCAGATGTAATTAAGTTGAGGATCTTGAGGTTGAGAAACCCTTATATCTGGATTATCTGGATGGCCCCTAAATCTAATGACAAGTGTTCTTATCGGTAAATCTTATCAGTGAAAAGCAAAGGGAGAAGGAGAAGACCACGCAAAGAAGGAGGCAGAGACTGGAGTTATGAACTAAGAAATGCCTATGGAAGCTGGAAGAGACAAGGAAGGATTCTTCCCTAAAGCCTCTGGAGGGAGCATGGCCCTGTTGATTTCAGATGTCTTGATTTTAGACTTCCAGCCTTTAGAACTATGTATGAAAGAATAAATTTCTGTTGTTTTAATCACCAAATTTGTGCTAATTTTTTATAGCAGTCCTAGGAAACAACCTGTTTTACCCAACAGCATCCTTGTTTCTCTCCAACCAACCAACCAACCAATCTCCAAAGGTATCCTCACTTACATGGCAGAGAAGGTGTACATGCCTACATGAACACAGGAGACACAAACTTTTAAAAGAAAGTAGTATTCAGATGTACCAGCTATCCTGTTGCTGTTTAATATGAATGAGGAATGTCATTTCATACATAGGCCAGCATGTGTGATACCAAATCCTGGCTCTGATCACTTATAATATCATACATAATACACTGAAAGTGAACACAATGAAGATGCTCCAAAGACAGAAAGTGGCTATGTTTCACAAATGACACTGGTAAAACCAGCAATAACTTGCCTAACATTAAACTAACCATTTTTCGGTGGACTGCAATGATGTAGCCTGTGAAGGAATTGTCAGGAAGAGATGGCATATGACCATTCACCATTCCATTTGTGAAGTTCTTCTCAGTTCCACATGGCACAACAGTGTTTGGCATTCCATTGGGTATGAATAATGGTCGGGGCAAGTCCCCATTGGTGGTTAGAGTGAACATTCCATTTGTAGATGGGGAAGAAGAGAAATCTACAAATTCAAAGATAAGTACAGCATCATAAGCTTGTGGTGCCTTCATCTTTGCTCTTTTCTCAAATAATGGGGGGACCCAGACCACTGTAGTAGAGTCTCTTTTAGCAAAGGACAGGGAGAAATCATAGTTCAAATAATAATTCTTGTTTGGAAGATTTTAATTTCAGATTTTACTTCTATAACTCACATTTAAGACTAAATAACAAAGCAAGAGTAACTGCTGGAAAGTTTTCTGTAAAGTTTAAGCAAAATTTTCTAAGAACCTCTATCAGCACCATGTTACACGCAAACTGTTCTCTTTTGTCTTCTTTTTCCTCTCTACAAATTCGTTTCTCCATTCTCTTAAAAATGTTTAGTTGAATACAGTAGTCTCTAGCTAGATGTTGCCTTTTTTTTTTAACTTTTAAAAAAATACCTTATTTTTTAGAGCCATTATATGTACACAGCAAACTAAAGAGGAAGGGTACATGGATTTCCCATATGCCCTTTGTCCCCACAAATGCAGCGCCTTCCCCGTTAGCAACACCTCCCCCAACCAAAGGGATTTATTTGTTACAAATGATGATGAAAGTTACTTTTTAAATTTAACTTAAATTAAAAATGTATTTCTTTCAGTCTCAACAGTGCTTAACACTCCATGTGACTAGTGGATATTCTATTGGATGGAAAAGATTATAGGATAGACAATGTCTATCTATGTGGTCAAAAAGACTAAGATAACCATATCAAATCACATGCAACATTAACAGTAATTCTTTTAATTTCCCACTCCAACCCTAAAGATTGTTTTGTTTTCTGATAGTATATATCTCTTATACCATCTATTGCCATGTTAGTGTCAGATAAAAAGAATTAAGAAATCTGAATTCCCGTGGAAGATTTAGTTAAGCATCTACCTGTCACTTATATTGCCTGAATTTTAGGCTTTTCATCTAAAAACTGAGGAATTTGAGCCAAATGATCATCAAGGTTTCCATCAGGCTCCAAAATTCTTTTGCCCAAATATCCTTAGCCCCAACAAATATAAATCCCCTTCGCCCAATATTTAAAGCTAAAATCAGAAGAAGGAGCTCTAGTTCTATCTTACCTGTCTGTATTGGACTAGAAGCTGAAATTGGAGATCCAGGAATGGGGATTTCAAATGCACACAAAAATCCACTCACTGAGAGCCGTACTTTTTGGTTGTCCTGAGGGAAATTCTACAGAAAAAGAGGTAAGATGAGAAGGGGGAAATTTTTCAGATAAAATGGAAAATCATCTCTCTGATACATACAGCTAATGTCTTAGATGCTTTTACCAATAAAACAAACAAAAAGACTGAATAATTTTTCTGAAAGAACTAAAAGATGAAGTCTTAATAAACTGAAAACTAACCTTACTGACAAAACCATTATCCCTTTCCATAGGAAAGAAGTATGTTGTGCATAACTGGCTCCTTAAGTTTTGTCCTTCATTTCAAGCATCTAAACCCCAAACTCAGAGAGTTCTTACCTTTGCTTTACACATGAGAAAAACATTAATTAGGTGAGTTCATTAAGAAACCCCAAAGATAAATATTAATACCAATGGTAGGAGCTCAATGCAGGGTAGGCATATTTATTATTTTATTAAAAAATGTTTTAAGCTTATTTTATTTAAATTCAATTAGTTGGGGGGTGCCTGGGTGGCTCAGTGGGTTAAAGCCTCTGCCTTCGGCTCAGGTCATGATCTCAGGGATCGAGCCCCACATTGGGCTCTCTGCTCAACAGGGAACCTGCTTCCCCATCTCTCTCTGCCTGCCTCTCTGCCTACTTGTAAATCTCTTTCTCTGTCGAATAAATAAAATCTTTAAAAAACCCTCTGCCCTTCACCCTGCTTGTGCCCTCTCTAACTCCCCCCTCCTCAAATACATGAATAAAATCTTGCAAAATAAGTAAATAAATAAATTCAATTAGTTAACATATAGTGTAGCATTAGTTTCAGATGTAGAGTTCAGTTAATCATCCAGTGCTCATTATATCACATGCCCTAACCTTAATGCCCAATACCCAGTTACTCCACCCCTCCACCCACCTAAATTTATTTATTTTTTTTTGTTCCAAGTTTTTATTTAAATTCTAGTTTGTTAACATATGGTGTAATATTAGTTTTAGGCAAAATATTTACTAAATTGCTTATTTTTTCCAGCTGGTATGCAGAAAGAATTGATTTATGTCAATTTGTCTTTGCTCTCTAACTTCTTAGTGTTTTGAAAGGCCAGGTGTATATATCCATAAAGAAACAGTAAAAGAACACATTTATAAGTATGTATAAAATTTTAACCTAGGAAGAACTCTAGTGAGCACGGTAATATAGAAGAACCATAAAGTGTAGCAGCAGTAGTCACTGGGGGAGTTCTATACTGTAGTGACATAGCTAGATTACTCCATATAGATAGCACTGGACTTATATATTTCCCTTCTTTAAAAATGCCACTATCATTACTACTTCTTTATGTTGGCAGATAACCCTTTTTAAAGTTTCTGGGATGGGAAACTTGAGAAATTTTTTTGTTCATTCTCTGTTGCGTTTTAGTATCTCCTTCAGTCATTAATTGACAAAACTGTGATTTTTTTTTATTTAAGAGATTTTATTTATCTGAGAGAGAGAGCGACAGCAAGGGGAAAAGCAGAGGGAGAGGGAACGGACTCCCTGCTGAGCACGGAGATGGCCTTGGAGCTTGATCCCAAGACCCCAAGATCATGACGTGAGCTGAAATCAAGAGTCAGCCATTCAACTGACTGAGCCATCCAGGTGCCCCGAGAAAACTGTGATCTTTAAAGGATGGAATCAAGGTTTTCTTAGAAAGAATAGTTAATATTACCTTTATGTTGGAGCCATGTACTTCTGCCAGAAGGATTTGTTCTGATTTAAGCCCACAGAGATCGCTCAGCTGTTTTTTTAATCCTGTGTACTTTTCATCCATATTTAGTCGTAGTCCATATCGTACAGGGGTAGTACCATCCAGCTTAATAACTAGTAAAGGAAAAACATCTTTTATCAGTAAAATGCAGGTTTCAATTTACAAACACTACAGCTTGGAGTGATAGAGCTGGGAGCCATATTTTTTTAATGGACACATTTATTTCCCTCCAGCATACAAGCTCCATAAGAGTAGGGATTTTTTTTCCCTGTTTTGATAACTGCTGTGTCCTATGTGTGTGTGTGAGACTTGGAAATAGCAAACATTTCAGTCTAGAATTTTTTTTAAAAGATTTTATTTATTATTTATTTGAGAGAGAGAGAACATGAGCGGAGGGAGAACAGAGGGAGAGACAGAAGCAGACCCCCTCGCTGAGCAGTGAGCCCAATATGGGGCTCAATCCCAGGACCCTGGGATCATGACCTGAGCTGAAGGTAGACGCTTAACTGACTAAGCCACTCAGGCGCCCCTCTAGAATTTTTATTTTATATGTAAATTACAATAGATGGTACTCAGGGATGATATTGAGTGCAATCATTATTTTTTGATGTTCATCTGCTATAGAAGTGTGAATGGCTTTGCAAGATTTTAAAGTTTCTAGAATGTTTGAAACTAATAGAGGAATTGATGGGTACAAGGCTTGGACCTCTATTCCAGGTCTTTCAAACCTCAAATTATTCTTAAAATTAGATTTCTAGATTATAACATGCTGGCCAATTTTTATGAGAATATATTATAAAGAAATGACTAACTTACAAACTCAGGTTACCTGAATAAGGTAAAAGACATTGAATTAAGTAATTTTTTTAGAACTTTGTGACCTACCTGTTATTTCTAAGTGCATATAACTGTCCATTGGTAGTGGCAAAGACAAAAAATTGAAAGGGTCAAATCGGACACTTATATGCCCACATGTCTTGCATCTGACTTGGGACCTCAGCTGCCCATGGAACAAATCTACAACAATCGATCTATTCCTTCTCAGATGGTTGTCCCAGGCCTAGCAAGGAAAAAAATTAGTGAATTTTTTTTCTAAAATTCAAAAGATAATTATTTCTACACAAATTCAAATAAATTGGCTAAATCTATTAGGTTTAAATGTCAAGAATATAATCCTCTGAAACTTATGTAACATTGTATATCAACTATACTCTGATAAAAAAAAATAATCCTTGGTCTTCATTTAAAATATGGAAGCTTTCTGCCTCTAAATTTACAATGTAGATATGTAATTTAAAATATACCACCTACTGAGATAGTACAGAAAACCAGTTCTTGAATGGAATGTGTCTTTCTGTTCAACCAATATGATATTAAATACAGATGGAGATCCTATTTTTTTGTTCTTACCATGGTGACAACGATGAGTATTAAAGTTCTCTGTCCATTAAAGGGCAGATAAAACATGCCTATTGGTCACTGTACACATTATTTTAGCAATTATGGGGACTCCAAGTTCTACTGAATAATTATTCCTACATTCTTTCCTAAAAGTTTACGATGTAAAAAGGCAACATTCTAAAACTTGCATTAAAGATGCTTTGTTTTGGTGTTACTGAATAAGAATTAAACAGAGAAATATAAATTCCTTCACTTCCACAGTAAAATTCTGATCACAGAATAGTTTAATTAGCATTTAAGTTGTGCGACACACATTTGTGGCCAGAACATCTGATCTATTGCTTACATTAGAAATTCAAAACCGACAAACCTCTGCAGCTACTTCCCAGTCAGGTCGGCCATCGCTGTCCTTCAATTCCACATATGGCTTCTCATGGACTCGGTTAAGATCTTCATGAAGACCATCCAAGAGAAAAGCCAGAAGTTCTTGGGAGTCTTGTTGCTGGAACCCATTAAACCTGGGAGCATATTTTGCTATGGTCCACTATAAATATAACAGGAATCAAACTCATTATTTGCTACCCCATAAAATTTGGAATGAACATGTCCCATAATTCATTCAGCATGAGAAGGTAAATAATATTTATTAGTCTGCCTCGATTTCAGCAAATATATTTTGCATAATCACGAATCTTTCTAGTCTTAATCTCAAATGACAAGGAAAAAAAGGTATTTTGGCCAATACTCTGTTCCAGTTCAGTATCATATAAACAAACAGTTCTTTAGGTACACAGATATTATTTAAGACAGGTAGGACAGAAATATTAAAATAGCATTTGCTCTCATTGAAAAAGTTCCTGTTACAGTTTTCTTTTTTCTTTTTTTTTTTTTTTAAAGATTTTATTTATTTATTTGACAGAGAGAGAGATCACAAGTAGGCAGAGAGGCAGAGAGAGAGGGAAGCAGGCTCCCCGCTGAGCAGAGTCCGATGTGGGGCTCGATCCCAGGACCCAGAAATCATGACCCGAGCTGAAGGCAGAGGCTTTAACCCACTGAGCTACCCAGGCACCCACAGTTTTCTTTTACAGTTAACTTTTCTAGTCTTGTATCCTAACTTTTATTATTAAAGGCAGAATAGCCTGTTTAAACGTGAGGACTTACTGACTAGCTTATAATCTTGGGCAAGCTATTTAACTGCCCTGGGCCTTAGTTTCCTAAGCCATAAAATGAGGATAATAATATTGCTCTATATTTTAGGACTATTTAGAAGATTAAATGAGTTAATACACATAAAGTAATTAGAGTAGTGCTTGGAAGTAGTTAAGAAATCAAAATTTTAAGCTATTATGATTATTAATTTTTAATCTAAAAAGTTTTGTATTGTTTTTAAAGATAAAAATAATCCTAAAAAATAATCCTAACTTCACTACATATAAAATTTGTATCCATGATTTTCAGTAATTACATTCTTTCTGCTTCTAATTAATTAATTAATTAAAGATTTATTTATTTATTTGACACAGAGAGAGATCACAAGTAGGCAGAGTGGCAGGCAGAGAGAGGGGGAAGCAGGCTCCCTGCTGAGCAGAGAGCCCGATGCGGGGTTCGATCCCAGGACCATGAGATCATGACCTGAACTGAAGGCAGAGGCTTTAACCCACTGAGCCACCCAGGAGCCCCTAATTAATTTATTTTTTAATTAGGCTCCATGCCCAGTGTGGAGCCCAATGGGGGACCTAAACTCCATCACCCTGAGGTCAAGACCTGAGCTGAGATCAAGAGTTAGATGCTTAATCGAATGAGCCACCCAGGCATCCCTCTTCCTGCTTTTTAAAATTCTACAGATGGGGGGCCTGGATGGCTCGGTTGGTTAAGTGTCTGCCTTTGGCTCAAGTCATGATCCCAAGTTCCTGGGATCAAGCCCAGGGAGCCCGCTTCTCCTTCTCCCTCTGCTTGCCGCTCCCCCTGCTTGTGCTCTCTGGCTCTCTCTCTCTCTCTCTGTCAAATAAATAAAATCTTTAAAAAAAATTCTATAGATAGAACTAATTATCTTAGTAATGTTAAAAAATGTACTGAGTATCATTAACTAGGCTCAGAGGTATACCTTGCAGTTAAAATATTGCTAACAGTAAAAGACTAACAAAGGAAGATTCCCTATGTATACAAGATATGTGATAAATTAGTAAACTGAATGACACCCCAAATTTAGACTATGACTTTGATCATTTCGTAACACTACATCTACAACAGTATTTTGCATACATTTGAACAAGTAAAAGTATCTGACACCTAGTTTATGTCTCATGAAAGATCTAAAACACATTAAACTAAAACTAAAAAGCGAAACATAAAAAGCATGTAGAAAAAAATCAGTTACTTAAACACTGCTTAGGACTTGATACTTCGGTATTATTTTAATCTGCTTACCCGAAGCTTTAATGGGGCAACATTCTTCTGAGTTCCACTCCAAAGTTCCTGTACTAAATCCCCATAGCATTTAGCCATATGGCCCTTCATACCAATGGGATTCGTCCTGGAAGTTTGAGAGGAAAATTTGTTGCCAAAGGTTCTCATAAATCACAATCACATGGGCACAAAAATGTCTAGCATCTATTTTCTCACATCAAAATTTCTTTTTAAAACTAAATTTCTATTTAGTATTTCATACTAAATAGGGCAAATAAGAAGACTTTTCTCCCCCAGGGTGAAGAAAGAGATTTAAGTGATAGTGGGTTCATATCAAAGTCATAAAGAGAGGGCAATGAATCAAGAATATTACCTGTTGAGTTCATAAAGATGTCTCCCTGAGATAAAATACTGTGTCAGTGGCTGTGTGTTACTAACACACTGGATACTTGAGTTCATGAAGCAAGTGTTTCCCAGGTTACTCAGACCGGTGGCTCCTTTTTCTGTGGGAACTAGAACAAACAATATGAGAACGAAGCCTAACTATAGAAAGATGTCACAGGTAGACCAAATAGTTACTTGTATTTGATGCAATGATTTTTATAATTTTTTTAATCAGCTAAATGGAGCTAATACTTCTTTATCTGGTCTTGGAATACTAAAGTAGAGGTTTTTCATAGAGTATCACTGGCAATCACGATAATCCAAGCTCATTTGTGATCTAAAATTAGCTATGATTCTCTTTAACTGCTATGACAGTGTTTTACAATTCAAACAATTCTCTCCTAGTATTAAGTCCTTAAAAATATATAAATTATATAATTGCAAGGTTAGAAAAAAATTTGATGCTTCAGGAAAAAGAAAAAGGGGTCCTAATCACTTCTGAACTAGAAAGCCAAAAGTTGTTAACACCTCAATAGTTGAGAAAAGAAAAAAAGAATAATCTTAAAATAATCTCTTTAGAAATAATTAACCAGAGACTTACCCTTGTGTCTATCTATTTTACTACTGTTTGCTATAAAGGACATTTCCTCAGGCCAACTCATATCTTTGTTGCGAACTGGAAAGACAGAAAGAATGCGTTAATTTCTTATCCATTCAAATCACACCTACTCAATTGCTTCTGTTTAAAAAAAAAAAGTTTTTATTTCTAAATCAGAAACTGAAAAAAAAAATTGATTTAATTTTAGTAATTGATTCTGAAACCCTTCCAACTCTTTATACTGGGGACTTTATAGTCACTTGATTAGAATTCGTTGGTAAGGTATTCCCTCAATTACCTACCTGAATTAAAATTATACTCAAACAGCTATAGAAGTAATTAAAGCTCTTAAACTTAATGCATTAGAATTATCATCACAATTCCTTCTTAAATTATGACAATCGTCAGAGTAATTTATTTTAATACAAAGGCACCCTGCAATGTTTCCAAAAATCTTGAAGGGAAAAGAAACATTTTTTTTAAATGTTAGTTGTTTGTTTGTTTGTTTGTTTATTTATTTATTTATTTATTTATATTTATATTTATTTATTTGACAGAGAGAGGAGAGATCACAAGTAGGCAGAGAGGCAGGCAGAGAGAGGGAAGCAGGCTCCCTGCTGAGCAGAGAGCCCGATGCGGGGATCCATCCCAGGTCCCTGAGATCATGACCTGAGCCGAAGGCAGAGGCTTTAACCCAGTGAGCCACCCAGGCGCACCGGGAAAAGATACATTTTAAGTTTTCAGTGACATGCCCATGCCAGTGTGTAGATCTATGTGTGAATATACAAGTAAGTTCTGTTGGTGAGTGACCAGCGTTGATGACTAATGAAAGCCTCTGCCACTATGCCAGAAAGTTAGTTTTCTTACTCAAACTCAAAAATGTAGCTTGAAATTTTGTAAACCTATAACCGAATTCACTTGTTCCTACCTAATGTTTCTATTCCTTGCCAACCAATGAATGCAGACATATTTTTCTTTTAAAGCAATTTAGATAGTATGTAGAATTACATAAGAGCTTAATGGTTTTTCTTACTATAAAGAATATAATGATCAATAGTCAGAAAAATTATAAAATAGATTATTAGTAACTAAATCTTTAAATTCTTTCCCTAAAATCTAATACAGATGCATGCTTCCATCTCATACCTTCAATTACCAGATGCTGCTCATCTTGGATTTTCAAATATTCCAATCTATGATCCTCATCATCCAGAAGAGTAAGGTAATTCTGTGTATGGAAGGGGAAATGTTTTTGTTAATTTGATTACTAAACTTGAAACAGAAAAGGAAATAAAAATGAATGATAATTAAACAATTTAAACACATCCTTTTAGTTCCATAACTCATGTGACATATCTGGCATATTATAGTTGTTCAGAAATATTTATAATTTAGGTGGCAAAATGAGAGAAAACAATGTCTACTTCATAAACAAATACTCTATGTCTCTAAAACAAAATCATAACAGAATTTTGGGGAGATGAGAAGACTCGTCATACACCAAACCAAAATTCATTGAGATTTAGATTTTCTGAAGCACTTGCACAAAATAAATTTTCTTTAGTACCTAGTATGAAATTCAGTAAACATGCTTATGATCAAGATGAAACTTACTAGGAACGAAAAATACAAAATCAAAGTTCTACAGTAGAATTACATGTTTTTGTTTGTGCTCACAAAATTAAGTTATTTAATTCTAAGGGAGATACTATTATGTTGCCCGCTTACTCATGAGAAAATTGAGACAGTTAAGTGACTTGCTCTGGGTTATACAACTAAACAAGTGGCAGGGCCAGGATTTAATCCCTAGCAGTGTGGCTCTAGGAACTGTGCTCTTAACTATTATACTATACTGCCTCTCAATGGTGATCACAGGAGGATATAAGGAGGGAACAATGGAATACAGAACTGGTTAAAACTACTTATGATCCAATTTCAGGGTATAATCTGAAAACATATTACATATGTTAGGAAGACTATATAAGCAATTAATAGTACCTCTGAGGAGGATGGAAGACGGGTAAGAGGATGAGAATGAAGAATTTTCAGTATATACTTCTGTACTGTTTGGATCTTTTCAGCATGTGTACAAGTCACCTTACAACCGGAAATGACTTACCTCACTGTTGTAGAGCCACAGGCGCATATCTTCCTCTTTGATGCGTAGTCTTTGAGACAGATATTCATGAATTTCCTTGATGGTCTGCATTCGACTAAAACAGCCTGTATAGGCTAAGACCCGCTTTAATGGTGCATTCGGAGAAGGTACATTTCCTATGGTCATAGTAATCATAATGAGGAAAAAGGTAGATGTTAAAAAAAAAAAAAAAGGTACCCCATTCAGCAATGATTGTTTTAGGAGATGATGATGAGAAATGAGAATTATATGTTTAATAATTTTATAAATTAAGAAGCTTTAAAATGAAGACAGGAGACCAACTGTGTTAAAGTAAGTTCAAAGCCTTAACTTTGAAAGGAAGAGCAACAAAACCAGAGGCCCAAGTAACAGGCAGTATTTGGATCCCAAGAGGAGTGGCAAGTATCAACAACAGACACTGGTATCTTGGCTGCCCTCAGCAGGGTCACACTCAATAGCAAAATCAATATTCAATGTAAGTATGGGGAAGATCATATGGGACTGGATTTGAATTCCACAGATAACGAATTCATTAAAAAGAATTCCACAGAAAATTGGATTCGTTAAAAAGAAAACCACTGGCCCCAAATGGGATCATTTACATTAAAGCTCTAAGTCCATAAACCAAGACTTAATACCTAACCTAAGTACAGTTTCAAACCCCTAGAAATGTAACTTTTAACCAGTCACATGGGAATTTCCAGGTCAGTACTAGGAAATTTGATAGACCCCTACTATACCCTTTAAGAGCAAGACGTTGCCTAAAACAATGGAATCTTTGTGAATAGTTTCCTTTTTTCCACTCCCTCTCTACCTTTAAACCCCCCCTTTTTTTCTGTAGTTCTTGGGAGCACCCCTCTACTTGCTAGAAAGGATGTTGAAAGATTCATAAATCAATTAATAAAGCCAATTAGATCTTTAAAATTTACTTGGTTGAATTTTTGTTATTTAACAACCTGATCCACTTTCTTAAAATAAACCATCTTTGAATTACTAATCCCATCACTCTCAGTAATTAAGTGTCCCAATTACCTGGCACAGTAGTACAATTACACAAAGAACTTTTACTTAAAATTCTAAATAGGCATAGACTCTACAATGCCCAAACAGAGTTTAAAGTGAAACCAAGAACCTTCCCGTGACAAAAAAAAAATCGCCCTGCTGAAAAGGTAGGAGGCGAGAAAACCATATGGCCTGCCTGCAAAATAAGATGACAGCAGACATGATCTTGACTTCCAAGAGGGCTTAAGAAACAAAAAGAATGACAATAAAGGGAAAGAAAAAGTGAAGTAAGAAGATATCAAGTTTAACCACCTGCTACTTCAAAAGAGAAGGGGGATGAAGTGACAAGACATTATGGAAGTCAAAAATAGGTTGATAAAACAATCAACTAAACCTTGGTTAACTATTCAGCCAAAAACTCAGGCAAGAGCTGTAGCTTAAAATGTTCCTCTCTAGCTATAGTAGGTTACAGTTAACTGAGCAACCCAAGACAAAAATAAACTTAGCATATCAATATAATCCATCTAGGGTACAATTATACATGCCAGGTAATTTTCCACCCATCCAATGGAGACATAGCTTTTTTCCTCTTATTAAATGCCTTTGAGTCTTTCAACTACTAACCAAAGTAGAGAAAAGTATTAGTATCATCTGCTTTTTAAAGAGCTTCCAAAAAGAATTCACTCACCTAAAATAGGCTGAAAAACCATGTAAGAAACAAAGACCCTGTAATCTTATCTGCCAACAAGGCTACATTTAAATCATTGTTAACTGTGTCACAGTTTGTACACCCATCACTTCAAAAGTTAATAAAAGAGTCTAGCAAACAGCCCTAATACATTAATGAGAAAGATGAAAAATATGTTATGGCAGAACAAACCCCAACCATGATCAATTTTTAAACATAGTCTAGAAAATTTTTTACTATCAGCAAGCAAAGGATAATTCCTAACAGAAAATAAAAGAGCAAAATTTTCCAATTATACATCAGAGGATTAGTTATAAGATTACAGCAAGAAAGCATATTTTCATAAACTTCAAAATGATTAATGATTGATTTCAGAACTAATTAGTAAGGAATAAAATTTCAAATTAAGAATAAATTTGGAGCATAACTACCCAGTTCTAGGATTCAGAAGCATTTGCAAGTGTAGTGTCCAAGACAACTTCATTGTCTTAAGCCACATAAGAAATTTATTTGAATTCTAGACAGTTTTTATAGCATAGCTCATTAAGCAGGCAACCACTTATTACACATAGTTTTGTGTTTTGAATAGCACCAACAAATCTAGTGGAATTTACAGAAACAGCAAAAATCTAGGATCAGCACAAGAGTTACAAAGAATACTTACTAAAAGCGCAACAACACATCTTGCCTCTCATGTTATCTTTCAAAGAGAATTGAGAAAGATATATGCTGTGGGTGCCATGGAAGCAAGGCAAATACTCTTATTCAACGGAAAATTAAATCAAGAATGTTTCATAGTGATTCTGTTTTCACTGTTCCTTGATTTTGACATTTTCCCCAAAGACAAAGTTTGGTTAGACAGAAGCCAATGCTTTGCTATAATTCTTACTGAACAGTATGTGTAAGGCTCTCCATATATTATGTGAATAAAACCTTAATTTAAGGAAGACATAAAACCATTCGATTTCAAAGGAGGAATGGTGCTTATAGGGTTGGTTTGGGTTCATAGGTAGCTCTTGCATCCTAAGTTATATTAATAACATTCTGGCATTGTTACACAAAGTCTCATTATTTCTGCTGAAGAACAATGTCAAATATTTGCAAAGCAAAAGCATAGAGCAAGTCCTGCCTGTCAATAAAATTTAGTATCACAGAGAAATCAAAGGGGAACTTTATGCATCTAATACATTAAAATGGGGACTTATATGTCATTTTGATAGGCTTGATGTTTTTCAAAGCAAATGTGCCATTTTAATTTTCAAAAATATATTCTTCACTTTATAATTTCTATCTCTTATAAAGGCTCCTTGGACCAACCATGAGAAATGTATCATGTTTTGCCAAAAGAGTCCCAAAAAAACACCAATAAATAAACAAAAATATGATACTGTGAAAGAAACTACTTTTCAGAAATTTGAGTGGAGTTGAAATTTGAGTGGAGTCGACTGGTAGATTCTAACTTAGGGCCATTTATAATGGCTTTTTTCCAAAGAAAAAAAGTATGTGAAATATATTTATTTATTTTCTTTGTGTGCTTACAAACCAGAAAAGGAAACAATTCTTCTCAGTTTGATGCTGAGACTTTGCCACTACCCCATCTAGTCTTGCGCATGACCATAGATCTAAGCCCCACAGATGATTTACTGGTTCTGTATGAAAGTAGATGGGAATATGTGTTAGTACAGTGGCACCAGACTTTGAGCAACTTGGTTGTTTTTGTTTTTTAAAGAAATGCATGGTATTCTTGCTGCATTCTTAAGTTACCTCTTGGTAAATGCTGAGGAAACATTCTCAGGCTCATCATACCCATATTCACCCAGATGTTAGACTGCTGTGTCCGAGTGGCAGGCTGCTGTCTTAGGAAGAGAAGGTATCGAGGAAATAACTCCAGCTCTGGGATTTCTGTCTTGCTATTCTTGATCACCTATTGTTATAAAAGATATAATGTGATCACTATAAAAGAAAGAAAATTTGTCATTTTTTATCAAATTTCTGAGATTTATTTTGAAACTAAAATGTTCAACAGGTTCACTACCTGTATTTGTTTACGATATAATTTGATTACAGAGATTAATAGATTTAAATTACATGGTTTAAATACTCTCATCTTGTTTCTTTAACACATATAAAGAGTATTATAAATTTGCTTAAAATTTTATTTCTTTTATTTGTAAGGATAAAAATGTTTTCATATAAAAATTTGCTAGGTTCTACTATAACTGGTTTGTTCCATGTATTTTTGTCTATGATTAAGAAAATTACATTGGATGCACAAAATTGAGATTCATGTTGAAACAGGATTTTTTAGTAACCCTGTTCAAATAATGTGCTTGCCAGCCCAAAGATACAGGAAAGCATTTCATTATAAAAATACTGCTGTAAGAGTTTTAACGGTAGAACATTATCGATTTAGTATTCCAAGGATAGCAGGATTAACATACTTTAAAACACAAAATCTTACACAATCTTTAAGAGTCTCAAGTGATCAGGTTTTATTTTATTTCCCTCTGCCCTAGTAACCAATGTCTTCTTTTACAGAGCATTTTTCAATATCAAGAGGGGGCAGTAAAGAACCAAATGAAAACAATGCTACAAACCAAACCTTTAGGACTTTTTCTCAACAGTATTCCGCATATTCTGATATGATACAATATGGCACTTGAAAAGCTCCATTAGGGAGCTTTTTTGAAAATGATACTACTTAAATGATAAGCAGTAAAAGGGCTCTCCCTGATAATCTAAGACCGCTGGAAGAAGTCTGTCCACTCTTAGGCACAGTTACAAAGCCAACCATAATGTCTTATAAATTCAGTTTAATATGAGTTGAGGAAAGATTAGTAATTCAGTATTGGTAATTGTCAGGCTATATAAAAAAATACTTTTGGCAGAATCTGAACTGATAATGAAGTAGTTTTTATAACATGCATCTTGTTTGCCAAGATAACAAGTGATTTTGTGAAAAATTACAAATTAACAATTTTTTTTTTACAAATTAACAAATTCTTATGCACATACAAAGATACCTATTTAATTACTTTAATTATTCTTGTCTTTGAACTTGTTAACTTCAGTGGCAACTGGCAAGCAATAGATGCAATTCCATGTGCAAGAATTTACCTTAAAGAGATCATCACGCGTTTGGAAAAAACCCTGAGATCAAGACTTGAGCTGAGATCGAGTCGGATGCTTAACCAACTGAGCTACCCAGGCACCCCAAAGATATTTTTAAATAAATAGTATGACTTGTGTAAGTATGAAGATAAATGCACTCATTTTTAACCTTGCCATGGCAACACATTTAGTATTCTCTCTACCTGAAAACACCATCTTAAATTTTTTTTGCAGCATTTTTTCCTGAAATCAGGCAAATGTGTCATATTTAGAGATGAAAAATATTCTATCAAGGCAGCAAATGCAGCTTTGATCTAGTAAAATTACTTTAATATTTGTTTGACATCAATGTAAAAAAACATGACCTTGTGTGAGGCTTTGAAAAATCTCATTTAATGATGATGATATTAGCAATTGTCAACATTTACTGACCACTTTCTGTAAATCAGATGCTGTGGTAATCATACGTAATATTTAATTATCAAAACAACTCTAGTGAAGTAGATACTGTTATTTCCATTTTACAGAGGAGGAAGAAACTAAGATTTAGAGATTGGAACACTGGTAATCCAAATCTGGGCAGGCTCTAAAACATCAAACTATATATATGTCAAACACAATTACCACAGTGTTTTCCCAGATATATTCCAGATACAGAATATTAAGATAGAGCTGGAAAGTCCCAGAAATTAAGTGACTAACTGAAGTACTACCCCAACTTCCAACAAATAAAGTATGTATGTATATGACTATGTATATTTGTATTTATAGGTATCTTCTAGGAGTTCTGATGCCAAATAGAGTAGGAACCTTTTGGAGACAACAAACTCAAAGCCCAAATTCCTGATTCTGACTTAAACACAATTTTTAATAAACATAATTATTAATAAATAAAAAATCAACACCAAAATTATAGACTAAGGCTTTATAGCCGACTTTTACTCTCTTTGGAAGTAATCTAAGTTACTGGATCTCATTTATGCCAACTTTTTTGGTATAAGAAAGTTCTATCTTGGACATTATATGAGAGTGTCTCTTGATCCATGAAAGGAACCTTCTTACAAAGTATTTTACTGCACTGACAATGCAAAGAGTATTCAGGGTATGAGTCCTGTTGCTTACTGTATAAGCCCAACAGTATAATGGTACAGTTAACTCACTAATATTTTGTTATTATATTCTTCAAGTCTTTTAAATTACTTTAGAGCATTTTATTTATGCTCTGAATGACTCATCCTAGTAATGGCAACAATCAGAATTCACTTGCTTGCATCCTATTATGATCATTTTTGTGTCCTTCCTTCAAAAAGACAAAACACAAAAATCCACCAACTAGGGGCACCTGGGTGGCTCAGTCATTAAGTGGCTGCCTTCGGCTCGGATCATGATCCCAGGATCCTGGGATCAAGCCCTGCATTGGGCTCCTTGCTCAGCAGGAAGCCTGCTTCTCCCTCTCCCACTCCCTCTGCTTGTGTTCCCTCTCTCACTTTGTCTCTCTCTATCAAATCAATAAACAAATTCTTCAAAAAAAAAAAAAAAAAATCCACCAACTACGGGATGAACCAGTCCCCAACTGGATGTCTGTGTGGTTAATAAAAATAACAGTTTCAGAAGTATCATTGCACCATTTCCCCTATATTCACTGAACTTTTTGGCACTGGCTCTCAGACTTCTGCTCCAGCTTAAGCCCTACATTATTCTAAAGTCTATGTTTATATGGATGACTTATTTAATAGCCTAGCTTCACAATCCCTTGCCTTTATTTAGTCCAGTGACTATTTCCTCCACTCCAGGCAAGCCACCCACTTCCACAGGCACATCGCTGTAGAACTGGTACTAATACATCGTTTGGTAAATGTATGAATAAATGAATAAATGTAAAGGAACCTAAATTTTGTCCAACTAATTTACAGGTACTGAGTACTCTGCTGTCGTAAGTAAGAACTAATTTGTGGATAGTGAGATTCATATAGAAAAGTAATGGAAGACCCAAACTAGGACTGTTCCTTATATAAAGCACCACCGGTTATACTTACGGGTCTAGGTAGAGCCAGGTTTGCTCCATACCAGTGATAAAGCGCTCTCCACACAGGTTCTGGGACCATTTCGTAATCTCTTCCGTGGATCAGCTGTGGGGTTCGTTTTAACCGTCCTCCTTCTAGTGTTAGCGACGTAGCCTTAGAAAGAATTGAATACAAATGTTGATTTTTAATATTTTTAGTATTACAGTCTCTTGTGTTTTAACAAAATCTAGACAGAGGATAACAAACACATATATCACTACTCAGTTTCATGTTATTGGAAAATAATTTTCTAAAAGAGATTTTTATTTTTAACTTTCAAAATAGATTTAAGAAAGAGAACTCAAAGCAAATCATTTGAGAAATCACTGGAGCATTTGGTAATAAGACTGGTTTTCACAGATTTCTTTTAAACAACAGAAAATATTATTTTGGAAAAAAAATTCCACATACACATAAAACTACATTTTCACAGTAGCTGTCCCAAGTAAGAATATTTCTAAGGATTACTACACTGCTTCTATGCAATTACTAAATCATAAAATATCCTCAAAGAAATATACTATGCAGAGATATCAACATACAACAGGTTAATTTAATGAGCCATGAATGTACGAATGTCATGCTATACATTAAACCCCCTAGAATGAAATTTATTTGCCACTTGAAAGAGAATTATTTTAAGTAGATGTCATATCACCTACCTTTACAGGTTCTTGAGTTACTAGTGGCTGGTTATCAATAGCCCCTGGTTTCTGAGGATTGAGATGCAACAAAATATTCCCATTGGCTCCTAGCAAACACTGATTGTTATTGTCAGAAGTGTTATGTTGTCGAGCAAAGCACATATCTGCCCCTGGTGTGGCAGAATACAGAAAGCCTGCAAGGGAAAAGAGGATGGAATGTCTTCATTTTTAGTTATTATACATAAATAGGCTTGAAGATATGAACTCAATGTCCATGTATTAGATTAACACTATTTTTCTGTTGGCATGTCAGCACAGTGTAAGATTGTGACAACTCTGTAGAAGATAGGAAATATATAAGTAATCTTTCTGGACAATACCTAGCATAACACTAGGCAGAAGAAAAGCTTTTAAAAACTGTTACCAAATGAGGCACCTGACTGGCACAGTCGGGTAAGTGTCCGACTCTTGATTTCAGCTCGGGTCATGATCTCAGGGTCGTGAGATCCAGCCCCATGTCAGGCTCCTTACTCAGCGTGGAGTCTGCTTGTGATTCTTTCTCTCTCTCTCCCTCTGGCCCCCACTCCCCTCACCCCCCATTCACGTGCTCTCTCTCTAAAATAAATAAATACAAATCTAAAAAACAACAACAAAAAACAAACACCACCAAACTGTTACCAAATGAACATCTGGCCAGCCTCTTAAAATATCTAATAATTCACAAGAATTACACATCCTCTGATAGAAAAGAAAGAAATATGGCCAAACAGCTGGGCTCTCACACAGTCAGAAGGAGTTAATTCTTCTTTTCCACCTGTCAACACATTCCAAATGTTCTTAATAGAGTGGTTCTAAGAAGTCTCTAAACCAAAGGGAAGGAGCTAGAACAGGAACTCTTAACAGAAGAGTGTCAGAGAGGAGGGAACTTTCCTAATAATTTCAAAGGAAGGCATGCCAGGTTACAACAGAAAAATGCACAAAGAAAAATGATTAATGATGACTTAAGAGTTGTGAACCTCGATGGTATTTTAAGGTATTTCAACTCTGAACTATAGACTAACCATTCTAGCCATCAATCGGGTAAACATTCTAGCCATCAGTCACTTTAAATCTTTCGTCTGCAGCACTGCTCAGCCTATGGATAGCACAGGTCAGAGTAAGCACATATCAAAAAGGACCTTATAGAAGGTTAAAAATAATCTTGGTGTTAAAGCTCAGAGACAGAACTTCTAGGACTGCTGAATGATCCCTATAATATCAGATGGGAAACAAGAAGGAGTAGATTCTACAAAGACCTTTGTAGAGAAGATGTTAGCTCTGCCCAATTTGCCGGATCTCAGAGATGAAATAACAAGACTAAGGTTGAGAGTACTGCCACTGTTATCAGCAGAGGGATCAGCTCAACTCAGCTCTGCCACAAAAATATCAGAGCATTTTCCCCAAATGTGTAGAAACAGAGTTTTAGGTAGGTACCAAGGACTGTAGAGGATTATGGGAAGCATTATGACTTTTTCTCAATAGTTTCACAAAATAATCTCCCAGTTTCAGCCTGAAACGTCTGTAGAATCTGATATGAGGGTGCATTTAATCCAATGAGGCAGAAGGAGTCTTGGAGATGGAATTTTAGATTTTCTCAAAAACCATCTTTCCAAATTATTGACAAAATAATTTAATAGCAATATGGAGAGAAGTAGTTTTAATCAATGAAAACAGTGAAAATATTTTCTCTTTCTTTCTTTTTTTTTAACAAATGAACTTATTTATTTTAAGTAGGTCTACGCCCAATCTGGGCCTTGAACCACAAACCCTAAGATCAAGAGCTGTGTGCTCTACTGACTGAGTCAGCCAGGTGCCCCAACAGTAAACATATTTTCAAATTGAGAGATTAATGAACTAGAATATAGAAGAGTTTCTCTTTGTAAAGCTACTAATATATTCAAGAATTTTATAATTGACCGTTTCATTGAAAACTCATTTCCGTGAATGGAAGCCTGGTTATATCCTACGAAGCACATTCTCTGACAAAGTATACTCCTTTAAGAAGTGACCCTGAATAAACTTTATGGGAAACAAGCCATACTTACCACCGCCAGCAGTTTCTGAGGCTTCAGATGCAGAAGAAACGTTATCTGAAAATTTCTCTTCTGTGGTGTTCACATAACTGAGGCTCCCTCCTCCGATTCTATCTTCACTCTGCTCTATACAATGTACTGCTGTTCCAAATGAGTACTTTCCTCCATTCAGAACAGATGATGGCTCAATTACAACAGGGCTGGCATCCTAAAAAATCATGAAGTCAGAGATTAAAAGGTACAATTTAATAATCCAAGAACTAAGCAGGCTTCAAAAATGAATTTCCAAATTATCTATTGCTTCTAATCCTCTGTAGTTAGCTACCGCCAATTAAGAACATTTTAATGTGTAACTAAACTTCAGTTTTTTCAAAGGGCAAGAGTGTATATAAATAAAATTGGTAAAGCAGACTGGGAACACATACTGCAAAGGCCTCTGTGACACAAAGTGAGTGAGTGATGTATGTACATATGAGTTTATTTATTAAAAAAATTTTTTTAAAGATTTTATTTATTTATTTGACAGAGAGAGAGAGCACAAGTAGGCAAAGTGGCAGGCAAAGGGAGAGAGAGAAGCAGGCTCCCCACTGAGCAGGGAGCCCCACGCTGGGCTCAATCCCAGGACCCCGGGATCATGACCCAAGCTGAAGGCAGATGCTTAACTGAGTCACCCGGGCGCCCCTGTTTACTTATTATTTTTTAAAGTAAGCTCTACGTCCAATGTGGACCTTAAAAGTGTGACCCTGAGATCAAGAGTTGCATGCTCTGGGGCGCCTGGGTGGCTCAGTCGTTGTGTCTGCCTTCAGCTCAGGTCATGATTCCAGGGTCCTGGGATCGAGCCCCACATCAGGCTCCCTGCTTGGCGGGAAGCCTGCTTCTCCCTCTTCACTCCCCCTGCTTGTGTTCCCTCCCTCAGTGTCTCTCTCTCTGTCAAATAAACAAAAAAAATCTCTGGGGGTGGGGGGAAGGGAGGCCCTTCTTACTCATGGGAGGGTCAGCCTTTTTAAAAAAAAAAAAAAAAGGGGGAGCGGGGGTTGCATGCTCAACCGACTGAGCCAGCCAGCCAGCCAGGTGCCCCTGACACAACTAATTTAGGCTTTTTTCTGCTGAAAACTGAAAATCATGGAAGGTTTTTTTTATATTAAAAAATTAAATAATATTTATTCTTTTTATTATTGCAGATTACATTGTCACTGTAGGAACTACAGAAGAATATCATAAATATGCTAAACGATCCCATCATTTAGCATTAACTACAGTTGATATTTTGATGTGTTTTATATTTTTTTGTGACTGAAAACATACACATACATCTAAAAAATAAATAGCATGGATTATATAGTTAGAACAAAGTGCAGCGCTCTGACTTACCAGCTATGTGACCTTTCACGATAATTTTTTTCTAAGTAGACTCCACGCCCAGTGTGCAGCCCAACACATGGCTTGAATGCACTACCCTGAGATCAAGACCTGAGCTGAGATCAAGAGTCAGATACTTAACTGACTCTTGAGCCACCCAGGTGCCCCCACAATAAGTAAATTTCTAAGCCTCGGTTTCTTCACAGGTAAAAATCAGGATAATATTAGTATCTATCTCAGAGTTATAGTCTCGAAGATTACTCGAATCTCGAAGATTACTTGAGCAACACATGTAAAGTGCCTGTCGTCTAGTAAATGTGAACTATCATTCTGGTTGCTATACAATAGGTATTACATTTAAACACAGCATACAGTTTCTTTTTCTTTCACTTAACATTATATCTGCAGGATTTTTCTGTGAGAGGCTTTCAAATGGACAGTATAATCCATTTTTTGCTTTAAAAAGTACTCCACAGCCTGATAATTCACAGACATGTACCCATGCGGCAAATAATACACTATAAGTTAATGAAAAATAAATTTAAAAAAAAAGTACCTCACAGAAAGGACTAGAGGCAGAAATGGAAAATGGAGACACAAGTTAGAGGGCTCCTATAATGTGGCACCTGGGTGGTTCAGTTGGTTAAGCATCCAACTCTTGATTTCAGCTCAGGCCATGATCTCGGGGTTGTGGGACCGGGTCCTGTGTCGGGCTCCTTGTTCAGTGGGAGTCTACTTGAGATTCTCTCTCTCCCTCTCCCTCTGCCTTTGCCCTTCCTGCATGGTCTCTCTCTCTCTCTCTCTAAAATAAATATAAATAAATCTTAAAAAAAATAAAGTGTTAAAAAAAGAAGTCTCCTATAATAACTCAAGGCAAGAGATGATAAGGTAATAAACCATAAAGCTAGATCCAGAAATAAGGAGATGGAGAGAGGAACATGGATTAAGGATATGTAATAGGTGAAAAAATTTGACAACTAATTGTGTATAAAAGAGAGGCGAAGATAATTCCAAGGTAGAACCTGAGGTGCTGGCGTAGATGACTAGATGGGAGTTGACACCTTTATAAGATGAAGTTTATGAGTTAATGGGATCATTAGGGGGAATGAGCTTATTTTGGGATATTCTTGTTTGAGTTACCTGGGACACTTGAGTCTTGTGCTCAGGACAGAAAAAAAGGCAGAATATAAAACTTTGAAGCTCAAGAGCCTTCCTGAAGCATAAGAACATGTATGTAGAATAAGTAGAGAACAATATTTATAAAATTGGTAATGTAAGAATCTAGAGTCTGAATGATGGAAGAAAAATCAAGAGATTGTACAGTACCAGGAGCTGACACTACTAGCACAGAATATCTACTAAATTTAGTGATAGAGAAACAGAAAGATAAGACTCTGAGAATGTATTATCTATGAATGTTTTAGAAGATAAGCATATTTGTAACTGAGAGGATAAAGAGAAAGACTAAAGGGATTTACAGTGAGACAAGATCCAAAAGGCATCTGAGGAGATAGGCAATAGTATGCGTAGAAGAACTCAAGTGGCATTCAATAAACACTGACATGCATTTTATAGAGAAAACTGATTCCTGGAGGCACTGCTTATAAAGCAAATGACCCAACCCAAGAAAAACATCCAATTTAAAATATGAACTCCAAGTAACATCATAGCGATAGCACAGTGGGGCCTTTAGTTTCTTTTAATGCAATTAGAGAACCCCTAATTTTAGCCCAGAGAGACACTGGATCAACATTTTACTAGATGCTTTCTCCTCTATGATCTATAAGCCAGGTGAATACTATCAATTTATAGATCCTTCAGAAGCCAGCTCTGAAGAAACTTCAATGCCTTTAACTGAAAGAGTGGCAAGAAGAATGAGAATAAAACCTAGGTTCTTTCTACAGACCAATTCACTTTTGGGATTAAACTTTTTAAAATAGCAATTGTTAAAACTGCAAACAACTCAGAAGCATATAGATTCTTTATTACGGATCCTAATGTTGGCATCTTCTATCAATTAGTAAGTTTCCTAAAGTATGGGAAAGGTACCAGATTATTTTGGGTATTAAATAACCTAGTTCACAGTGAAAAAGTTATTCTCTATTCAATTCTCTCTCAATCCTCTAATTACTTCAAGGAAAGGGTCCTCGTTTGGTACTAATGTGCTAATCTAATACTTGATCTGCTAACGTAACACCTGATAATTTCTCTTTTTAGCAGAGAACAGACCTTAATACTAGTCTTTAAAGGGCAACACTATTTAGCTGGAATTTGATATTATATCTTATTTTCACTGAATTTATTTTTATTTTGACCTTCTATTTCTGGAGTGTGACAGTGATTTTCTTTTTAAAGATTTTATTTATTTGACAGAGAGAGAGATCACAAGTAGGCAGAGAAGCAGGCAGAGAGGGGGGGGAAGCAGGCTCCCACTGAGCAGAGAGCCTGATGCGGGGCTTGATCCCAGGACCCTGAGATCATGACCTGAGCTGAAGGCAGAGGCTTTGACCCACTGAGCCACCCAGGCGCCCCATGACAGTGATTTTCTATTTAAGATGCTGATATAAAGTTTATTTTAAAAATAATTTATTTACATAAAAATGATAAAGTTATTTAAATAAATACATTAAGCAAATAATTACACAGGCATTATATGGCAAAATATGATGGCCATAGTATATAAATGACTAAAAACTGGGACTCTACTTTAAATATGGATTTGGGGTGATTAGGATTTTATTTCTTTTCTTTTTTTTAAAGATTTTATTTATTTATTTGACATAGAGATCACAAGCAGGCAGAGAGGCAGGCAGAGAGAGAGGGGGAAGCAGGCTCCCTGCTGAGCAGAGAGCCCGATGCAGGGCTCGATCCCAGGACCCTGAGATCATGACCTGAGCCGAAGGCAGAGGCTTTAACCCACTGAGCCACCCAGGCGCCCAGGATTTTATTTCTTTTTAAGTAAGTTCTATGCCCAACATGGGGCTTGAACTCATGATCTGGAGATCAAGAGTCACATGCTCTACCGAATGAGCCAGCCAGGTGCCCCCCATCAGTATTTTAAATTAGACTATCCACCAAAGAAGTCAAATTGTATGTACAACAGAACAAAAATGACCTATGGCCAAAGAAATAGAAATGTAAACTAGGCTTGAGTAGTTTATATTATTAATCCTATGTTTGGCCTTCAGTGTGTGGATTTCATAGCAATTTCTTAAAGATAATATTGATCTTCTCACAGCTTTTCTGATGTTGAGTCCATACCAACAAAAATGGATTTAATTTAAATTAAGTTTCAAATTTTTCAATAAATAAGATGACTTATTTATATTAATTCAATCTTTTTTTTTTTTTTTCCAATTATGCTTCCTGATTTATTTGGTCTGGAGAGGAACAAGAGGCATTTCTTTTCTTTTTTTTTTTGTAAAGGCCTTTATGTGATCCTACTATGCAGTCAAAATTGATAACCACTGCCCTAGTGAGGATTATAGTCTCATACTTTTGTTTTCATACTGTGTTCCCAATGCTGAGAATATAGTAGTAACTGATTTCTTACTGAACGTACTACTTGCTCTGGAACTTGCTTTTTAGAAAGATTCAGATTTTAATGAACTTTTGGGTCATTTGCTTCTTTCTTATAAAGATGGAGTAAAACTAATAAGATAGCCATTTTGAAAGAATAACTTCAAAAATTAAAGTCTCTTCTCAGGTCACTTTATTTTCCTCCAGAAAAATCACTTTATTTTTGCTACAAGTGTTCCTGAACTTAAATGATGTCCACATAACTATCATGTGGACTTGACAGACAATTCTTTTTAAAATTTATATTCATTTCTCTAGTCCATTTATTTTAAGTTTGTTTATGCACTATAAATTACTTTGAAAAAATATATACTAATATATTTTGAGGAAGATTGGGTCTCCTTTAATTACACTTGAGAAAAAAAATCCTTTAAGCTTTCCTTTGAGTTTGATATTTAACAGAATTTCAGAGAGAAATATTTGGAATTGTATTTTAAATTTTTTAAAAAGATTTATTTATTTATTTGAGAGAGAGAGAGAGAGAGTTGCACAAGCAGGGGAGGGGGAAAGGAGCAGAGAGAGAAGGAGAAGCAGACTCCCAGCTGAGCAGAGAGTCCAACTGAGGACTCGATTCCAGGACCTTGGATTATGACCTGAGCTGAGGGCAGACACTTAACCTAAGACTGAGCCACCCAGGCCCCCGGGCTTTGGAAATCTTAGATAGAGCTTATATTTCTAAAGAAAAGTTACATGAAACCATTCTTATTTCTTACTCTGAACAGCTTAGTCCTTAGGATGAAATCTATAGATATCATTGGCAAGAAAATGGGGTGATAAAAATATTATCAGGCATTAAATCTGTTAAGTTTTATAATAATTCAGCAACAGAATAATTGTAATAGCTTATCAGAGACTGTAATCTTTGTCACCAGTGACCGCACACTATACCAAATGCTTTTAACATGGCGCGGTGAATGATACCCTTTCAAGACAGAGAATAAAGGCTTTTCTTCACTTATTTTCCAATGTTCCAACTAGAGTGGTCTATCTTCTCATTGTCTGGCTTGCTTTTCTATTCTAGGAATCTTCTGCTCTCAGTGTCGGGCACTGTCTGAAACTATCACCATTACTCAGGTTCTTTCTTCTTCCCCCTTTTCTGCCCTATTTTTCAGGTCATTGCTTCCACCTTGGCTTTCAGTGAAATTGTCAACATTTTCAGTTGACTAATCTTATGACTACTTTCCTTCTACATGTTAAACAAACCAATAATGGTCATATATACATAGTCACTGGCTCTGAGTGTTATTTCCAGTTGCTCTGGGAAATTTTTTCTCCTTAAATGTCAAAGGGTCTTGTTTTGTTTTTACTGACTTCTGGCTCTGGAACTATTAGCAACTATCCTGTGGTTTCAGAAGATAGGTCTCTAGGTAGATAAAGTTTCACTGATGGTGAAAAATCTCCTTCTCCTCTGAGCTCTGAGTCAATGACTTCTAAAAGGGCTATGTGGCTCTTTAATATAAGATAATTCTATTTTGGGCATGTCATGATTTCTTTTGAGTTGTATCAGTGGTTAACGATATTCCAAAATAAGGGTCAGGATTCACTTTCTTCTCTATCAGTGATGATGCTACTTTTTTTCTATACATATGTATACTACAACTATTAATGAACTTAAACAACTACTAGTTATGCCAATTTTATATTTCATTAGTCTACAATGCTGGTTTTTGAAAAATGGAAGGTAGTATGGAATAATTGAAAAAGTACTAAGGTAGGAGTCAAGAGACCTGAACTCTAGAAATCTAGATCAGGAATAAAGTAATTGCCCAATACAACTCTGTGCAATTACAAAACCTAAAGGGCCCTCAGAAGCTTTGTAAGTTTAGGGCGCCTGGGTGGCTCAGTCGTTAAGTGTCTGCCTTTGGCTAGGGTCATGATCCCAGGGTCCTGGGATTGAGTCCCATATTGGGCTCCCTGCTCAGCGGGAAGCCTGCTTCTCTCTCCCACACCCCCTGCTTGTACTCCCTCTCTCGCTGTCTCTCTGTCAAATAAATAAATAAAATCTAAAAAAAAAAAAAAAAAGCTTTGTAGGTTTAGAAAAGAGAAGTGCTTAAAGTGCTTTCTAACTCCAAAGTCACATACCAACCAATAATACATAATAAACAATAAAATCTTTACATGAGTAGTAAGAGCTGTTCTCTCAGTTCTCAAACAGGAGGGAAGACAAGAATATATACTACGATGATGACAAATAGAAAAGATTTCACCATTTCTCTCCATTTACATTGGTGCAAAGGAGATTTCACACAGTAGGAAAAAACTTTGGCTCATTAAAGAAGGAACAGATCCCATGAACAGATCCAAAATTCAAACTCAAGTCAATCATTCATATTTGAGGCAAACCACTTCTGAGAAAGGATTGCTTATTTTTCCTGCTCCCTTAGTCTTTTTCTATTTAGGCATGCTACTGTCTGAAAGATAGTAGTCTGCCTCATAGACAATTATTAGTTCACATCAGCGAATATGTCATTTTATGAAGAGACATTAACTAAAGCTAACTGATATCTTATTAGGTGAGCAGACTAAGCCCAGAGGAAATTATCCAACACGTTAAAAATATCGATTATTTTTCTTAAACAAAGCATTTGCCAAAATTGCCACATATACTGGAAAGGCAAATATAAATCACTAATTACTACTGCTACTGCTGCTGAAACCACTGCTAGTATTACTACCATTAGTTCCTCTAACTTTACATAGGGTTCTACTTGCCAGGCATGGGGCTGAGTGGTTCATATACGTTAATTCATTTAATTCTTTGTAACAACCCTACTGAAATAGGTATCATCATTAACCCTGTTGTTTGTATGAGGAAACTGAGGCACAGAAAGGATAAGTAACTTGTTCAAGTTCATACCACAGTAGCAGGACCAGGACTCTAACACAGGGAGTACAAGCTCACTCCTATCATCCTATACTGTTTTCTCAGACTATTAGCTAATACTGAGTACTTACTATGTGCCAGACACTGATCTAAAATGCTTAATATGTATCGACTCCTTTAATCTTCGTAACATCCTGTGGAGGTAACTGTTCTTTTTTTTTTTTTTAAAGATTTTGTTTATTTATTTGTCAGAGAGAGAGAGAGCACAAGCAGGCAGAGTAGCAGGCAGAGGCAGAGGGAGAAGCAGGCTCTCCGTCGAGCAAGAAGCCCAATGTGGGACTTGATCCCAGGACCCTGAGATCAAGACCTAAGCTGAAGGCAGCCGCTTAACCAACTGAGTCACCCAGGCGTCCCGGAGGTAACTGTTCTTAATCTCATTTTACAGACAAGGCCCAGAATGTCACTTTTTTAAAAAGGGATTTGCATTTATTTATTTATTTATTTATTTGCTTGCTTGCTTGCATTTATTTATTTATTAATTATTTGACAGAGAGAGAGAGATGGCAAGTAGGCAAAGAGGCAGGCAGAGAGAGGGGGGGGAAGCAGGCTCCCTGCTGAGCAGAGAGCCTGATACGGGGCTCGATCCCAGGACCCTGAGATCATGACCTGAGCCGAAGGCACTTTAACCCACTGAGCCACCCAGGCGCCCCGCATTTATTTATTTTTTTAAAAAGATTTTATTTATTTATTTGAGAGCAAGAGTGAGAGAGCATGAGCAGGGCAGAGGGAGAAGCAGTTGCCCCGCTGAGCTGGGAGCCTGACAAGGGGCTTGAGAGTCAGATACTTAACTGACTGAGCTACCCAGATGTCCCTAACCAATTTCATTATAAAGTAAACTTTAAAAGTCTGCATTTCACCGACACATACTAGACAATAATATAGAATGCCATAGTAGATACAATATGACCCTTAAGTATAGATTTTCCTCTCCACGTCTCTCCCTTCCAACCCTCCACTAATTCTTTTAATGCACAGAAGGGTTATGGCAGGCAAGGGCAAATCAGGTTTGTGTTCTCAGCAGTGCACTTCTGTCTGTTTATAAGGGATATGTTGCTAAGAACAAGACTTCTACAATGTTCCTACAGGAAACAAAAAGTAATAATTCAAAACACAAAATGAGGGGCACTTGGGTGGCTCAGTGGGTTAAAGCCTCTGCCTTCGGCTCAGGTCATGATCTCAGGGTCCTGGAATCGAGCCCCGCATCGGGCTCTCTGCTTGGCAGGAAGCCTGCTTCCCCCTCTCTCTCTTTGCCTGCCTCTCTGCCTACTTGTGATCTCTCTCTTTCTCTGTCAAATAAATAAATAAAATCTTAAAAAACAAACACAAAATGAGGTATCACTTTGAGTGTGCAGCCTGTAAAACATTAATAACCATTCATTTCAAGGCCAATCTAAGAACATAAGGGACAAAAAGCATTTCAAAATAGACCGTGATGCTTTACCCCATGTTTTCATTTTCTACTTACAATAACCATCATTATCTACCTACAAAGTTTGAAGTCATTTGTCTACTTTTCTATTCCTTCAACAACATTGATTAATGTATTTTATATGTGAAAACACAGTATTAACTCTGGAAAATAGAAAAAGAACCAGGCAGAATAATGAAGTAGATAATATAAACAGTCTACCAATATTGTGATAAATAAATAAGGACAGAAAAGGACATAAAGAAAAAATATATAAGTCAAATAATCAGGTTTAGTGATCATTCGGTAACTAACAATGAGTCTATATATCAACTGGCTCTCCAAGTATGAAGAAATTTAATTCCTGGCATTACTCTGAGTCTTTTTTTTTTTTTTTTTTAAGATTTTATTTATTTATTTGATGGAGAGAGACACAGGGAAAGAGGGAACACAAGCAGGGGGAGTGTGAGAGGGAGAAGCAGGCTTCCTGTGAAGCAGGGAGCCCGATGCTGGGCTCGATCCCAGGACCCGGGGACCATGACCCGAGTTGAAGGCAGACGCTTAACAACTGAGCCACCCAGGCGCCCCTACTCTGAGTCTTTTAATTCTAAAGAAAAACCCATTCCATTTTAAGTAAGATGAGAATCTTCACTAATGAGAATTTCTCTTTGAACTCTTTATTTGGAACAATGGCAGAGTATAGTTTAGAAATTGAGTTCTAACGTTAGTCCTGAAATTAACTTTTTTTTTCTGAAATTAACTTTTTTAAATAGAAAATTATCACTTCTTACCCAAGAGTCATCAACATTGTGATGAAAAAGGTGAACAAATGAAGGATAATGTAAATGATGTGGTTGAGACACCACTGGCTTAAAAGTCAGTCCTTAGGTTTGATCCCAGAACTCTACCCTGTATTTAGGTTACCTTTAATCTCAGTCACAAGTTCATCACAGGTAAAATGTGTTAATACCACCTTCCTCCCAGGGATACTGTGAAGATTAATTGAGATACGTAAGGTGCATATGCATGCACCCCAACGTGCACTGTTACCGTCCTCCCAGAGTTGTTGCAAGGGAGGAAATTTATGTGGAAGTGTAAGCACAGAGCTTGGTCCGGAGAAGTATCACATAGGTGTTCATTTCCTTTCCCTTCAAATCCTTATCTACACCGAAGCATTTTACTACTGGCCAACGGTCACACAAAGTCTGATGGAGTTGAGAATCCTATGTAATATGTAGATAAAGGGGAATCATACTCACATATTTGACATATTCTTTCCACTGCTGCCACCACTGCATGGAGATGATAAACCAGTTGTGTCCTGGTTGCAGACCATACCTGCTCTCTCGTTCTAACCACCCTCTGTACATACAAAAGAAATTCAGTACATCAAATGGTATATGAAACAGATGACCACACACACATCCAGAAATTATCATTAGAAATTTTTACAAAGTAAAAACATGACACAGATATACCAGGGAGACTGCCATAGTTTCAATTAGTGAAACACTGATAAGTCCATTTCGGGAGTGGTGACACCACTATCAAGCTTCATACCCGATGTTTTAAAAAATAGTTTTATTGATGAATAATTTATATAACATAAAATTTACCTGAATTAAGAGTATAACTCAATGATTGTGGTAAATTTATAGACATGTGCAACTATCACCACAATCCAACAATCTAATTCTAGAACATTTCCATTACCCCCAAAAGCTATCCTGTGTCCACTTTTAGTCAATTCATGTTACCACCCTCAGCCCAGGAAACCACTAGCCTATTTTGTCTCTTACGAATTTCCCTTTTCTAAACAGTTCATATAAACGGAGTAATAGAACACATGGTCTTTTACATCTGGCCTCTTTGACTTACCATGTTTTTGAGGTTCATCTACATTTTAGCAGATATCATTACTTTGTGCTTTGTTATTCCATTCCAAATACTGTTTTTTAAAAAGATTTATTTACAGAGAGAGACAGAGTGAGCACAAGTGGGAGGAGGGGCAGAGGGAGAGGTAGAGAGAGAATCTCAAGCACTGAGCACACAGCCTGACACAGGGCTCGATCGCAGGACCCTGAGATCATGACCTGAGCCAAAACCAAGAGTTGCCCGGCTGCTTAACTGACTGAGCCCCCAAATACTATTTATAATGCATCCCACAGGTATGTATACACCACATTTTGTTTATCCATCTAACATCTGATAATTTGAAATTGACAAGCTATTCTCCAAAGTGGCCGCATCCTTTAACATTTCCATCAGTAATGTATAATGGTTCTAGTTTTTTCACATTCTTGGCAACTTTTGTTACCGTCTTTTCTTTTTTTTTTTTTTAAAGATTTTATTTATTTATTTGACAGAGAGAGATCGGAAGCAGGCAGAGAGGCAGGCAGAGAGAGAGGGGGAAGCGGGCTCCCCACTGAGCAGAGAGCCCGATGTAGGGCTCGATCCCAGGACGCTGAGATCATGACCTGAGCCAAAGGAAGAGCCTTTAACCCACTAAGCCACCCAGGTGCCCCCCGTCTATCTTTTCTATCATAAATGTTCAAGTGGGTGTGAAGTTGCATCACGTCGTGATTTAAAAAAAAAAAAGATCTGTTTTTACGGAGAAGCAATTTATAACATAAGGTGGTGGTTGCATATTTCGAATGAACCAATGCCACTGAATTGTATGTTTTAAAATAGTCACTTCTATGCTATGTGTATTTCTCCAAAACATTCTCATAGATCCCAACTAAGCAGTTACACATTAGGCGGTTATTTCCTATTACTACCTTCCCCCAGGCCTTTGATAATCACCATTCTTTCTGTATCTATTCATTTACCTATTCTGGATATTTCATATAAATGGAATTCTTCAATGTGTGACCTTTTGTATTTGGCCTCATTCGTTTGTAAGGTTCATCCATGTTGCTGCATGCATGAGTACATGTACTATTACTTTGTAAGGCTGAATAATATTCCATAGCATGTATATACGACATTTTGTTTATTCATTCATCCACTGATGGCTGTTTGGACTGCTTCCACTTACTGGCTAATGTGTACAGTGTTGCTATGAACATTTGTGTACAAGCATTTGAGTTCCTGTTTTCAACTGTTTGGGGTATATACCTAGAAGTGGAATTGCCAGGTTACATGGTGATCCCATTGAGGAACTACCATATTTTTTGCACAGCAGTTACACCATTTTACATTTCCACCAGCGATGTATCAGGGACCCAATTTCTCCATATCCTCACAAAATTTATTTTCCATTTTAAAATTATAAACATCCTAGTAAATGCAAAGTAGAATCATTGTGGTTTTGAGTTGCATTTCCTTAATGACTAATGATTTTGAGCATCTTTTTATGTGCCTGATGACCATCTGTATGTCATCTCTACAGAACTGTGTATTCACGTCCCTTGCCCAGTTTTTAGTTGAGTTTTCTTTTTGTCGGTGAGCTATAGGAGTTCTGTATATATTCTGGTTACTTGACCTCTGGCAGATCTATGATTTACAAATATTATCTCCCATTTTGCAGGCTGTCTTTTCATTTTCTTGACAACGCCCTTTGATAAAAAGAAGTTTTAAACTTTAATGAAGACAAATTTATCTGTTTTTTCTTTGGTTGCTTATGCTTTTAGTGTCACATACAAGAATTCAACTTAAAACCCAAATCACTCTTGAAAAAATATTTTTAGGGGCGCCTGGGTGGCTCAGTGGGTTAAAGCCTCTGCCTTCGGCTCCGGTCATGGTCCCAGGGTCCTGGGATCAAGCCCCACATCGGGCTCTCTGCTTGGCGGGGAGACTGCTTCCCCCTCTCTCTCTGCCTGCCTCTCTGCCTACTTGTGATCTCTCTCTCTGTCAAATAAATAAATAAAATCTTTAAAAAAAAAAAAAGGAAAAAAAAAGAAAAAATATTTTTCCCACATATAGAATAAAAGTACCATTCTGCTCACTTCTGGATTCCAAGATTTCTGATGTGAAACCTGCCGTTAATCTTATTAAGGATCTATTGTATATGTAGCTTTTCTCTTGCCGCTTTTAAAATTTTCTCTGTCCCTAAGCTTCTGACCACCTGATTATAATGTGTCTTGGTGTGAATCACTTAGTTTTATCCTTCTTGAAGTTCAATGAGCTTTCTGAATGTTTAGGTTCATATCTTTCGTCAAATTTGGGGAGTTTGGGGCCATTATTTCTTCAAATATTCTGCCACTTTCCCTCCTCTCCTTCTGGGATTCCTATCATGTGTATGCTGGTACGGTCACTGCTATTTCACAGGTCTAGGAAGCTCTGTTCATTTCCCTTCGTTCTTTTTTCTTTCTATTCCTCAGTCTCAATAGCTTCAATTGATGTGTCTTTAGATTTTAACGTCTCTCAGCTGGGCTTTGTGATTCTCACAAACAAAAACAGTGTAAAAAAAACATTTCTAGCTTACAGGCTGTATAAAATCAGGCAGTGGGCCAAAGTTAGCCAATGGGCCATAGTATAATAATCCACGGCTTAACATATAGTTGGTCCTAGACAATATTCCATGTGTACTTGAATGTGTACTCTGTTGTTGTTGGGTAGTGTTCTGCTGCTGTGTGCACATGTATTTACAATTTTTATATCTTCCTAACAAATTAAAACTTTTATCATTATAAAATGTCTGCCTGTAATAATAATTCTTTGCCTAAAAGCCATTTTTTCCTAATGTCGGTATATCCACTCCAGCTCTCTTATGGTTACTATATGCTTTCTTATATCTATTTCATCATTTTACTTTCAATCTATTTGTGTCTTTGAATCTCAAGGTTTTTTTTTAAAGATTTTATTTATTTATTTGACAGGGAGAGAGAGACACAGAGAGGGAACAGAAGCAGGGGGAGTGGGAGAGGGAGAAATGAAATTAACCAATCTAGAATCTAGAATTTAAAATTCAGATTTTTTGAAAAATAAGGAATACAGAAACAGGTCATTTATGTTTTCAATGAAAAAGGTTCTAGACTTGATTCTGCCACTTCCATCCAATTTTTGGTAAGTTCCTCAACTTCTGTATCTGTTTCCTCTTTCATAAAATGGGATGGTGACATTAATTTAATGCAGTTTTCTTTTTAAGATTTTATTTATTTATTTGACACAGAGAGAGAGAGACCACAAGTAGGCAGACAGGCAGGCAGAGAGAGAGGGGGAAGCAGGCTCCCCGCTGAGCAGAGAGCCCGATGTGGGGCTCGATCTCAGGACCCTGAGATCATGACCGGAGCCGAAGGCAGAGGCTTTAACCCACTGAGCCACCCAAGCACCCCTAATGCAGTTATTCTAAGGAACAGATGAAATAATGCAAGTAGTACAAAGTTCTATAAAAACATGAGATTATACCAACATTACATTTTTAAATAGGGATGCTATAAGCATTTGCAAAATAATTAAGCCAAGAAATACATATACTGTGCTATATAGCATTCCTTTTTATTTATTTATTTATTTTTAAAAAATTCTTAGATTCTTTTTTTTTTTTTTTAAGAATTTATTTATTTATTTGTCAGAGAGAGAGAGAGAGATCACAAGTAGGCAGAGAGGCAGGCAGAGGCAGAGGGAGAAGCAGGCTCCCCGCTGAGCAAGGAGCCCGATGTGGGACTCAATCCCAGGACCCCGGGATCATAACCTGAGCCGAAGGCAGCCACTTAACCAACTGAGCCACCCAGGCGTCCCTATAGCATTCCTTTAAAAAAAAAATTTTTTTTTAAAGATTTTATTTATTTATTTGTGAGAGAGAGAGAGAGAAAGAGCACAAGCAGGGGGAATGGCAAGCAGAGGGAGAAGCAGGCACACTGCCAAGCAAGGAGATCGATATGGGACTCAATCCCAGGATTCTGGGATCATGACCTGAGCCGAAGGCAGATGCTTAACAGACTGAGCCACTCAGGCGTCCCTCCTTTTTTTTTTTTAATCAACATTTCTTTTCTTTCTTTTTTAAGTTTTTATTTTAATTCCAGTTAGTTAACATACAGGGTTATATTAAGTTTCAGGTGTATAATATAGTGATTCAACAGTTCCATACATCACTAGGTGCTTATCTCGATAGCATTCTTAGTATGTGTGGTAAGTCATGCTGACTTCAGAAGATATTATTAGTATGTGATGAAATTAGATTGCAATATTGTAAGGAAAAAAAAAAGCTACTGTAGCTAACATAAAAGCCTTTCAGAGGCGCCTGGGTGGCTCAGTGGGTTAAAGCCTCTGCCTTCCACTTAGGTCATAATCTCAGGGTCTTGGGATAGATCCCCACATCGGGCTCTCCGCTCAGCAGGGAGCCTGCTTCCCCCTCTCTCTCTGCCTGCCTCTCTGCCTACTTGTGATCTCTCTCTCTGTCAAATAAATAAATAAAATAAAATTTTAAAAAGGCTTTCAGTATTTCTTTACAATATCTCATTTATACACTTAAATGTATTTTAAAATTTTATTTTATGATAGCTAAAAATCAGAAAAAAATCAAGACAACATTGTCAACATACGAATACTATAGCAAGAACAAGTCTTCTGAGCATGAAAATTAAAAAGACTACCTGAGACTAAGTGTTTTTATGAAAACAACATTTAAAAAAATGGATTTTGCTTAACATTCTTTAAAAAAAAGGATCATTTTTAAAAAGAATCCATTTTAAAAATTGGAAAATATATTTTGCTACTTCAATTAATCTGAATGTCAACTGGTATTCTTCTTTAAATACTGACTACATAATCCTGTTCTCAGGTGTTCCAAACAACTCTATTTCAGTAAACTCTTTGATCAGGGGGTCTTACACCAGAAAAAACTACTGAAAAATTTGTATACACACTATTTTTAAGAATAAGTGACAGGGACGCCTGGGTGGTTCAGTTGGTTGGGCAGCTGCCTTCGGCTTGGGTCGTGATCCCGGGGTCCTGGGATCGAGTCCCCCATCGGGCTCCTTGCTCGGCGGGGAGCCTGTTTCTCCCTCTGCCTCTGCTTGCCTCTCTGCCTGTTTGTGCTCTCTCTCTCTCTCTGACAAATAAATAAATAAATAAAATCTTAAAAAAAATAAAATAAAAAGAATAAGTGACAAACTACGTATTGAATTTATTCTAAAAGCGAAGTTTAGTAGAGACTCGGTCCTGTTTCTGAAACTTTCTACACAAATGTATAGTATATTGGTAACACTCAAGCAATGAAGGATACTTGATGTATTAAAAATGGAATCACGGCCATAAAAACATGCAGGCCTATTAACCAAGATATTTCACCTCAAGTACCTAACTAAAGGCATACAGACTTTATTATTAAATTATACTAAAGAAAAACAGAGATTAAAAATGGGGGATGGATAAGGCCTATTAGATAGTCATTTAAATTATAAGAGGCTTTATTGATATGTAAAAGTATTGCTTGATATGATCTGCAGTGAAAATGGAGGCCAAAAATAAAACAATATTTTGAAGTATTCTCATTAAAAAAAATTACAAATTCCATCAAAGGCATATACACATGGGTATATGAATATAAAAGTATCAACAGTGCAACCATCAACAAAATGAAAAGTCAATCTATGGAATGGGAGGAAATAATTGCAAACCACAGCTCTGATAAGGGATTATATCCAAAAAATATATATAGGAAATTCGTATCAGTTAATAGTAAAAAATAATAATAATCACCAGTTAAAAATAACAAAGAACCTGAATAGACATTTTTCTAAAAAAAAAAAAGACATACTAATGACTAACAGCTACATGAATAGATATTTAAAATCATTAATCACCAGGGAAATACAAATCAAAACCTCAATGAGGTACTACCTCACACCTGGTAGGATGGTTATTATCAAAAACACAAGAGATGGGGTGCCTGGGTGGCTCAGTGGGTTAAAGCCTCTGCCTTCGGCTCAGGTCATGATCTCAGGGTCCTGGGATTGAGCCCCGCATCGGGCTCTCTGCTCAGTGGGGAGCCTGCTTACCCCCCTCTCTCTGCCTGCCTCTCTGCCTACTTGTGATCTCTCTCTCTGTCAAATAAATAAATAAAATCGTAAAAAAAAAAAAAAAAGACAAGAGATAATACACACTGGCAGAGATATAGAGAGAAAGGAACCCTTGTACACTGTTGATGGGACTGTAAACTGGAATAGCTACTATAAAAAAAGGGTTTCACATGAGATTAAAAAAAGAACTACCATATAACCCAGCAATCCCACTTCTGGGTATATAACCAAAGGAAACAAAATGATTTTCTTGAAGATGATAGCTTTACTTCCATATTCTTTGCAGCATTATTCACAAAAGTCAAGGTATGAAAACAACCTAAGTGTCCAACAATGAATGAATGATTAAACAAAATGTGGTACGTATATACAATGGACTATTATCTAGTCTTAAGAAGGAAGTCCTGTCATTTACAGCAACATGGATGAGGATGGAAGGCATTATACTAAGTGAAATATGCCAGACAAAGACAGACAAATATTGCAAGGTATAGCACTTATATGTAGAATCTTAAAAAAAAAAAGTCAAATTCAGAAACAGAGAGTAGAAAAGCAGTTGCTGGGAGTTGGGGAAATAGAGAAAGGGTGATAAAAGGGTACAAACTTTTATGATAAGATGAATCGAGTCTGCAGATGTAATGTATAACATGGTCATTATAGTTGATAACACTGTAGTGTATAACTGAGAGTAGAACTTAAATGTTCTCACACACACAAAAAAGTATGTGAGGCGCTAGTGATGGATGTGTTAATTCAATGAAGGGAATCCTTTCACAATGCATACATATATGAAAGCACATCATATACTTTAAATATCTTACAATTTTAGATGTCAATTAGACTTCAATAAAGCTGAAAAAAATGTCAACAGCAATTACCTGTAAATACAGAGTATTTTTTTTTTTTGCTTCTTTTTGTTTAGTTCTACTTTATCTTTCCACAATAAACATGAATTGTTTTGTAGTAAGGAAAATTTGCTATCTTTTATCTTATAAATGTCTTATTTCAAAAAATTAAATTCAGTACTCAGTGTAATTTTAATGTTAAAGAGAATCTGATTTCTAAATTAATTCAATCCCTTGGTTAGGAAATTACTTTAACAAAAATTTTCTTTTTTTTTTTTAACAAAAATCTTCAATATGAAATTAATTGGGAGAAACAAGATGTCACTGTAATGACTGTATTAAAATGGGACATGCTGTTACTTATTAACAATATATTTCAGGCATCAGAAATTTCAACTATGTAATGAAAAATACACTACAAACTTACCTAATAATTTGTCCTTCTTCTTCTGGAGTAGCTGGTCTTAACCCCAGAACTATGTGACATACCTAGAAAAAAAAGTGGTAAATCAAACTTCACTGACTGATGGCAATGGCCAGACTATATAATATTTCACATTCTCTCCATGAGTTCCACTTTGTAGATGGGAATCTGAATTAGCAATAGCTTTCAACTGATGAATTATCAATGACTCACTTGAGCAACTTTGAGCTCTAAACTTCAGCTGTTGTTTTTTTGTTTTGTTTTTAAACAAACTATTTCAATAGAGGCCAACTTCCAAATCTCTGTATGTTAGGAAAAGGAGGGAAGGAGGGAGAGAGACAAAGAAGTAAGAAAAGAACCACGCAGAAAATATTATTTTCATTCCTGAAATCTGAAGAGCACATCATGGCACTTGGGGAGGAAGGTAAGGGTGATGAAGAGGATACAGGAGACAGAAGATATGGGTGGCATTTTAATTTAAACAGTTCACAGAGATAAATTATTGCCACTGATGCTAAATATGCTTTTTAAGGCTCATTTCATCCTCAATTTATTTGCCTTCTCTAAATATCATCACGAAAGATGTAATTTTTTTCAACATTTTCTCATGAAAAATTTCAAAAATACAGAAAAGTTGAAGGGATTTTACACTGAATACAACATACCCATTACCTAGATTTGACATTAATATTTTATTATACTTGCATCTATCTATCCCTTAATTCATCCATCAATCCATCTTAATTTTTGGGTGCACTTCAAAGTAAATTACAGACATTAGTACAGCTTTTTATAAATACATCAGCATGGCTAACATTAACCAGAGAGTTCAATATCTGTTTACAATTCTGTTTACCATTTGAGGTAACATTTATATAAGAACAAAATCCAAAAATTGGGTTTTTGAGACTCATCTATGTAGCAGCAGTTCATTTTTACTGTAGAGTAGTATTCCACTGTTTGAATATACTACTGTTTGTTTCATCCATTCTCATACTGACACTTGAGGTTTTGAAACCAATTATTCTTTTTTAAAGATTTATTTATTTGAGAGAGAGAGCAGGGGCAGGGCTAGGGGGGAGGCAGCAGGACAGATTCCTCAAGCAGACTCCCCCTGAGCCTGATGCAGGGCGTAATCTGACTACCCTAAGATCATGACCTGAGCCAAAATCAAGAGTCCGACACTTAACCGACTGAGTCACGAAGGTGCCTCAAAACCGATTTTTCTAAGCGAACTTATAGAAAATGGAAATACAGTATTCATGCTGACAAGTGAACAGATCTTAAGTGTATAGTTCAATGACTTTTCACAAAGTAACATCTACGAAACCTTTACCCAGTCAAGAAATAGAACACTGCTATCTCATCCAAAGTCCCACTTTGGATTCCTTCCCACACACCACTGAACCCCTCTGATGTATCCATGATCCTGAATTCTGTCACCACAGAATAGGTTTTGCCTGCCTCTGAATTTTTTGGTCTAGTATTTTCTTTTTTTTTTCCTTTTTTCTTTTTTTTAAGATTTAATTATTTATTTATTTGACAGAGAGAGAGAGAGAGAGAGAGAGATCACGAGTAGGCAGAGAGGCAGGCAGAGAGAGGGGGGAAGCAGGCTCCCTGCCAAGCAGAGAGCCCGATGCGGGGCTTGATCCCAGGACCCTGAGATCATGACCTGAGCCGAAGGCGGAGGCTTAACCCGCTGAGCCACCCAGGTGCCCCTGGTCTAGTATTTTCAACTCAAGATTATATATATAAGATTCATCCAAGTTTTTGTGTGTGGCGCTATTATACTTATTTTTGTTGTGTTACAATATACCACTCTGCACGGGTCACATTTTACTTACTGTTTATGTATTTTTTGTTGAAAGTATTTGGGTCATTTTCTGTTTTGGGCTATAACAGGTTATAAGAACTTACTTATATGTCTTTTGGTGCTCAGACATACATGTTTCTGTAGGGTTTACATACGGGGTAGACTTTATGAGTCACGGGGAAAGTATATGTTCAACTTTGTAAATACTGCCAAACAACTTCCAAAGTATTTCTCTGTTTTTTTAAAGATTTTATTTATTTATTTGTCAGAGAGAGAGTGAGAGAACACAAGCAGGGGCAGAGGGAGAGGGAGAAGCAGGCTCCCCACTGAGCAGGGAGCCCGATCTGAGCCGAAGGCAGATGCTTAACGACTGAGCCACCCAGGTGCCCTTGGATATTCTCTTTGGTGAAGCATCTCTTCAAGTTTTCTTTACACAGTTTTATATTGAAGTTTTACCTTTTTCTCATTTATATTCTCTGTATGCCCTAGTCACATGTCTTTCTGGATACAGGTATCACAAACAACTTCTCCCACTGCAGAGCTTATCTTTTCATTTTCTTAATGGTATCTCCCAATTAAAAAAAACCAAAAAAACAAAAAAACCTCTTAAAAAACTGAAGCCCAACTTAAGAACTTTTCCTTGGTGGTTAATGCTTTCTGTGTCCTCTTAAAAAACTCTGCCACGTCAAAGCCATTAAAATATTCTTGCACTTTATTTTCTAAATGCTTTATTTTTACCTTTCAAAATTATCAGACTTATAATCTCACTTGGAATTAATTTTCATCTATGGCATGAAGTAGGAATAATGATGCATTTTTTCCCATAGAGACACCAATTGACCCAGTACACCATTTAATGACAAGATTACTCCTTCCCATGTGCAATGCAATATCTTCTTGTTTATAAATCAAGTGATCATATACATGTAGGTCTGTTTAAAAACTCTCAGTGTTGTTTCACTGGTCTATGTCTACCTTCACAGAGATATCACATTGTCTTAATACTGTTGTTTTATAAGAAGTCCTAATATCTGGTAACCTCAGTCCTCTAACACTGTTCTTTACATCATCTTGGCTATTTTTGGCCCTTTCCACTTCTGTATATACTTAGAATCAGCTTGTCAAGTTCCACAAAAACAATGACAACATTAAACTTTTTTGGGATTTTGATTGCTAGTGCACCAAACCTACAAACCAATTTAAAGGGATTTGATATCTTTAAGATGTTGAGCCTTACAATCCATAAATATGGATTATCTTCCTCTGCATTGGTTTTTTATTGCGTCTGTAATAAATTATCACAAATTCAGCATCTTTTTTTAAATTAAATCTTTTTTAGATTTTATTTATTTATTTGAGAGAGAGACAGTGAGAGAGAGCATGAGAGGGGAGAAGGTCAGAGGGAGAAGCCGACTCCCCGTGGGAGTCTGATGCGGGACTCGATCCTGGGAGTTCGGAATCATGACCTGAGCTGAAGCAGTTGCTCAACCAACTGAGCCACCCAGGAACCCTTTTTTTTTTTTTGAAAGATTTTATTTATTTATTTGACAGAGAGAAAGAGACCACAAGTAGGCAGAGAGGCAGGCAGAGAGAGAGGGGGAAGCAGGCTCCCTGCTGAGCAGAGAGCCCGATGCAGGGCTCGATCCCAGGACCCTGAGATCATGACCTGATCCGAAGGCAGAGGCTTAACCCACTGAGCCACTCAGGCGCCCCACAAATTCAGCATCTTAAAGCAACACAAGTTTATTATCTTACAGTTCTGTAGGCCAAAAGTCAGACATGGGTCTCACTAGGTTCAGAATCAAGGTGTTGGGGCACCTGGATGGCTCAGTCGGTTAAATGTCTGCCTTCAGCTCAGGTCATGATCCCAGGGTTCTGGGATGGAGTTCCTCATCAGGCTCCTTGTTCTCCCTCTGCCTCTGCCTCTCTCCTTCTCTGTCTCTTATGAATAAATACATAAAATCTTTAAAAAAAAAATAAAGTTGTCAGCAGAGCTACATTCCTTTCCGGGAAAAAAAAAATATTTCCTTGCCTTTTTCAACTTCCAGAGTTCATCCACATTACTTTGCTCACAGACCCTTCCCTCTATCTCAAAGCCAGCATCTCTAACTCTTCTTCCAAGGTCATCTCTCTCTCTCTCTCCTCTTCTCCCTTCCTCCCTCTCTCTGACCACAGCTGGAAAAGGTTCTCTACTTTTAAGGACTCATGATTAGAAAGACCCATCTGCTAGGCTGATCTCCCCATCTCAGAGTGCTTAACCTGATACATCTGTAAAGTCCCTTTTGCCATGTAAGATTAGGTATGCGTGGGTTCCAGGGATTAGGGCAGGGATAATCGGTGCTGGAGGTGGTGTGCATTTTTCTGCCTACCATGCTTTTTAAAACTTGACACTTTTTGACAAATGCACAAGAAACAAGATTCTGGTTACGTTTAGCATGCTGCCTCTGCAAAATTTTGGGCACTGAATTTACAAAAAAGATTGAAAATACAGACAGATATTACTATAGGGATGGTTTTCTAATTCTATTGACACTTCTGTATGTTACACTTAAATACCCAAAATACTCAGCCAAGAGGAATCTTGGCAAATAAGAGTGTATTTCAAGCTTTTATTGCTAGACTTACCAACTAACTCTACCAATTTTAAGACACATAGAAAATACAACAACTTAGCATAACAGTCTCTTACTCATATACTAAGTAAATACCTAGTTTTAAAAGCATATTGTATGTGAAATAAAGTGAATATAGTAAAACGTAATGTTAAAGTAGGTGACAGGTATTCAATGGAAACTCTTTCAGATCTTCATAATATAATATTAGAAACACACACACACAAAAGTAAATCTCAAGCATATGCTTATTTATAAATTAGTCATAAAAAAAAAAATAGTGCCACTAGAGTCCTTGATAAGAATGAGAAAAAAAAAAAAAAGAATGAGAAACAAAAGAATGAGAAAATAGAAAAGGCGGGGCGCCTGGGTCGCTCAGTGGGTTAAAGCCTCTGCCTTCCGCTCAGGTCATGATCTCAGGGTCCTGAGATGGAGCCCCACATCCGGCTCTCTGCTCAGCGGGGAGCCTGCTTCCTCCCCACTCCCCCATGCCTGCCTCACTGCCTACTTGTGATCTCTCTGTCAAATAAATAAATAAAATCTTTAAAAAAAAAAGGAAATAGAAAAGGCAATACAAAAAAATCAAAATGCTATGCTATGTGAGAGCTACAAGATGACATAGACATAAGCCTGAGTGATCTAAGTGTTTATATAATTACGAAATAAAGTAATGAGGATATTATTTTAAATGAGATAAAAACAGTTGATCAATTTTGATATTACCAAGCAAGCTATTTCTGTTTAGAAGAATGATTTATATAATTTTTGTACATGTTTATGTTTTATAAAGCCATCAACTTAAATCCTGCGGAAAATTATAACTGATAGTGGAGCAACTGATTGATATAAATGGATATTACAGGCTTATTAGATTGTATATGTTTTATATCCATAGTAATTAGTCATTAGCGATCAGGAAGAGATCAATTACCATTTATTCCAACACAGCCATACACAAACGAGTTATTCTTTATTTAAAATGGAAGAGCATGATCGATATAAAAATACCAAACTTTTTTTTAACTTCACAGGGGTGTTTTTACAAGGAAAGGAAAATAAAATAAGAAGAATCTAAAATACCACTACTAAATCAACTTAAATATTTATGAAGAATTTTAAAAAATGGGAAACCATAAATTTTTTTTAATTGGAGCAAGAGAACTACTCTAATCAGGAAAATAGTTGAAATCAGGCGAGCCTTATGACTTAATGTTCATTTTTGTCACTTTGTACTTTTTCTCTTCTCCTTCAATCTTTCTTAGCTCTTCTAAAGAATTCTTTAAAAATTTTAGAAACAGCCTTGCATCCAATATAATCTAACTGGAGAGACTGTGTACATTGAAAATCTTACAGCTGCCTACTTATGATCCATCTGTCTGTTCACATTGCCTGACTTGTTAGGAAGGCCCTTTAAAAAAGACAACAGTGAAGAAAAATAGGAAATTATGATGGCTTTTGCAATCTAAATTATTTTCTATGTATTTAACATGCTGGTCTACCATGAGTTATAAGATAAATAAACATAATCAGCTCTATTCTACTTCCTCATCTCTCATGTCATGATTTTGAGATGCCTCAGTGCTCTCATACTCTACCTTACCTACTTTATACACCTTCAGGTGTATAAAGGATAATGTAGTTCTTTTTATAACATGTGGTTTTGTAGCTGAGTTGTAATAAGTACTACACAATGAAACAGATGTAGAACTACTACTCTCTGTAACTGTCACTTATCTTAACCATACCTGGAAAAGCAGATTCAAAAATTCATTGGCAAGAACATTTTTCACACTCCAGATCTGATAGTCTTCTAGAGTAAGATGGCCCATCTGAAAGAGAAACAATATTTTAGAAGATCTCATGTTAAGACTGTCCTAATTTTTTTTTTAAATTTATTTGAGAGAGAGGGAGAGTGCGTGTATGAGTGGGGAGGAGAAGCAGAGGGAGGTGGAGAAGCAGACTCCCTCTTGAGCAGGGAGCCCAAAAGGGGGGCTCAACACTGGGCACAATCCCAGGGCCCTAGGATCATTGCCTGAGCTGAAGGCAGACACCCAAATGACTAAGCCACCCAGGTGCCCCAAGAATGTCCTCATTTTTATAGCATTTGAATAAAATCTGGTTTATTAAACTTGTATTGGTAATTTTTCTGAAAGCAAAGCAAAAATTTAAAGTAGATGCTGTGTGTTCATCTGAAAACTAAACCAGCTAGGATAAGTTTAAAAGCAACAAGACTGTCGAAGCAGCCAATGGTAATAAGGACAATTTATTGTCAACAGTCTTCATCCCTCCAATAAGACCTGGGAAATAACTCACATTATCTTCTGCTTCAAGGGTTATCTATGGAAACCTGCAAAGGCTCTGAATAGGGAAAGTGAAATATTTACAAATTTTGAAAGCAAAAAGCAGACTCGCTGGATTATGCACTTTCATTTTAACAATTTTTTTTTTAAAGATTTTATTTATTCATTTGAGAGAGAGAGCTCAAGCCCGAGAGAGCATGAGCCAGGGGGAGGGGCAGCGGGAGAGGGAGAAGCAGAACTCCCTTCTAAGCAGGGAGCCCAATGCGGGCCTCAATCCCCGGACCCCAATCCCAGGACCCCAGGATCATGACCTGAGAGGAAGGCAGACACTTAACCGACTGAGCCTCCCAGGCACACCAATTCTAACAATTTTCTAAGACCCTCTTAGAAATATCTGACAATATTATCAGACTAATTAGACACTTAAAGGAACTTGCTAACAAATTTTTAATATATCAATGAATAAGTAATTTTTCCCCAAAAATAATTGAACAAATTAAAAGTTGAGTAAAGAAACATTTTTGTGGTGTTAAAATGCACAAAAATTACATATGCATATAGAGGCAATATATTTTTTTTCTTGTTCAACAAAACTACAACCAAATGTTTTTTCCTGCATGTGTTCAATTCTAGATGAAGAGTAATGTTTTTTACTTTTCTTATTTAATGATATTGATATGTTCTCTTTTCACTATATGATAACCATATATGATACAAAAAGATTTTAAAGTACTGTGATTATAATTATTAGTTTTCATAATATACCTTCTCTTAGTATGTTAATACTAAATCTAAAGGTACAAAAAAAGTTTACTATTGACATAATCTGCCTCGTGTGACTATGGTTAATAGGTTTGGCTGAAAGGTCCAAGTTTTATTCTAAACTGTTACCATTTCATTATCATTGCTACAAGAAGATGGAGCAGCTAAATTATCTTCTTGTTTATGTTCACAGCAAAGCCAGAAGAAGAAACTACATCCCACCTAAAAATAGACCGTCATAATACCTACATATTTACCACTCAGAAAAAGGGTGTAAGAAATTGTACCTCTACATGAGGCATTGTCTTTTTTTCTTTTTTTTTACTTTTTTTTTTTTAAGATTTTATTTATTTATTTGACAGAAAGAGAGATCACAAGTAGGCAGAGAGGCAGGCAGAAGGAGAGGGGGAAGCAGGCTCCCTGCTGAGCAGAGAGCCTGATGAGGGGCTCGATCCCAGGACCCTGAGATCATGACCTGAGCCTAAGGCAGAGGCTTTAACCCACTGAGCCATCCAGGCGCCCCTTTTCTTTTCTTTTTTTACATGAGGCATTTTCTGACAGAAAATTTTCCAGGTTTCTATGCATATCAAATAGAAGTGGAGACTTAGTTTTTAGGCAGAGAGAAGTAAATGAGGGAGAAGGCTGTATTGCCAAACAAAGCTGAAGTCCTGTAAGACTCACTTCTATTATTTGTTTCTATTAAGCATCAGTTAATAAGACTATAATGATTCCTTCTGGAATTGTGACTGAGGAAGAAAAAAAAAAACTGATGTCACTTATTTTTTCTAAACCTCTGTAATACCACGGTGGACTAATATCCAACCAATCTGGTACTTGATACATGTCAATGTTTGAATGGAAAGGCTCAAAATAACTCAAATATGCCTCACATATGAGCATTATTTTCAATTTCACACAGGGTCACAAAGACATTACAGTAATATAAGCCTCAGGAATAAACCTATAGTAATATCCTTACTAATAAATGTTGTCTAAAAAAAAAAAAAAGCCCAAGAATTTACTCTTTGTAAAGTATATGCTTATTCCTGGTATTACATGATTAATTTGGTTGCCATAAAATAATTCAGAAGAGATTTTTACCAATACTATTGGAAAAAATAATTCAGGAATATATGCATCACTCAGATCGAGATTAAAAAATCATTTCCATCAGGGCGCCTGGGTGGCTCAGCTGGTTAAGCATCTGACTTTGGCTCAGGTCATGATCTCAGGGTCCTGGGATCAAGCCCTTGGTGGGTCTCCCCATGTTGGGATACTGCTCAGCAGGGAGTTTGCTTGTCCCCTTGCCCCCTGCCCGCTTGTGCACTCTCTCAAATAAATAAAATCTTAAAAATATAATTGCCATCATCCCAGATATCCTATGGTCCTTCCCAATTAATCCACCCATCCCCCAAATCACTGTTCTTTGACAGAGAGAGAGAGATCACAAGTAGGCAGAGAGGCAGGCAGAGAGCGAGGGGGAAGCAGGCTCCCTGCTGAACAGAGAGCCCGATGCGGGGCTCGATCCCAGGACCCTGAGATCATAACCTGAGCCGAAGGCAGAGGCTTTAACCCACTGAGCCACCCAGGCGCCCCTCCAAATCACTGTTCTAATACCAATCATCATTTGTTAGTTTTGCTTCTGTTTTTGAGTTTCATACACATGGAATCACACAGTAAGTATTCTTTTTTGTGTAACTTCTTTTGCTCAATGTAAGGTTAGCCCTACCATAACTTATTAAAATGCGAAAATTAAATATTATAAACCACGTATGACAAGCGCTATGTTTACTTAATTTTTATAAAATACCTAGCTTATAAAATATAAAGGCATATATAAACACTTAATGGAGTTGTTTAAAGATGGAATGGGCTGGGCACTTGGGTGCCTCAGTCAATTAAGCATCTGCCTTCAGCTCAGGTCATGATCTTGGGGTCCTGGAATCGAACCCTACTGCCCTTTCCCTCACCCCTCCATGTACTCTTTCTCTCGCACTCTCTCTCTCTCTCTCTCTCAAATAAATAAAATCTTAAAAAAAAAAAAGATGGAATGGGCTACCTTTAGAGACAACTTGGAGTTACTATAACTGTAGGTCCAAATAAGCAATTGGTGGAGATGATGCAGAAGAGATTCAAGTATGTATATAAGCTATATATCCTAATTCAGAGTACACTGCATTTTTAGAAAAGAATATAATTCATTCTAGTCCTAGCTAGACTCACCTTTGTGGTGTCATGTGCATTCAATATGCCTTCTACAATGTCAGATAGGTCCGTATGTAACTCCTTCAGAAAGAGAAATCCAAAGGAATAATTAGAAAAGAGTAGTTATCATTTTTATTATTCAATGGTTAAAGTATACTGTATTTTGGTCGAGTATTTAAAGAATACAATGTTATACATGTTATACTGGTTTCAGGTATACAATATAGTGGATCAATAATTCCATACATCACCCACTGCTCATCACCACAAGTCCCCTCCTTAACACTCTCATCACCTGTTTAACCCATTCCCCCACATCCCTCCCCTCTAGTAATTATCAGTCAAGTACTTTTTTTTAAATTACCTTAATAAATAGGTTCTTAGATTTGCTTTGAAAAAATTAAGAGAATTCTGCAGTTTCATTCTTACTTTACACAGTAAGTTCAGTTTATTGAATTTTCTAAGGCATATTCTCGTCCCAATTTTGTACCTTCAGCTATGAATATTTTGATTAGTAGCATAACATAGCAACTCAAAAGTAGTATCAAATCTTTCTCTTTTTAAATTATCCACTCTATTTTCGTATTGGAAGTTTACATGCAACAACATGTTTAAAATCAAAACTTACTGGGATATCATCTGTGCGGTTGTCCTTCCACACCTCTAAAAGTGCAACCACCATGTCTCTCAGTTCAACCCTGGAGAGAACTCCGTCACGGTCAACATCAAACACCTTGAAGCAAACTAAAGAAAAGAAACTCTTATGGAGGGAAGTTAATTTTCTATTCTGAAGTACAATGCCTTTCACTGAAGCTGCTCTAGTACAATCACTTAGTTTCTCAAGCAGGTATATTCTGGATTAAGTTCTCATCTGGATTAGACTATAGTATGTCATTAAAGTCCTCTGCACTCATAGGACTTCCTGCATCCTTCACGTATCTCTCTGTGAATTACTACCTAGGTTACAGAGTCCTATCCGTCACCCAAATCTAGAGCTAAATTCCTTGCAAACTAATAAAAAGGGTTAAGTTACTATATAAGAAATACTATATACTATACCTCACACGTTTTGAGGAGGTAATCCAAGACTTAAATTAATTTCTAGTATTTAAAACTGATCATTGCAAAGTTGATTTTTATAATGTTGAAAATATTCCATTTATATAGAATAGTAAGGTGGGGCACCTGGATGGTTTAGTCAGTTAAGCATCCGACTCTTGGTTTTGGTTCAGGTCATGATTTCAGGGTTGTGATATTGAGCACCATGTTGGGCTCCACACTCAGTGGGGTCTGTTTGAGATTCTCTCTCTCCCTCTCCTGCTGGCCCTCCCCACCCCTGCTCACTCTCACAACTGCTCACTCTCTCTCAAATTTAAAAAAGAAAAAAAAAAGGATCAATAACAAGGTGTTATAAAGATGGTCTGCTTCTACTCTGCCTCTCTAATGTAATTAATGCACACTCAATTTTTTTGCCGAAGAACAATTTCAACTCTTCAGTGAAGCTTATATACAACATGCTAAGAATTAGAAATATCAGCACTGGGGTGCCTGGGTGGCTCAGTCGGTTTAGGTGTCTGACTTTGGCTCAGGTTGTGATCTCAGGGTCCTGGGATTAGCCCTGCTCAGCAAGTAGTCTGCTCAGCAAGAAGTCTGCTTCTCTACTCAGCAAGAAGTTGGCTTCTCCCTCTCCTGCTCCCCCTCCCCCAACTCCTGCACATACTCTCTCTCTCCTAAATAAGTAAAATCTTTAAAAAAAGAAAAGAAATATCAGCACTTTCCTAATTAACTTTCTTAATTAACAAATCACGATAGTTTGCTAACTTCTGTTAGTCCATCAGCAAAAAAGCAATTAAAAACAAATATAAGGTGATAATTAACCTCACTTGAAAAGCAAAGATTTCAGCCTCCTTATGTAATGGGAACAAATAATCTACTATAAAGCCAGATTGTAGTAATGGTATATCAAGAGGGAAGAATCATGAATTTAAGATTAAATAGTTATCTATTTCAACATACCTCCATAATAATCATGCTATTAAATCAACTGAGTGCATCATAGTAAATATTACTAAAGAAGATAAAAATATCAAATAGCACACCCAAAATAGGTGACATTTGTGAAGCTGTATTTTAGAAAGACACAGATATGATGACCCTAGTAAAGACAGCAGAATTAGGTTCCAATTAAATGTAAACGGCTGCATTTTCTCAAATATGGTTAAGATTTAATGACATAATGTACTTATGCTTATAAATTATGCTATAATAACATTTTAGCTAGGTTAAAAAGACCATTTTAGTATTTAATAAAATTGTGTTTTGATCACAGATTTCATCTTACTAATAAAATATTAATGTATTCAAGTGACGGAAAATGAGTTGTACTTTAAATTATGCAAGACATAAAATTCTCTATGGACTACCAGAAAGTATTTTCTAAATGCTTAACATTGTCCAATGTATTGTGACTGATGTAGTTCACTTATCATGAACTGCAAATTTATCAGGAAAATCAATTCCATTATTAATCACAAAGATCCCAAACTACTCCACAGTAAAAAAGGAAGAGCAGATTGAATGCTTCGACTGACCACAGTAAAACCTCAACATGATACTGGTATTTGCCAATCTGACAATGTGATAAAAATTCAAGCCTTAATACACAGATGATGTTACATGGATGAATACTAATTTTTCTCTATATACAGTTTGCAAATTTTTAATTGTTTAAATTAAATGTTTAACACACTTACATTTTTGTCTTTCAGCCAGGGGTCCCCTGCAACAGGCTGATAACCCACAAGATATTTCCTTAAAATCTATGTGATTGTCACGATTTTCATCAAAAGCATTAAACAAACCTGTGAAATAGGAAAGGACAACATAAATTCCAGCCAACAAGCCTCCTGTTAATAATATCATGTTTATGAAAGGAGGCATGACTCCCATAAACTGGCCAAATTTAAAAAAAAAAAAGTTTATCAGTAGTTCCCACTGTCTCAGAAGTATTTTTCTCCAGGTATAACTAAAACTTAAGATCCTCGCAGAAAATACATTACAGTCATTTACTGTTCAGTTATAGTTGCCTGTTTGTCTCTATCGTCTATCAGTTGTAACAGTTAAAAATGACAATAGTATGTAAAAAATTAAAATCAATTTAAAAAATTAAAAACTGAAAAAATTGGAAATTATAATTATCCTTACTTAGAAAGATTGAAAGAAAAAGAAAAAATGAAGGAGAAAAGCTGATGTATACATGAAGATATAACATGATGTTATGTAAGCTCCCATAAAGCTCCCATTAAGCAAAGAAAAATAACACACTATATTACAAACAAAAGATCTTCTGTACTGTAGTCTTCTTTGTCATAGTTTATGTTTTATAAATAAATACTTAAAATCAAAAGGAGAATTTATAATCCTGTGGTTTTTAATCTTTTTGTAAAATACAAATGGAATAATTTTTTCTTCAAATAAAATGATTTCTCAATATCCAATTCTAAAAAGGTAAAATCCCAGTTGCACTGCTGAAGTAAGTGGAAAAGTCCAGAGCCCTATCTACTCTGGCTCCCCCAGTAAGTACTTCTGAAGTACCCTAGGAATCTGATGAACACAGACTGTACATTTTAAGAATGTAATTCCTTAAAGAGTAGAAACTAAAACTCAGGAGGGGCTAAATGACTGGCCAAAAGCAAGAAAAGTTAAAAAAAGGTCAGAATCAAAAACAGAATCCAAATATTCAGATTCCAAATATGATTTTTATGATATCACCCACAATTACTCTCTGTATTCCTAAATAAAAAAAAGTTACAGTAATGAAAAGTTTAGAGCTAGCAAGGACCTCAGAGACGGTCCAGTCCAATAGTTTCTGAATCTTTTTTTCATGCGGGGGTGGCGATGGAGTGGGGTGGATACAGCAGCGGAAACTTCTTATATAGAAGAAAAAAGGGGGAGGCGCTTGAGGTGAGGAAGAGGTGGGGTTACATGCAGAAACCTGGGGCTCTATCCAGGCGGTGGCTACCACCCTAACCCTTGCATCAGCGGCTGAGATACTTCATTGGAATACAGTGACTAACTCTGTCACTGTATAAATGAATAAAAATTCATTTTATATTTGAGGATATTCAGGTGCAGGGACCTCACCTGATTAATGCAAGGTTACATAGGTAGAATAGGAAGCTCAAGACTACAATCTTAATTCCCCTTTTAGTTTTTTCCCACTAGGCTATTTGTAAGAAACTTGCTAACTTATAACATTATGGTCTTTTAGAGTTATAATATATTGATTAGAAATAAGAGATGGCTTCAGGTATGTTTACCAAAGAACATCTGTAGAAAGCAGAATGATTCCTACCTTCACTTAGAGATGGACGAATGGGTGGTGAAACCAATGGGCCAAATGTCTCTAAATCAAACCGTCCAGTCCGGGATTGAGCTTTTAGCAACCAATAGCGTTTCTCCAGATCGATGATGTCTGATTCCTCCACTGAGAGTCAAATCAAATAAGATTATAAAACCTCAGACTTCTCTTCTAGTTTATCCTGATCACTTAACTTCCAAGGATATATTTTAATTTTCCAATTCAATTGTTAAAAATAATAATTGCCTAAACAAAACTCTGAAAGACAAATACACATCTAAAATGGCATGAAAATTGGGGTGCCTGGGTGGCTTAGATGGTTAAGTGTCTGACTCTTGATTTCAGCTCACATCATGATCTCCAGGTCATGAGATTTAGCCCGGAGTTGGCCTTCCCACTGGGCGTGCAGCCTGGTTAAGATTCTCTCTCCCTCCCCACAGGTCCCTCCCCCACCCCTGCTTGCACTCTTAAATAAATTTAAAAATAAATAAATAAAACGGCATGAAAATTAAATTTGAATTAATATAAAAGTGGCCTCAAAAGCAGAAAAAAAAGTTTACAATTTCCCATTAAGTAGGCTGCTTAAATCCAACATGTAAAATAATAAACAACTGAGATATTTCTTTTTGCTTCCTACACCACTTTTACCCATACTCATTTTTCATAATTTTCAATCTCCATCTTGGATTTAAAGATTGTTTTTTTTTTTTTTTTTAATTTGTGTTAGTTAACATATAGTATATTATTAGTCTGAGGGGGAGAATTTAGTGATTCATCAGTTGCATATAACACCCAGTGCTTGTTACATCAACTGCCCTCCTTCATGCCCATCACCCAATTACCCTATTCCCCCCCACCTACCTCCCCTCTAGCAACCCTCAGTTTGTTCCCTAGAGTTAAGAGTCTCTTATGATTTGCCTCTCTCTCTGTTTTTATCTTATTTCATTCCTGGCTACACTGTAATCATCCTAATAGCGGGATCCATGTCTGACTCATCCTGTTGATATGGATAACTACCTACACAGTCAATACTTATTAAATTAATAAAAAAGAATATGAAAGGATTTTATAAATAATAAAAGTCAATAAACAACAGATGAGGTAGAATAGGATTTACAATGTGATAGGTAATAGGGGCATCATGAAAAACGTGAATATCTGTATCTCCTCATTCAACAGAAGGTACAATAAAAAATTACAGATAAGCTCCAACCATAGTTACATTTTATTGTGCTTGCCCCCCAAGGAACTAAAGTAAGATTTAGAAAGCAAGTAGGTGTGGCCTTCCATTGTCATGTTTTTTTGCCTGCAGTCACTTTCCAGGTATTGATAAGGTATGAGGAACCTAAGCAGTGAGATTTCACTAAGTTAAACAGAGAAGCTGTAGTTCTTAGGAGGTTAAGATAGCTGAAATTTTCTGGGCAGAGTACTGGAAAGGAAAGAGTTTATACAAAGAAAGAGCTCCAAAAATCCGCACAGGACTCTTGGTGAGTTTTGGCAGAACAGCAGAATAGTAAGCTGTGTATGCACACAGTGAAATTCATTGAGGCTGGGCTGGATATGCCTAAGTTTTGACCAGCCAGGGTGGAGACACCCTACTGAACACTGGGAGTATTCAGACTCAGAGGGTCACACTTGACTAGAAGAGAAAAAACTAACTCTAGAATAAAGGATACTCCAGACCTGCCCCAACAAAGCTTTAAAAAACTCCTTCAAAATGTCAAGCTGATCCAAAAGTAATTTAACTGCCTGTGAGAAGAAAACTCCTTTTAAAGGGAGAATCCACTTAACCTTAACATTCACAATGTCTAGCAACCACAAAAATATTAAACATGCAGGAAAAAGTGATTCAAAACCAAGATAAAAATCAGTCAATACAAAAAGCTAAAGAAATAACAGATGACAGAATTAGCAAACAAGGCCTTAAAACATCTATTAGAAATAACTCAAGAATTTAAGGAAAACCACAACTACATTGAGGAAAGAAATGGAATCTATAAAAAAGTACCAACTGAAACTACTAGAGGTAAAGAATACAATATTTGAAATAATAAAATTCGCTGGAAAATTTAATAGCAGATTAAAACCTACAGAGGAAAGATAAATGAATTTGAACACCAAGCAACAGAAATGCTATGCAAATGGAAGCATAAGGAGAGATAAAAGGTGAAAAGTTACTAGAATCTTAGTGAACTGTAAGATAAAATCAAACAGCACAACACACATGGGATCCCATAAAGGGACAGCAGAAAACATTTGAAAGAATAACAGCTGAAAAATCCTCAAATTTGATGAAAACTATAATTCCACAAATCCCAAAGTTCAATAAACTCTGTGCAAGAAAAATTCAAAGAAAACCAAACCAAGTCACAATCAAATTGCTAATAGAAAAATTTTAAAGTAGCAACGGACGGGAGCAAAACACATTATAAACAAGAGAACTAAGATAAGCAATGATTTTCCTTCAGAAACAAGGGAGCTCGAAGACAATGTGGGGGGGAAGTGCTGAAAGAAAAAAAGTACTGTTAATCTCATATTCTATATCCTATGAAAATATCCTTAAAAAAAAAGCAAAATGAAGAATTTTTTGGACAAACGAAAGCTGAGAAAATTCACCAATAGTAGAACTGCACCAAAAGGAATATTAAAGGATGTTTTTCAGAACTGAATGATGAAAACAGGAAATGCACAGTCCCTAACTTCCATGGGGCTGGTATCATGAATCATCCTAGATTTTGGATAGGAGCTTGACTGATTAGACTGTTTGCCCCTGGTTCAAATGCTTTGAAAACTGAGTTCAGATTTCTATTCAGGAAAACCCAGAAACTGCTAGTTTTTGAAATTAGGGGGTCCATAAACTCGAGCCTAAAGGCTGCATGCATGTTTATATAAATAATGTTTTATTAAAACACAGCCACGCCATTTACTTACATATAGTTTATGGCTGCTAATGTGTTACAATGGCGGAATTGAGTAATTGTGATAAACAGACATATGGTCCACAAGTCTGAAATATTTACTACCTGCCTTTAAAAAAAAAAAAAACTGTTTTGCCAATCTCTGTGTTAGACCTTAAATTGCATGAACTTCAAAACTATGAGACTTTACAAAATGACAGCACCTGGGGACCACCACAGCCTGGGGACCACCACAGCCTTGAGACTGCGACCCTTCAACAGTCTGAGATTTCAAAATTGTTAGGCCATGAAACTACAAATCAAGAGATTTCTTTTCACTTTTCAGCTTGCCCCCAGCCTCAGCAAGGTTTCCACATGAGAGAATTGGGTGGAAACAATTATCTTTGTATTTAGGGTCCCTTCAGATTCAAATCTGAAACAGGTTTCTCAAAAGTCTGGCTGGTTTCTCCTCATTCCAGTAAAGCTTGTCCTCTGGCAGGCTCATTCTTCTGCCAGCCTCAACCCCCATCTCAGCCTCTTGGCCTGAGATATGAAAGCACCCTATATCCCTTGATCACCTAAGGAAGGGCTTTGTCCCTCTGGAGTTCAGTCTTTCTCCCTTCCTTCCTTCTGTTCTTCCTTCCCCCCTCCCTCCCTCCTTCCCACCCTTCCTTCTTTCCCTTGTAAGATTTCTCTGAATGAGATGGCTTTAAAGAAGAGTATGATTAGTTTATGTGGTGATTTCATGTTTTTACAGTGGGAATGAAGGTCTTTCATACCTTTCTACTTCCCAACCTAATGCAGAACCCTTCAATTATTACTTAACATGAATTTGAAAATTCTCACCAATGCAATAAGATATAAATATGAAGTATAAAATTAGAAAAAAAGAAGCAAGGTTATTCTTTGCATATGAACAGAATGCATATTAAAAAACTCAGGTTTTTTTCAAATTATAAATTAAATTAATCTTAGAGATACAAAATACGTATACAAAAACCAATGCTTTTTTTTTTTAAGATTTTAAAAAATCTTAAAATCTTTAAAATCTTTAAAATCTTAAAATCTTTAACCCACTGAGCCACCCAGGTGCCCAAAAACCAATGCTTTTCTACATAACATTAATAACATGTAAGAAAACATTAAAGAGAAAAAACACAAAGAACAGCAACTCCCTATAAGAAGTGAATATCTAAAAGTAAACTTTAAGAGATGAGATTTTGGGCACCTGGGTGGCTCAGTGGGTTAAAGCCTCTACCTTCAGCTCAGGTCATGATCTCAGGATCCTGGGATCGAGTCCCACATTGGGCTCTCTGCTCAGCATGGAGCCTGCTTCCCCGTCTCTCTCTACCTGCCTCTCTGCCTACTTGTGACCTGTCTCTCTCTCTGTCAAATAAATAAATAAAATCTTAAAAAAAAAAATTAAGAGATGAGATTTTTATGAAGAAAATTTTATATAATATTAAAGATCTGAATAAATGAAGCATAGCATGGCCCTAAGTAGGGCCTTGATAGAGGCATACATAGGCGTGAACAGGGTGATTATGTAAGATCACACTGTGAGGGTGACAGGAGTACAGATCTGAAGGAGGCAAGGGGGCAAATGGTAGAGAAAAAACATTCTACACAGAACAAGGAGAGAGGCCTCTAGACAAAAACATGCTTAGCAAGCTCAAGGAAAAGAAAGAAGATCAAAGGGACTGAAGTGGAGTTAGTGAGGGAGACAGTAGTAGGAGATACAGTCTAAGGAAAAATGGGGGTCAGGTTATGTAGGTCATTGTGAGGACTTTGGTTTTAAACTGTGAACCACTGGAGGGCCTGACACAGAGCAGTGACATGATCTGACTTAGGATTACTCTTCACTACTAAGTTGAGAATAGCCTGGGAGGCAACAAGAACAGAAGTGAGATGACCAGTTAGATGTTTAATAAAAGATTTAAAATCAATACATGAAATTAAAAAATACTAAGACAATCGATTAACAAGCACAGATGGACAATTCATAATAATGGGAAGAGATTTAATTTCACTAATAACAAAAATAAATAAATAAATAAATAAATAAATAAATAAATAAATAATAAAAAAATCAGGGGCACCTGCATGGCTCAGATGGTTAAGTGTCTGCCTTCGGCTCGTGATCTCAGGGTCCTGGGATTGAGCCCCATGTTGGGCTCTCTGCTCAGCAGGGAGTGTATTTCTCCCTCTACCTCTGCTCTCCTGCTCATGCTCTCTCTGTCTCTCCCTCTCAAATGAATAAATATTTTTTAAAAATAATTTAAAAAATAAATTAAAAAATCACTTCAGAAGAAAAATTTTAACTGAATCATGCTACTTCTCCACTTCAAAACTTTTCAACATTCTTCCCGAAGATACCTGCATGGCTACTCCAACAACTTCTTCAGCTCTTTACTCAAATGTCACATTCCCAGCCCATCTGAATTGTGCCCCAACTGAAGATACTCCTCCATTCCTTTACCCTGTTTTACTTTGCTCCCTAATACTTACCAATATCTGGCATAATTTACTTGTTTTGTTTATTGGATGCCTCGCCCAACTAGAACATATTCTCCTTGAGATAAGATCTTATGGTCTATTTTGTTCATTGTTATATTCTAACACTCAGAATAATAACTGGTACATTTTGAACACTTATGTAATATTATTTTAATGAACAAGAATTATTTGTTAAACCCCGAATACATATATTCGGAATAATGTTAACAATGATAGAAGATGAAGACTGGTATCAATAGGGAACCTTGGCCTCTGATAACTTACAAGTTACCTAGGAAGACAAGAACCATGTTCTCTAAATTTCCACTGGTCTCAAAGGAGTCTTCCTCTATTCTTTAGTTATTTTTAGCACAAATTTAGGGGGAAAACTTTTTTACTCATCAAGGTAATTGAGAGATAGTCAAATCAACATGCATACCTGTGCTGTATTTGTGTAAGTGCTACAGTCATAAGAAGCTGAATGAAAACATATATTCTACCAACTTCCACAAAATTTTAAGAAAAGTATGCCTTTTGCTTGATTTTCAAGGGGCTTCCAGGACTTAAAGCTAATGTCTATTTTCCCTTCATACTCCCCATTCTGCCATGATGTTCTCTATACCTGAAACCTAAAAGAGGTTTTTACTTAAAAGACCTAAGAGTGAAATTCTTTTGAAAGTAAAATATGAAAATAAAATAAATCTGCACTAGGAATATAGAAATTTGTGCACATTATTACACATCAGCAGATGGAAGAACTGAGACTCAGAGAAAGACAGTGTTCTAATTTACTCTGAAGCAGAAGCAGTACATGGAAATGACCATACCTGCCATAGGTTAAAACAAAAAAGGCCCTGACAGTATGTACCTGGGGTCAAGTACACGGATTCTAACTTGTCCCCATTTTACTAGGAAGTATGCTTTCTTGGAAAGTTCTTAACTTGTCTATCCCTAGAAGAGTCCTCTTAATGATCCACAAAATCTAGGAAAAGGGATTCTTAGAATGACAATAAAGTTATCCTATACTTTGGCATTTAAAAAGAACTAATTACTTATTAATTATTAAAAGTAACTATAAAAAACTGACAACTGAGCTACAAAGTTATAACATGTTTTAAAAAGTTAAAAATTGAAAATACTAATAATGCCAATTTAATTTTTAAATTAAAAAAAATATTTTATTTGAGAGAGAAAGTGAGCACAAGCAGGGGGAGGGGCAGTGGGAGAGGGAGAAGTAGACTCCCCACTGAGCAGGGACGGGACACTTGGTCCTAGCACCGAAAGATCATGACCTGAGCTGAAATCACACTTAATTGACTGAGACACCCAAGCGCCAAAATTTTTAAATTTACATTACTTGCTTTTACTAGACTAGTAATACATTTTGTTGCATGAAAAATTACTTAAAATATAGGTAATCAAAAAAAGGAAAAAGAAAAAACATATAATTGTATGTTTTCATATAACTATTTATTTGAACATACATGTATCTATTTAAAGATTTATTTGTTTTAGAGAGAGAGAGAGAAAGAGCACGTGCACACATAAGACAGAGCTAGAGCATAAGCAAGGGGAGAGACAAAGGGGGAGGAAGAGAGAGAATCCCAAGCAGACTCCCCGCTGAGCTTGGGGCTTGATCCCATGACCCTGAGATCATGATCTGAGCCAAAATCAAGAGTTGGACGCTTAACTGACTGAACCACCCAGGCACCCCTGAATGTACCTGTATTTAAATCGAATGTCACCTAGGTTGTTTGGGAAGATTATTTCCAATACTTTCATTGTATCATCTATACTACTGTATTTCTCAAATTATAGAAAATCACTGTTCATAGTTTCAAATAATCAATGGGCTAAATTAATTTTCAAAATTTTACATAAAATCATCAAGACTAAGATACAAAAAGATAAAATTTTCGTACATGAGTACGCATTTCTCTTTTTTAAAATATGCAAAACTTCAAAAATAAATAAATAAATAAATAAATAAAATAAAATATGCAAAACTTCTAATGAGCACCTAGCTTTCAATTTTTTAAAACAGAGGTATCTACTTCAAATACCTAGATAACTGAATTTACTAAAAAGGAGTATTTAAAAATTTAACTCCTCTCAGTGAGGAATCTGCTTCTCCCTCTGACCCTACCCCCTCTTGTGCTCTCTCTCTCAAAAAAACAAAACTTAAAAAAAAAGGGGGTGGTGCCTGGGTGGCTCAGTTGGTTAAGCAACTGCCTTTGGCTCAAGTCATGATCCTGGAGTCCCAGGATCAAGTCTCCCTGTAAGGGCTCTCCGCTCAGCGGGGAGTCTGCTTCTCTCTCTGACCCTCCTCCACTCTCGTGTGTGCACTCTCTCTCTCTCTCTCTCTCTCATTCTCTCTCTCAAATAAAACTTCAAAAACATAAAAATTTAACAATAAGGAGAGTAATCACAGGAGTCTGATAAATTAAGACAACACTACTGTTTCCTTTTCCAAAATAGGATTATCTGTTCGCCCAATTTATAATATATGAAAGAGAAACCTCTTCTGTTCCTGCAGAGAAACAGCTTTCTCAAATTCTAAACTTTCTTCCAAGTAATAGATCTGCACATAAAAAATCTGACCCTGAAACGAAACAAGAAAGAAAGCAGCCTTGACAGAAACTGTTCTTATTTCTATAATTCTTGGTACTGAGCGTAAATTCAGTAAGTACTTCTTATTAACTGGGGTTTATGCGATACACTAAATTAGAAAATCACACTAACTGCTTTTCAATTTTTTTTTACTTTTGAAAACTTTATTAATCTCCTTAAAAAACACAACTTCTTTGCTTAAGGAGAAATGTGGAAAGGCATGTAGAAGATATTTAAAAGAAAAAAAATGATCAGGATGAGGCTGTCATGGTCAATTAAAACTATGCTTTACAGTTCCCTTTCAAGCTTATGTGATCTGTTCACATTTTGGTTATAGACTGCATGCAATTCATTATCGAATACTTGCCAAAAGCAAGCTAGAGTAAATTATGTGTATTAGTATTACCCAAACATTTTACAGGAATTGGAGCTGAATTCCTGGGAAGAGGAAAGGGAACTAACTTTATTTTCACTTAAAGAAGTCAGAGGGTAATGACTGCAAGTAATTACTCTACTTGCAATTCATAGGTCAATACCAAAACTTATACTTTACTAGTTAAACAGGATTGAATTTATCACCCACCTACAGGTGTAAGTTTTTCTGGTTCACAACAGCAGCACACCATACTCCCAACATTCTAAACAATTCCTGGCCTACCCTTTGGGCCATCCTAATGAAGTCTCACCTTACCAGACGCTGCAGCTGCAGAAATAGGTCTTTAACGCCAGAACTGGATTTTCATTTAAAACAAAACAAAACAGAACAAAAAAACAGGCAAAATATTCAAGTATTTTCAAACAGTAACATAGTTCTTTAACACTGCTGAGGAAGCAACCTGTTCACAAATGCAATGACCTTCTGAGATCTACTTAAAACGGCTGTAAGGCTGTAATCCTTACGTCCTCTACAACCAGGTAAGAGGATAATGAAGAAGGGACAAGCAGATTTACTAGGGGTTTATGGTCAAAGAATCACTGCAGTACTTCTTTTCTTACTAAAAGAAGGTGCTAGCAATACCAACTAAAATGTGGCAAGGGAATATAATAATAATGCTAAAATAGAGACAATATATTTTTTTAATTAAAAAAATTTTTTTAAAATAGAGACAATATAAATTTAAGTTTGATATAAAAAAATTATCAAAATGAATTCTATAGCCCTCAAATTGGCCCAAAATACTACATTAATTACCTCAAAACCCAGATTCTATTACTAAAAAGATCAGGGGTGCCTGGGAGGCTCAGTGGGTTAAACCCTTTGCCTTCGGCTCAGGTCAGGATCGCAGGATCCTGGGATCAAGCCCCGCACTGGGGCTCTCTGCTCAATGGGGAGCCTGCTTTCCCCTCTCTCTCTGCCTGCCTCTCTGCCTACTTGTGATCTCTCTCTCTGTGTCAAATAGATAAATAAAATATTTTAAATAAATAAATAATAAATAAATAAAAAGAAATCAGAGTTAATAGGCTTATTCATTCTTATGATACATTTTAAGGAAATCCCAAAAACTCATTCTTGGTTTATTAGAGAGATATTTACAAGAAAGAGTAGGTACAAGGACACTTGGGTGGCTCAGTCAGTTAAGTGTCTGACTCTTGATCTCAGCTCAGGTCTTGATATCAGAAATGTGAGTTCAAGCCCCATGCTAGGGGAGCCTACTTAAAAAAAAAAAAAAGAAGAAGAAGGGAAGGGAAGGGAGGAAAAGAAAGAAAAGGAAAGGAAAGGGAGGAAGGAAGGAAGGAACACATATTTTCTGCCAAAAATATAGCTAAATTATGTGAAAATATGATCAACATTAAAGAAAATAACTCATTTTTAAAACATAGTTCATAAAATCATAGTTCTTCTACTGCCCATTTCACTATTGGTAAATATACAATCATTCTAGGATCTTGCTTGGATCAAATGAAATTAATTATTGAAGAGACATAAAAAATAATCATTTGTAAGTATCTCAAGAGGGGGAAAAAAGGAAATTGGAAAAGTGAATCTGCAAAGATTGTCTGAAGTGAGTCTGAAGGAGATGGAGCACCGCAACCACAATAATCACACGACTAACTCGTTTTACCTATAATTACAAGCTACTCATAAAAGATTGAAGAATAACAAGAGTGTATGTCAATAAACTGTCTTCATCCCAGTTTTGGCACCGATTAGCCATCTGATCCTGAGAAAGTTTCTTTAACTTCGCATAGCCTTCATTTCCTCATCTTTAGAATATGGATAAAATGAACCTCAGAGAGAGCACAAGGATTAAACAAGATAATATACACACAGTACATATAGTACCTCCCCCAGTAAGTGCTCAATCTGCACTAATAATGAACTATCAGGAAGAGAAATTAAGAAAACAGTCCCATTTATATACAACTATTAAAAAGAATGAAATATCTAGGAATATATTTAATCAAGCAGAGAGGAGACTTATACTCTGAAAACTAGAGGACCTTCTTTAGTATTGTTTGGATTTCCTTCTCTTTATTTTTTGTGTATCTATTACAGGTTTGTGGTTTGTGGTTACCATGAGATTCATATATACCCGAATATGTATATCGTAGTCTATTTTAAGTTTGTGGTCATGTAAGTTCAAATGCATTCTAAAAACACTACATTTTTACCATCTGTCCCCACATTTTATGTTTTTGATGTCATATTTTACTTTTTATTCTGAGTATCCCTTAACTAATTATTGTAGAAATAGTAGACTTCACTATTTTGTCTTTTAGCCTTCATATTAGCATTATAAGTGGTTGTACTACCTTTACTATATTTTTGCTTTTACCAGATTTTTTCTTTCATAATTTTCTTACTTCTAGTCATGGCCTTTTCTACTTAAAGAAGTCCCTTTAATGTTTCTTATAAGGCCAGTTTAATGCTGATAAACCCCTTTAACTTTTTGTTTGGGAAGTCTGGGAAACTCTTTATCTCTCTCTTTTTTTTTTTTTCTTTATCTCTCTTTTTATTCTGAGTGATAACCTTGGTGGGTAGAGTATTCTTGGTTATAGATTTTTTTCCTTACAACACACTGAATATATCATGTGTTTGGCTGGCAAAGTTTCTTTCTTTCTTTTTAAGATTTTATTTATTTATTTGACAGAGAGAGACAGCCAGAGAAGGAACACAAGCAGGGGGAGTGGGAAAGGGAGAAGCAGGCCTCCTGCAGAGCAGGGAGCCTGATGCGGAGCTCGATCCCAGGACCCCAGGATCATGACCTGAGGAGAAGGCAGACACCCAACAACTGAACCACCCAGGCGCCCCGGCCTGCAAAGTTTCTGCTGAAAAATCAGCTCATGGTCTCATGGAGGTTCTCTTGTATTTGCTCTTACTGCTTTTAAGTTTCTCTCTGATCTTTAATTTTTGACATTTGGGGGGAGGGCAGAGGGAGAAAAGCAGACTCCCCACTGAGCACAGAGCCTACTGTAGGGCTCAATCTCATGACCTTGAGATCATGACCTGAGCCAAAATCAAGAGTCAGATGCTTACCTGACTGAGCCATCCGGGCGCCCCTAATTTTAGACATGTTAATTATTATGTTTCTTCCTGTGGATCTCTTTGGGTTTATCTTGTTTGGAACTCTCTGTGATTCCTGGATCTGAATGTCCTGTTTCCTTCCCAAGATTTAGGTTAAGTTTTCAGCTTTTATTTCTTCAAAAATGTTTCTGCCCCTTTCTCTCTCTTTTCTCCTTTTGGGACCCCCATAATACAAATATTAATATGCTTGATGTTGTCCTGGAAGTCCCTTAAACCATCCTCATTTTCAATAATACTTTTTCCTTTTTGCTATTCAGCTTGTATGATGTCCACCACTCTGTCTTCCAGATTCTGATCCATTTTTCTGCATTATTAACCTGCTACTGATTCCCTCTAGTGTATTTTTCATTTCAGTTATTATATTCCTCACCTCTGAGTGGTTCTTTTTTATATTTTCTAGCTCTTTGTTGATATTTTCACTGTGTTTATCCATTCTTCACCTCAGTTCGGTGAGCATCTTTAGAACCATTACTTTTAAGTCTTTATCAGGTAGACTGTTTATCTCTGTTTCATTAGTTCTTTTTCTGAGGTTTCGTCTTGTTTTTTCACTTGGAACATATTCCTGTTTCTCCTCATTCTACCTGTGTTTGTTTCTATGTATTAGATCAGCCACATCTCCTAGTTTTGAAAAGCACAGTCCCCCTGGTCACCAAAACCAGGTATCGCCTGGTATCCCCTCCAGGGGTATCCCCTCTGTGGGTTGTGTGTGCCTTCCTATTGTGACTGGGCTTTGATGGCTGCAAGTGCACTGATAAGTGGGACTATCCCTAGCATGACTGGCCGAAATGACCAGATGCGGCTGTTACAGGCACACTAGTGAGTTGGGCTGACCCTCTGGGGTGGAAATCAGTTTGGGGGTTGCTGGTCCAGGCCATACCCACACGCTGCGTGCAGAATGGCAGGAGCTACTCTGGGGGTCCCCGGTCTTGGTAGAGGACACCCAATGGGTGCTGTGGGGTGGAAGCCATTTGAGGGGGCTGTGAGACACAACTGAGAAGTGGTTTTGGAGAGTCACCTGCTTGGGGGGGGACAATTTAGGGGTGCAGGAATGTTGGGGCATGGTGAGTGGTACTAGCAAAGTAGATGGAGAATGTAAAAAATGGCAACTACCAGCACCAGGCCAGCTAGGTAGGAGAGTAAGAAAAATGGCACCTACCTGCATTTCTGTTTCAGGATAAAGTTCCTACAAAGCCCTGCCCCTTCAGCACATGCACTAAAATTGGCAAATAAATCTTCATATGCGACCCAGGGACTTTTCAAACTCCTCCCTCTGTGCTCTTGGAGTGAGTGCATTTGTGTACAGACTACTTTTAAGAGTAGAGTTTCAGGTTTCTTACAGCTCAGCAGCTCTCCTGGAGTTAAGCTATGCTGAGTTTCAAAGCTAGGCCTTTTGGGAGTTCATCTTCCCAGTGCAGGTTCCCAAGGTGGGGATGTCCAATGTGGGGCTTGAAATCCCTTGTTCTCCAGGGAGGACTTCCACATTTGTGATATCCCTTCTGCTTAAGGGTTACCACACTGGGGGTGTCGTTCCTGACTACATCACTTCTCTGTGCCCCCTCCTACCTATCTCAAGTGGCTTTTTCTTTATATCTTTAGTTGTGGATTAGCTGTTCTGCTAGTCTTCAGGTCGTTCTGAGAAAGAGTAGTTCTATATGTAGTTGTAGTTTTGGTGTGTCTGTGAGAGGAGGTAAGCCCGGAATCTTTCTACTCCACCATCTTGATCTTCTTCAGATCTAATCTTAGGTATTTAAATAGCAAATTTTGGGGTGCCTGGGTGGCTCAGTGGGTTAAAGCCTCTGCCTTCGGCTCAGGTCATGATCTCAGGGTCCTGGGATCGAGCCCCGCATTGGGCTCTCTGCTCAGCAGGGAGCCTGCTTCCCCCCATCTCTCTATGCCTGCCTCTCTGCCTACTTGTGATCTCTCTCTCTGTGTCAAATAATAAATAAAATCTTAAAAATAAATAAATAAATAAATAAATAAATAGCAAATTATGATAGAAAAATATAACAGCCCTAATAAAGAATTTTATTAAGATCTACTCCAACATCAAAAATTTAACTCCGCGCTAAAGTTCCAATTCACTTTCTTAAATTAAAAAAAAAAAAAGGTAACAATAATGTGGAATTTGCAGTTCTGAAAAATGCACTTGCCATGACAAAATCTAAAATCTTGTATAAATCAAATCAGTTAATTATTCTAACTCTGTATTGAATACAAATAGCTCCCCAGTTTCCTTTGTGATTTACATAAAAGAGAACATTTGATTAAATATGGCAGTGTGTTCAATTTACTGTGACTTCAAATTTTACTTTATAATTGTATGTGAAAAAGTAATGAAAGGCATCTACACTCTAATACAAATGTTATTTACAAGTGAAAAATTATAATTCCTTTTTGTTTCCTAGATACCTTGTCTCATTACACAAATTTAAAAGGAGTCGCCGATGCTTTAAAATAAATATTTTCTGTCTACTCATAAATCAGTTAATAACACTCTTTACTTTTTATCACAAGTTTCCACATTCAGGACACATTATTTGAAAAGTTTAATGTACCAAATATTCTTTGAGTGGAAGAGCCGGCAAAGAATTCAATTGTGAATTGCTGACACAGAAAATGAGAATTTATAGATACTATGACAAATCACAGCCATCAGAATGTAAACCTACCCATGTCAGATTTTATAAATGAAATTTAGCCGTAATTCTGACTTTGTGATAATGACTTCATAGCAAGCCCCATGAAGAAAGTAGCTATCTGGTGAAGCCCATCCCCACTGAGCTGTCTGTTCCACTGGTTTACGCTGGTTCTTTGTTTGCATAAATTGCAAAATAAAATAAACTTAGAAGAAAAAGACTTTCTTCCCGCAGATGTGGACGAGTTAATTTTAATACGATCTACAATCCTCCATTTGCAAGCCAAGTGTTCAGTGATACAAGAGGATGCATATTCATCATAAAGCACCAACTCCAGAAGAGGCACTGAGCTGAGTCCTTTAACAGGTATTATCTCATGTACACCTAAAGGGCAGAACAATATGCCACCCCAAATATGTCACTTTGGCATAAGGATTCTATTGAATTGAAGGTAACTGAGAAGAAGCAGGTTAAAGCTCTCTGCAAACTACCCCCCCCATTCACTTAATTTGTAAAAGTGTTCCCCTCTATCAGGAAAGACAGAAGTAATCACCAGAGACTACTCTAGATCCTTACCAACATGGAGATCGCACCAGATAACAAATCTTACTAAGCAGCCCTAGCTACTATTAGTTTCTCCAAAAATTTGCCTTCCCATAATTTGCCACATCTAGAAGCTCAAAGTCCTTTTTCCTTTGTCTTGTCCCTTCTCTACAAAATTACTGTTCTTTGCTAAGATGCAATATAAACTCAAGTTCTAAACACTTGTTTCAGTTACTCATAGTGAATACTCCCATGCATAAGCAATGTTAATAAACATGTTTTTTGCTTGTTATCTGCCTTTTGTCAGTCTAATTTAAAGGGCCCTAGCCAATGAACCCAAGATGGGTAGAGGAAAGAAGTTTTCCTCCCCTACATGCCTTACAACATACCTGTGAGTTAAATTCTATCATTTCCCCTGTTTTCTAGAGGAAAAAGAAGTTCAGAGAGATTAAATAAACTTCCCACACTTACATGAGTAATAAGTGATAGGGCCAGTATCTGACTCAGAGTCTGAAGAACTCCTAAATATCCTATCAGTATTTCTCAAAATGTAGTTCATGGTCCACCTACGTGAGAATTACATTAGATATCTGTTCAAGTACACAGTCCTAAGGCCCACTGAATAATAATCATGACCACAGAACCAGTAACCTGCACTTTTAATACCCTCTCCAAATAATTCTAATGCTCAATAAAGACTGATAACTACCAATATACCATAGTAGCTTTATATTTGATTAATTTTTTATTTTGGTGTATTCCTCTTACAAGACACAAGGTTATGACAAAATTCAAATAAGATGTCAGCAATTTAAAATGTTATAAATAATTGAAAAAATTTAAAGCATAGCATTTCTTCAGGCTTTACCACACACTACTTACTTATTTCTATGGCCACCAGGAAAATCAATGGGCGCACTACAGGGGCAGATAAAATAATTAGTTCAGATAGATAATTCCCTCCTATTTATAGTAAGCTGATCCTCTATGTGCTTTAATGCTAATCAATTTTCTGTATTTCACCTCATTTATCTAACCAAGAGTTTCAGAAGGAAGATCTTAGAACCAACTTCGAACCTTCAGCAGTTTATGATATTTATAAATATTATAATTAATTTTCCCCCCAAAACATGGCATGTCTTTATATGAATGTTCACATACTCTGAGATTGTTGAACCTTTTTTTTTTTTAAAGATTTTATCCATTTATTTGAGAGAGAGAGAGAGAGCGCGAGCGCAAGAGAGAACACAGAGGAGGGGGAGGGGTGCGGGGGCAGGGAAAAGCAGGCTCCCTGCTGAACAGGGAGCCCTACATGGTGCTCGATCCCAGGACCCCGGGATCACCAGTGAAAGAGTAGAGCAAGGCTAACTCCATTAAGGAATGCGGAACCCCTAACCGCCAAAGACTGTAAACCCCGCCTTTAGCCTGCCAAACTCGCGCGCCAATTCTGACCAAAGTGATAGGTTAGTTCAAACAGCTACTTTAGGATAAATCGTTATTCAATTGGCCATCTGCATCTGTGTTACAATCTTATTGGCCACTGTGTGCTTGTTACAAACTCATTGGCCACTGGCCCCTATAAAACTGCTGTGCCTTCTGAAACTCGCTCTTTCTCCACATCATGCCACTGCGTCGGTGAGTGTGGGAGGTTGAGCTAGAGCTAGCTCGAATAAAGGCTCTTTGCTTTTGCATCGGACTCGGCTCCCTGGTGGTCTTTGGGGACCTAAAAATCTGGGCATAACAACCAGGACCCAGGATCACGACATGAGCTGCAAAGGCAGCCACTTAACCGACTGAGCCACCCAGGCGCCCAAGACTGCTGAACCTTATTCAAACATGATGTTGGCCTTTCTTCTTGGCATGGGTTTAGTGCTATAATCCTAAAACAACATATACCTCCTGCTCACCCCTGGGGAAATCAAACGTTTAAATCAGTACTTAGAAAGTAGACTGTTAGTGGCTGAAAATTTTTCAATACTGTCCAGTCCAATAACATGCAGTTAGTCCATTGTACTAAGAACTCAAAGATGAATTGGACAAGAGCCTTGTCCTCCAGGGACTTGTAACTTCTGGGGGGACTCAAAGCCATTTTCAAATGCCTCTAAGGTAAGACAAAATGCATCTTCATTGCTTTAATTGAAATGTAAAATGTGCAAGAATGCAAATGGAAAGTAATTAATTCAAACTGAAGAAAAATGGAGAAAGCACAATGAAAAAGGAAGCATATGAATGGGCTTTGAGGACAAAGAAGATTTCAATTGTCAAGGGCTGAAAGATGAAATGCAATCTTAAATGAAGGAATATTAGGAGTGATGTAAAGGGTAGCTATAAAAGTTCATGGGGGTATAGTTACAGACTACTTAGCAGTGCTCTGGAGATGAAGCACAGAACATATGTAAGGAAAAATGATTTGCAAAATTAAGAATAGGAAACTAAGAGACTTCAGAGCCATGCTAAGGAGTCTAAACTTTGTTCTACAGAAAACGAAGACTCAAAGATTTTGGAGCAGGGAAAAGAAGAGTTTATATTTTTTAATGTAAACTAAACAACAACAAACACAACAAGTTTGTCCTTCATTTTTTCCTAGCATTGACATATAGTCAGATAAATAAGGGCAAATATTGCAATGATGGCAGCAGTAAAGAAAGATGCAAGAAATATGGCTGAGTTAAGACTGAGAGGATCTAATGTGAAGCCTGACAAGGAAAAGTCAAAATTAATCTCAAACTGGATGACTGGAATTACAAATACTATTAACCACGATAGAAGAGACAGGAGGAAGAACTTATTGTTTGCTTTTTGAACCTTTAGATGGACTGAAAGCAAGGAAACATGTGTTTGATTTTGCGTATGAGATTAAGATGTTAGAATATATGTAGTTTTAAAAAGGAACAATAGGGGCACACGGGTGGTTCAATAGGTTAAGTGTCCATCTTGATCTAAGCTCCGGTAAGAGAGTAGAAAGGAAAAGAAAAAAGAAGAAAGAAAAAGAAAAAGAAAAAAAAGAACAACAGGCCCCAAATGGAGTCACTTGTGCTGAGCCCCATGCAGCAAACGAAGACTTAATATCTAATCTAACTTTAGTTTCAGCCTCTCCCAGAAATGTGACCTTTAACCAGTCAATCTGGAATTACCTGATCAGCACTAGTAAAGTAATCTGCCTGACAGACCCCTGCCATTCCCCCAAAGGAAGATGACCTTGCCTGAAACAATCTAACAATTTGCTTTTTGCTAGAAACTCCATCCCCCATATCCCTACTTCCGCTCCCTTCTGCCTATGAAAGCCTTCCATTTTGTACAATTCTTCAGAGCTCCTTTCTATCTGCTAGATGGGATACTGCTGAGTTCATGATTTGAATAAAGCCAATTTGATCTTCAAATTTACTCAGCTGAATCTTTCTTTTCACTAATATCCAGGAGGCATTGATTAAAATGAATATATAGTTTGAGATATCGCAAGACCAGAAAACATCATCAAAGTATCATCTGCAAGGATATGATGGATAGGCAAAGCAATGGAAATGGCTGTAACGTAACAAAAGCATGCACATCATCTAAGAAGCAAATAGGGCCAAAATCGAACCCATGAGAAATAACTTACATTTAAAAGGTAGACAGAAAAAGGAGAGCAGTAAAGAAAACTCAAATAATAAAAAAAAAAACTAGGAAACGACAAGGTTTCAAAAGCCAAAGAAGAGAATTTCATGAAAACTGAATGGTCAATTGTGCTAAAATGCTACAGCGAGAAACGAGTAGATACAATGACCCTAAGAAGAAACCACTCAGTTTAGTAATTAGAAGGTTATTATTACAGGTGAAACAATGCATCTACATTAATATTTGCTTTAAGTAATTCAAGATAAATATTTTTAATAAGGCAAAGGCATTATAAGTTTCAAATACTATTAAAAATTCAAAAAATCTTCCCAAATGATAAAAAGCTAAATAGAAAAGACCACTTTCAAATAAAAATGGAATCACATAATGGGATAACATTTTTAACATTTTGAAAATTATTTTGACGGACTGAATTTAAGTAAATCTGTAATAATACAGTGCTTTCCAAAATAAGGAATAAGCAGCATTTGCATTTGCAAAGTATGTCAGACCTAATTTAACTTTAAGAAACTGACAAAAAGGGCGCCTGGGTGGCACGGTCGATTAAGCGTCTGCCTTCAGCTCAGGTCATGATCCTGGGTTCCTGGGATCAAGCCCCACATTGGGCTCTCTGCTCGGTGAGCCTGCTTCTCCCTCTCCCTCTGCCTGCTGCTCCCCTTGCTGTACTCTCTCTCTCTCTCTCTCTCTCAAATAAATAAATAAAATCTTTAAGACAAAACAAAACAAAACAAAAACAAAAACAAAAAAAGAAACTGACAAAAAGACTTTCTCCTTGACCACACTTTAGTCCTGCTTCTTTGAGTCCGCTTTTTGACTAGGCCTCCAACTTGGCCCCCATCCAGTCTTTTCAAATCCAGTCTTAGCAAAGAATCCTGCCAACTTGTCTGTTTACCCTTGATATCTGATCAAGTTCATCAAACCCCACCTTTGATGAATAAGTCCTTGGCTTGCCTTTAGCAAGCATTCCCCCTACCCTTGACATCTCCTCCTAGTAATTTTCCCTCCACTGACCACGTGGCCTCACTCCCTGGCTACAACTCCTTATCTGTCCTTGTTATAAAGTGTTGACCAATCTCTCTCCCCTATTACAATACACTACTGCAGAAGTCTTGGATTTAAGTCTTCCTTACCATTTTAACAAGTGTCAGAATAATTTTTTCTTTAATGTAAGTCATTAAAGGGGAGTAGTCACACACTTAGCCAATATTAACAGAAAAATAATTTACCATACAATCACAAATGAAAGCAAAACTTCAGCAAAATGTCCATAAGACTGACGATTTAAATATTAATGTAAGTTAGAGCTTACAGTGAGTGTAAAGAGTTCCTAATTTTTTACGCAAAACAATTTTTTTAAAGAGGCTTCCTATCAAAAATAAAGGCAAGGGTACTGAAAAATAGTAAAATTAAGTTCATTGCCTATTCATGCCAGAATTTGTTGGAACTTCTGGTAAGAATGGAATGAAAATAGGCAGAAAAGTAGCTTCTGTATAATTAATAACCAGTCATAAGTCCCATAAAGCAACAGATACAAATAGTACTTGACACCCAAGGTACTCTATTCAGTCAACAAATACTTATTTTTAAGGCTTGGCACAGAGGGAGAAAAAGGAAAGAATAATATAGACTCTATGATTTAAGAGAGATGACATGTACACAGGCTCCACACTGGGCATGGAGCCTGCTTGGCATTCTCTCTCTCCTTCTCCCTCTGCCCTTTCTTCACCCCCACTCACACGTTCTCTTGATCTAAAAAAGAGAGATGACATGTGCACATAAATAGAATGCTATAAATAATTATAATAAAAGGTGCAAAGTGGTAAGCTCATCCAAGAAGTGTACAAAAAAGGTGTTATGAGAGTTCAGAGGAATGACAGATGATTTCCCACAGGAAGGCAAGAAAAGGTTTCATGGAAACAAAGGGGCATGTGATTTAAGTCTTCAAAGATGAGCGGGATTTATAGAGAGAAGGAAAGGGAAAGGGATTCCAGTGTTAAGAAGTAGCAGTAGCAAAAGCCCAGTGCAGGTACTTTTCTGTACCCACAGGTAAGAACAGTAGAAATTAACACTTAAGGCCTATATAGTGGTGGGTTCAATGATATCCCTCAAAAATTCATGACCACCTGGAACCTCAGAATGTGACCTTATTTGGAAATAGGGTCTTTGTAGATGTAATGAATTCAGCACCCTGCATTTAGGCTGGGCCCTAAATCCAGTAACTAGTGTCCTTATAAGAAAAGGAGAGGACACAGAGAGATACAGAGAAGGCCACCGGAAGATGGAGGCAGAGAGTGGAGTTAAACTGCCACAAGCAGAGCCTGGGATCGCCAGAAGCTGGGAGAGTCAAGGAAGGATTCTTCCCTGGGCCTTCAGAGGCACGTGTTAACACCTTGATTTCAGTTTTCAGAAATGTGCTAATTTGTTACAGTAACTTTAGGAAACTAATACCGCTTGGTTAAGGACAATTAGTAGAGGGCTATTGTGAAATAGCATGAAATTGGTTTCTGCCCTCAGTTCCTGCTAATATTTGGTCTTTGACCAAACTCTTTTAACTTTCTGACTGATAAAGGTTTCTGACAAAGAAGTCCTAAATCCCTTGTAACTTCCTGGGTGATAGCAGTCTTTCGTTCCAATGCTTTAGGTGACTCTTGGTGGGCTTCTGGATGGGGGCTGGTCACCAGAAAGACCAAGACATAATTAGAAACTTGGAACTTTCAGCCCTACTAGAGACTGGAAATAAAGTTAATAATTGATTATACCTATATGTGATGAGGCCTCCATAAAAGTCCCATAAGTATGGGCTTTTGGGGGGGGGTGGGAGGTGCCTGCTGTTTATAATGTTGAATTTCTGTAAAATAAACTGTATTTCCAAAAGTATGGGCTTTGGAGAGCTTCTGCATTGATGAACAACACATCCATGCCAGAAGGACTGGCACATCCCCGCTTCGGACCCTTCCAGACTTGCCCTATGTATCTCTTCATCTGGCTGTTCATCTGTATTATTTTAACACATCCTTTATTATATATTAAATCAGTAAATATAAACTGTTTCCCCAAGTTTTATGAGCTCTTCTATCAAATTATCAAGCCCAAAGAGGGGGATCATCTAATTTAATTTAGAGCTGGTTGATCAGAAGCACTGGCGACAACCAGGATTTGTGATTGGCCTCTGATATGGGCAGCAGATGGATACTTACAGGACTGAGCCCTAAACCTGTGGGGTCTGTGCTAACTCCAAGGTAGACAGTGTGTGAGAAATGAACTGTAGAACATCCATTTGATATCTACAGAGCATTGGTGAATTGCTTTGTGTAGGGAAAAACCCCACACATGTGAAGTACAAAAGTATTTGGTGAGTAGAGAAAAAGAGTTTTCCTTTTCAGCTATGTACCAAGTGCTCCAGTACTTTATTTTATGACACTTTGGAAGAAAAAAACCACTGACAATAAATTTATCCTTAATAGGCATATTGTCATATTACCAGGCAACTGTATTAAAAAGTGAATAGAAAACAATGAAATGCCATTACTTACAATGTGTGACTCCAGCTAGAGTTTGGTAGAAAGTGGGAGTATCACTATCATCAGTGAGGGTCACATAAACACCTCCAGATAGTAGCCAACGAGAGAAGGTAAAAGCATCTTTGTTTAGAAGAAGCCAATTTCTAAACTTTTCATAGTTTACCTTTTCACCCTAAAATTAAAAGAAAAAAAAAACACATAGATTTAGCCAAATTTTAAGGTATCTTGCTTAGAACTTGCGCAACCTGAAATTTGCAATTCATTGACATGTACCTTTCTACTATCTACAAAGGAAGGATTAATCTAAATAATGCTATAGCTTGTATACCTGGAAATCAGACTGTTTTAAAAAATAACTGTACTTAAGAACTTCCATTTCCATAAAATCTATTTGCTAATTGTAAATTATTTCATCAATTCATTAAAGCAGTGCACTGTTACTAATAAGCCATATCTTATTTACTAAGGTATATCCTGAAATCAGTAAACTGCATTTTTTTCTATATTTAAGAAGGCCAATTATTTACTTGCTTTATCCCTTTTCTTCAGCACCTTAATCTGTCATAATTAGCATGTTTAATTAAGTATGTGTGGTATTAAAATGCTCTTTTAAATTTCCTGGGCAAATTAAAAACAATTGTTCTGGGGCCCTCTTCCAGAAGGCATCACTGAAAACATGTATTCATAAGTCAACTAGAATACAAAAAAAACCCAAGTAGATTTCTATTTCTTTGCTTTCTTTCAAATATTTTGTTTTCTAAATCTCTGGATATATCTGGGCTGAGAAAGAACATCATATAGCTATGTTAGTCAATTTCTTTGTCTGGAAGATAAGAGGACCTAGGGTGAATGACGGACAGATGTTTCTATGAAAAAAAGAGAGAAGCAACCACATGGAAATACAATGAAGACTGACTATTGAGGAACCTATCGGGTCTAATCCTGATAGAAATATTAAGGGATACAAATAACTCATAACCTAAAAGTGATATATGGTAGAAATAATTTCTACATTATTTGGAAGCATCCTATTAAGTACAGTAATATATTTTGCCTAGTAGCTTCAGAAGATTGAACAGTATAATCCAAAACCTCAAAACAACATTGAGAGTCTTGTTTTTCTGAATGGAAGAATATGGCATTCAGAGTTGCTGCAGGGACATGTGAGGACATTGCCAGCATGTGCAGAGATCAGGGATCATACCCATATTCTTTCTCTGTTTCCCATATTTAGTCTAGAAAGAGGATTAGCAGTATATATCCAGAAGCTTGCACATATTTTTACACATGTTAACATCTCTGACATTGGGATGAATTTTAAAATCAATAGTGTCCTCCAATTATAACTGGCAGGTTTTTTTCTTTCTTTGTAATACATGCAGGTACGTCTTCTAATCGATGGGATCTTAGATACAGTGGAATATGTAGCATCAATGGTTTCAGTGAAGCTAAGATGTTGTTATAAAATGCACCATCACATATTAAGAAAGAAAGAAGTTGCCAGTTAAAATAGGTACTTCTGTCACCTTCCCATATAGTCAATACTATTTACAATTCCCCAAGCACTGTTCTAAAATTTTCTTTTAAGATTTTACTTTTAAGTAATGTCTATACCCAGCATGGGGCTCAAACTCACAATCCTGAGAACAAGAGTCACAAATTCCCCCAACTGAGCCAGCCAGGCACCCCTAAACATTTTTATATTAATTTAATCTTCAAAGTAACCCTCTTAGGAGATACTATTATCATCCCTATTTCACACAAGAGAAAACTGAGGCATTAAAAAGTGAAATAATCTAAGTTATACAGTGACAGGGAAATGACTGAACCCAGGTAGTCCAAAGTTTCTAAGCCTAAGTTATATACCACACTTGCTGGCTGACTTAGTAAAATATAAAGTAATCTCTACTCCATCTGTCCATTCAGATCACTGCAATACTGGTAACACCAAAATTCCATCTGTTAAACCCGACTTTTTATGTTTTTGAGTCATGGATGTTTTCTAAAAAAGGCAGCAAACAGAAAATTTCCTTTTATAAATTGTCACAATAGCATTTTAGAAAAAAAAATTCCCATAATATAGGGCAATTAAAAATAACAGGCTCCTGAAACTGATACACCTTTAAAGAACAATATAAAATATGAATTTCCACCTTAAAAACTGACAACCAAAGAAAATATTCAGTAAGAAAAGAATACAACAACTCCTACATAGATTCCTTTAAAACTTCATCAAGGCTAATAAAAGCACAAGACTGAAACAAGACCGAAAAAGCTGAAACCTATTCCATGTCACTTAAATCTAGGTGTTAGGTCCACATCTTCAGCTAAAGTGCTTCTCTTTATAGTTTTGGGGTGGTTTTTTTGGATTGCCCAAAAATAACACAAAGCACTGTTATGGGAGATCCAAATAAGTCTATTCTAATATAAGTAGATTCATACTGAAACATGATGGTTAACTTGAAAAACAAGGGTTTGGACATGATAATCAGATACATTACTCAGAAATTACAGCAGGTAAATACATCAAATAGTTGAATCAGATAAAAAATTAGCCCATTTACAGTGTTGGTTTTTTTTTTTTACCAATCACAAGCATCTAGTGATTTAAATAGCCTCTTTATGAGTATTCCAAAACTGGGGCCTCTCATTTCTTTGATCATTCCTCTTCCAAAGATCTTGTCCTTCTTACAACACTTAGCCATGGCCTTAATAACTGTCTTATGATCTTTTTATTATAGTAACTGTTCCCTTTCCATTAAATGCAATTTTAAACATTCTACTTCCTCCTTACAATTTCCTCTTATGAGCAAACTTCTTTTAGTATCCTAACTCCAGTGATTTTTCTTTTAACTCCACAGGACCTACACCGGGGACCTTCCTCCACACTGCCAAATCTAATAATCACTTCTCAATGATCAAAGGTCAACTCACTTGACCTTTCAGTTTATTTGATATAAGTACGGCTTTCTTTTTAAACACTTTCATCACTTGGCTTCCAGAACACCATTCTCTTTTGGTTCTCCTCACAGGTTATTCCTCAGGCTCCTGTTTTGATTCTTCTTCATCTCATTAATCTCAGAACACTGGAATACAGGACTCAGTCTTCCAATCTGTTTTCTATCTAAATTCACTCCAAGATAATCTCATCCTCAACTATAAGCCAACAAATCCTATCCCATGAACTCTAAATTATGTATCAAAAAGCACAGTTGACATCTCCACTTTAATGTTTAAAGTGATTTTCAAATTTAATTATGTCCTAAATCTCCCTCGATACCAAAACCCCAAACTTTTACCTCTAATAGTCTTAGCCATCGTAATTAAAGGAAATTCCATTCACTTAATAAATCAAGTCAAACACCTTAGTCATCCTCTTCTCTCTCTACCACAGCCCATAATCAATACAAGAAAAATTCCTGTCAATTCTCTCTCCAAAATAAATGCAGAATCTAAAAACTTCTCATCACCTCACTGCTATACCATGATCTACATGACTACCACCTCTTACCTGGATTATTGAGATATCTCAGGTGGTCTCTGTTTAGCCTACCCTCTACAAAAGAGCCAAACTGTTCATGTTTTAAAAAAACCTCATGTTGGGGTGCCTGGGTGGCTCAGTCAGTTAGGTGTCCGACTCTTGGTTTTGGCTCAGGTCATGATCTTGGGGTCATCAGATTGAGCCGGGCGGGCTCTGCACTCAGTGGAGCTTGAGATTCTCTTTCTCCCTCTCCCACTGCCCCTCCCCTCCACGCTCTCTCTCTCAAATAATCTTAAAAACAAACAAAACGAAACAACCCTCACGTATTCATTCCTCTGCCCAAAACCCTCCAGTGTTTTATCTCACTCAAGGTAAAAGTCAAAGAATGCACACTGTCCTACAGAGCCACATATAATCTCCCCACCACATATAATCTCCCCAACCCTTCCCCAACCTCTGTAACTTCATTTCCTACTACTCTCTTACTCTATTCCAGCTTACTTGTTGCTTGGACATGTCAAACACACTCCCAACTCAGGGCCTTTGCTGTATTCTCTTCTTGAAAAATGCTTTCCCAGATATCTGCGGGTTTTATCTCTCGTCCTTTAAATTCTTGGTTCAGATGTCACTTTATCTGACAGCCTTTCCCAACTATCCTAAACAAAATACCTACACTCAGCCACCTCCTCCCTATCCCCCTTACTTTACTTAAATTTTCCCCTATAGCACTAATTATCATCTAATACATATATCTGCTATTGCATAAACTTTAAAGAACTGGGTGACTAACCTCATTTAATTCCCATCTATAAAATGGGAATGTGTGCATAAAACCTACTAAAATAAGAAAAATATACATTCTCCCCCAAAATGTACAGAGTATTAACGCATTTGACATCTCTGTGAAAAATCCAATTAATCAGGCCTGCAAAGATTAAATGACTTTTTTTGACCAGAAAATGTTTGTTACTAGAGAGAAAAACCACAGCTTAATTTGTCTTGAAGTACTGAAATACTACCACAGCAACTTCCAGTCAATATGTCAGAAGTAAAAATGCAGGAAGCCAATCCTTTCGCACCAAACACACAGAAATGCTGAGTAAAACAACACCATAAACACTACCAAAAACCATATTGATGTGCTCAAAGCAAGAAAGGGAAATCTCCAGGTGCTATCAACATAGAAGAAACTCAAAGGCAGACTAGTGAAAAGCTAAAGCTAAAGGGTCCAAAGAAATGTTAGAACCAGATATATGCATATGGCTGGAGTACTAACAATCAGTGGCTACAGTTAGGAAGGAGACTAAACTAAACTGAATAAAACTATGAGCAGTAAGGGGCTGTCATATCTGTGAAATGCAAGTGGGTCAAATAGCCACCCATAAGAAATCACACAGCACTGAGTGTGCTGCAGGAAAGGTTCAGAAAATTCTAAAAGGGTTTTTACTCTACCATCTCTAGGGACTTTTCCCATATTAGCAAACTGATGAAAAGGTGGGGGGGAGAATATTCTCTGTTAAAGGTACGCATTTATTATTGTTTAGGTTTTCTACAATGAAAATATATTATTTATGAAAACAGAAAAAAATGACAGATTTTCCAGACCCAAATATTTCACTATGCAAATCAGTTAAGTCAAATGAATGATAAAATAAGCCTTGATGGATCCCAGAGTCACAGATGGCGCAAGGCCATTTGTACAATGAAAAGCAATGACACTACAATGTGAGCAATGCTTAGCTTCCTGCAGGATCACCAAGGTGTGTTGGTGTCAGAATGTGAGTGTGTTTCATTATACCATAAGTATAGACACTTGCCTTTAAAGTAGAATTGGGAATTTTCAGATTCACAAATATAGCAGTAATAAGTGTCGTGGACCTTTGAGCACAGCACATAAACAGTTGAAATATCAACCATTAAAAACAAAAACGTCAACAGTATATTGCACATAAACATCTAACAGTTAATACTTTGTAATAAGTAGGGATGAAATGTAAATCTTTAAATATACCTCTGAGAAACACTTCCTGAGTGTATCTGGGACTCTACCATCCACCACATGGAGCATTCTTTCCATTTCTTCCCGTACAACATAGCTCCCAGATTCACTTGCAAAAAGACTAAAAATGTCTAGGAGAAAGAAAGAATAAATTAAACTTACCATAGATTAAATATAACTTGGTAGAAGTGGGGAAGGAAGAGAGAGGTAAATATTACTGAGTGATTACTAGTGCCAAGCACTTTATAAATATAGAATTTAATTTATTCCTAAAAAAAAAAAAGAAAATGAAAACCAGCAATACAAATTAAAACAGCAATGTGATATCTTTTCAAACACACCAAATTTGCAAAAATGTTTAGGTGTGACAATACAAAGTGTTAGCAATAAATTAGGAGAAACAGGAACTATTATACACTGTTACTAAGAATATGAATTATTGCAACCACTTTGGAGATTCACTTGGCCAAGTCTAGCAAAGGGAATATATGCTAGAAATTTAGATTCTAAGCAACTTAATTTCCACCCTCGAGAAACTTTCATACATGTGCATGAGATATAACAATGTTCACTGCAGTACTATCAGTAATAGCAAAACTCAGGGGGAAAAAAAGACAAAAGTCTATCAATAAGAAAATAGGTAAACTGAGATATACACACACAATGAAATATTATATAGCAGTTAGAATAAAGGAACTAAGTGTTTCGAGATGGATAAATATCAAAAATATTCAGGGGAAAAGCAAATTGCAAAATAATCTGTATCATATACCATTTACTTAAAAAGTTTAAAATCTGAAAAACAGATGAAGATATGTTTAAGGGTTTATATAATATCTTAACTGTATAAAGACCTACATGAGGAATGAAAGATCACTATATTCATGAGAGTGGTTACCTTTGTGAAGGCAAGAATGGGGATAGAACAATGGAGAGATACAGAGAGCGCCACACCTTGGCTATAATATTTTATTTCCTAAAAAACAAGATCTGGAACAAATATGATATGATTTTAAGAAATAATAAAGCTCAGTGGATATACATCTTATATATATGTTTGAAATATTGCTGTAATGGATTGAACTGCATCTCTCAGAAAGATATGTTGAAACCCAACCTCCAGGTACTTGTGAATGGGAACTTATTTGGAAAGGTGGAAGATAGAAAGATAGAAGAAGAGACATTCCATCCCTCTGAAGGCCCAGCGGGTTCCCCTGCTTGCCTTCCTGCATCCCACAACGGATTTCCTCAGAAGGATTATTTGCTGGAGTGCTTTGACCACCTGTTAGGGGTTGAACTGTGTTCCCCACTAAAGATGGTAAAGTCCAGTACCCACAAATGTGGCCTTATTTGGGAGAGGGTCTTTGCAGATGTAATCGAGTTAAGATGAGATTATCAGGGTGGGCTCTAATCCAACATGAGTGATTATAAGAAGAGAAGACAAAACAGAGTCAGAAGGAAGCCATGTGAAAAGACAAGCAGAAATTGGAGGGATGGAGCTACAAGCAAAGGAACCAAGCACGATATCACCAGAATATAGGTTTCAGAGGGAGCAGGGCCCTACCAACGTCTTCAAATTGAAAAGTCCAACAAATTGGACTTTTAGTTTCCAGAACTGTAAGATAATAAGTTTCTGTTGTTTTAAGTTGCTTACGAAAATCTGTAGTACTTTGTTAGGGCAGCCCTAGAAAACTAATATAATGGTATAATAAAAATAAAGAGGGGCGCCTGGGTGGGTGGCTCAGTCAGTTAAGTGTCTGCCTTCAGCTCACAGGATGATTCCGGGGTCCTGGGATCAAGCTCCGCATTGGGCTCCCTGCTCAAAGGGGAGTGTGCTTCTCCTTTTCCGTCATCCCCCTGCTTCTGCGCTCTCTCTCTTTCCCTCTCTCTCAAATAAATAAATAAAATCTTAAAAAAAAAAAAAAAATTTAAATATATGTTTATGTTTGTGACCTTCCCAAAATGTTATTTTTAATTACTGGCTGCCTGGAGGCACTAGTATTTGTTTGTTGGTAGAGGGATGCTAACTTGAAAAACCAGGACCAAAGTTAAATTCCAATTGGGTTTAAGGATAAGTTCAATGTCTTAACTGTGATGCTGTGGGAACATATCTGTGTAGAAACATATAAAAATCTACACTTTATATAGTGCATTTTAAGTCAATTATACCTCAATAAAACTATATAATAGGAAAATGATTTAAAAGAGTGGTCTAAATTCAGGGGTAAGAAAGAAAATTCTGAGAGATTTAGGGGAAGCAGTCAGAAGGCAGGTTAGAAAAGGAAGAAAGAAGAGAGAAAGACCCAACATCCAGTGGCCAAGGATAAAAACCTGGGAATTTTTAGAGCAAAATGTTATATATATATCCTATGAAACAGAAACACTTGCTTTACTTCCCCTGGGAAATTTTTTTTCTTTTTTTCTTTTTTAAAGATTTTATTTATTTATTTGAGAGAGTGAGCAAGAGAGGAGAGAGCACAAGCCCAGGAAACAGAGCGAGAAACATGTTCCCCGCTTAGCAGGGAGGCTGATGTGGGGACTCACTCCCAGGACCCCGGGATCATGACCTGAGCTGAAGGGAAAAGGTTAACCCACTCAGCCATCCAGGTGCCCCTTCCCTGGGAAGTTTTCAATAAAACTTTCATCCCAAAAAGAAACTCACCTTCATTAGCAGTTGTTTTCCATTTTTCCTATCTTCTACCAGCCTCTACCACTAATCTACTGTGTCTATGGATTTGCTTAATCCAGACATTTCATATAAATGTAATTACATACCATGTGGCCTACTGTGACTGGCATTTATGACTTTAACATAATATTTTCAGGTTCATCCATGTTGCAGCATTTATATGTACTTTATTCCTTCTTATTGTCAAGTAGTATTTTATTGTATGGACATATACATTTTGTTTATGTTGAATGCATCAGCTGATGGACACTAAAGTTGTTTCCATCTTGTGACTATTATGCACAGTGCTTCTGTGAATACTCAGGCATACTTTTTTTTTTTTTAAGATTTTATTTATTTATTTGACAGAGAGAGAAAGATCACAAGTAGGCAGGGAGGCAGGCAGAGAGAGAGGGGGAAGCAGGCTTCCTGCCAAGCAGGGAGCCCGATGTGGGGCTCAATCCCAGGACCCTGAGATCATGACCTGAGCCGAAGGCAGAGGCTTTAACCCACTGAGCCACCCAGGCGCCCCTCAGGCATATTTTTTTAATGAATACATGTTTTCAATTTTCTTGAATATATACATAGGAGTGGAATTGTCAGGTCATATGATAACTCAATGTTTAACAGTTTGAAGTACTACCTAACAGTTTTCTAAAAGTGACAGTACTATTTTACACTCCCAGCAGCAATATATGAGGGTTGCAACTTCTCCATCCTCACCAATCCTAATCTGCCTTTTATATTTCAGCCTTCCTGGTAGATATGCAGTGATATCTCACTCTAATTTTAATGTGTATTTCCCTAATACCTGATTATGTTGAGCATTTTTCAAGTGCTTATTTCTCCTTTGGAGAAATATCAACTCAAATGCTTTGACTGTCATCAGAATTTTCAGGTAAATTATTCTACACACCAATGTAGTATTACCATTCTGAGATAACACAAGTGCTTACATTTTGCTTTCTCTTCATCTCTGCCTCTTGTAAGAAGGACAAGTCCAACTATTAAGTTATTGAAGTGCAGTCCTTTGGATGTTCCACCAAAAGAACAGTAGATCACCTGGGAAAAAATGATAAAGCCAACATTAGATGTTTCGGTTGTTGAGGAATTTGAAGCTGATATCACCTTTAACAAATCTAGTCTCCAAAATAAGGCTTTGGTAAACTTCAGTGCAATTTAGTGCAGCAACATCTTGTTACTGCACTCGGCCAAAAATACACTGTATCTATTCTAAGGTACATATATCACTGGCTCACACACTGAATATTCTTTCTCTTCGGAGTCTTTATCAAGGCTAAAGAAGATAAAGGTCCTCCCCCACTTCAAAAGCCCCAATTATGTGATAAGAATTTTGTGTAATTACAGAATTTCCTTCAATCTCTGTAAAATTTACACACATTTTGATTCGAAAGATGGACATTCTCTAAGTGGAAGTTCAGAAGTGGAATGGCAATCATATTACAATATATAAGTGTATCAAATTAACATGTTTTACACCTCTAATGTACACAATGTTATATGTCAAATATATTCAAATTTTTAAAAGTAAAATACAAGGACTTTTATTTATTTGAAAGAGAGAGAGTACAGAGGGAGGGAGAAGGAGAAGCAGACTCCTCAGTGAGCAGAGAACAGGACGCAGGGCTCGATCCCAGGACCCTGAGACTATGACCCAAGCCGAAGGCAGACGCTTAATCGAATGGGCCACCCAGGTGCCCTAAAAAGTAAAATATATAGAGACCACAAAAGACATTTTTTATATTCTTAGAAATGAGTATTACAGTAATCAAAAATAAAGAAAGGGAGCTTTGCATAAGAAAGGGACAGCAACAAAAATCACACAGATTCATTCATTCGACAATTCTTTATTGAGTCCACAGGGTGATATCGTGATATAATAATAAATATGTATTTGGTGTTCTTCCAGGTTCCTGACACAAGAGCTTCGAGTGATGTAGGTGAAAGGAGCATCTTTTGTTATTCATCCAATAAGGCCCGCTCACTCACATGCTAATGAGTGACTCCAGGTGGGCCTAATTTACAAAGCTTCAGAATGTAAGCTTACCAGTCAAAGGAAAAGATGTGATTAGAGGGTTGAAATATTCAGTAGCACTCCCCAATCTCCAGGAAGGGGAGAGGGGCCGGAAACTGAGTTAATCACCAATAACCAATCGACAGCCAATTATTTAATCAACCATGCCTACGTAAGAGAACTTACATTAAAAATCCCTAAACTTGGGCACCTGGGTGGCTCAGTCAGTTAAGCATCTGCCTTCAGCCCAGGTCATGATTCCTGGGTTGGGCTCCCTGCTCAGCGGGGAGCCTGCTTCTCCCTCTCCCTCTGCCATCCCCCCTGCTTGTGCTCTCTGGCTCTATCTGTCGAGTAAATAAATAAAATCTTAAGAAACAAAAACCAAAAAACCCCTAAACCACGGGGCTTGGAGAGCTTCCAGGTTGGTGAACATGTCACGGTGCTACAAGGATGGAGCACCCAGAGATGGCATGGAAGTTCTGCATCCTGTCTCCCTCCCTGCCCACCCACATCCCTCATCTCCATTAGCATCTCTTTCCGTTTGGCAGTTACTGAGTCCTGGTAACAGTAATTAAAGTGTCTTCCTGAGTTCTGTGAGCCATTCTAACAAATTATCGAATCCATAGAGGGAGTCAGAGGAACCTTAAATTTACAGCCGACTGGTCAGAAGTACCAGAGATCCAGGACCTGTGACTGGCATCTGAAGTAGGGGGCAGCTCAGACCTGTGAGGTCTGCACTAATTCCACGTACTCAGTATCAGAATTGAACTGAATTGTAGGACATATAATTGGTGTGCAGAGAGTTGAAAAATTGACCGATAATAGGGAAAAACCCCACACATTTGGTGTCAGAAGTGCCATACTGTTTAAAACAAACTGACCTAGTATTTGCCATGCAGAATTTTCATCAGTAAAATGCATGATTAAAGAATAGTTCAAATCCAAAGGAATCTACAGATTCAATGGAATCCCTATTAAAATACCAACATCATTTTTCATAGACCAACAACAAACAATATTAAAATTTGTATGGAGCCACAGAAGACCCCCAACAGTCAAAGCAACCTTGAGAAAGAACAACAAAGCCAGGAGTCTCAGGTTTCAAGATATACGACAAAGCTAAAGTAATCAAAGCAGTATAGTATTGGCATAAAAACAGACATAAAGATCAATGGAACAGAATAAACAGCCCAGAAATAAGCACATATTTATATGGTCAATTAATGCATGACAAGAGGCAAGAATATACAATGAGAAAATGACAGTCTCTTCAATAAATGGTACTGGGAACACTGGATGGGTCTGGGAAACTAGACTACCTTCTTACACAAAACACAAAAATAAAATCAAAATGGATTAAAGATTTATGTATGAGACATGAAACCATAAAACTCCTAGAAGAAAATATAGGTAGTAATTTCTTTGACATCAGCTGTTGTAACATTTTTTCTAGATATGTTTCTTTAAGCAAGGGAAACAAAATCAAAAATAAAACTATTGGACTACACCAAAATAAAAAATCTTTTGCATAGAGGCTGAAACCATCAACAAAATGAAAAAGCAATCTACTGACTGTGAAAAAATATTTGAAAAATAACATATCTGATAAGGAGTTAATATCCAAACTATATAAAGAACTTATACAACTCAATACCAAAAACCCCCCCAAATAATATAATTAAAAAATGGACCTGAGGCACCTGGGTGGCTCAGTCAGTTAAGCACTCGATTCTTGTCAGGGTTGTGAGTTCAAGCCCCATAGGTTGGGCTCCACGATGAACATGGAGTACTTAAAAAAAGGGGGGGGGGGGCAAAGAATCTGAATAGGCATTTTTTCCAAAGCAGACATACAGATAGCCAAAAGACACATGAAAAGATACTCAATATCACTAATCATCAGGGAAGTGCTAATCAAAACCACAATGAGGTATCACCTTACACCTGCCAGAATGGCGAGAATAGAAAACACAAGAAATAACAAGTGTTGGTGAGGACTGGAGAAAAAGGGAGCCCTTGCACACTGCTGGTGAAATTATAAATTGTGCAGCTTCTGTAGAAAAGGTTATGGAGGCTCCTTAAAATATCAAAAATAGAAATATGACATGAGCTAGTAATTCCACTACTGGCTATTTACCCAAAGAAAATTAAAACACTGATTTGAAAAGATATATGCACCCCTAAGCTTATTGCAGCATTATTTTTATGTACCCAGGTGTCCACTGATAGATGAATGGATAAGGAAGATGTTGTGTGTGTACATGCACACACACACACACACACACACACACACAGGAATATTACTCAGCCACACAAAATGGATGAGATCTTGACATTTGTGACAACACAGATGGAGCTAGAAAGAATTATGCTAAGTGAGATAAGTCAGATAGAGAAAGACAATGATTTCATTTATACGTGGAACCTAAAAAACAAAACAAATGAATAAACAGACAAAAAGCAGAAACAGACCCATAGATACAGAAAACAAACTGATGGCTGCCAGATGGGCAGTGGGGGGAAGACAGGCAAAATGGGTGAAGGGGAGTGGGAGATACAGGTTTCCAGTTATAGAATGAATAATGCACAGGGATAAAAGGTGCAACATAAGGAATTCAATCAATGGTACTGTAATAGTATTGTATGGTGACTGATGGGAGCTACACTTGCGAGCATAGCATGATGTGTAGAGAAGTTAAATCACGTCTAAGGCCATACCACCCTGAACGCGCCCGATCTCGTCTGATCTCGGAAGCTAAGCAGGGTCAGGCCTGGTTAGTACTTGGATGGGAGAAGTTAAATCACTATGTTGTACACCTGAAACTATTTTTTAAAGATTTTATTTTTATTTATTTGACAAGGAGACAGAGAGCCCAAGCAGGGGGAGGGGCAGAAGGAGAGGGAGAATGAGACTCCCCGTCAAGCAAGGAGCCCCATGCAGGACTCGATCCCAGAACCCCGGGATCATGACCTGAGCAGAAGGCAGTTGCTTAATCAACTGAAGCCACCCAGGTGCCCCAACCTGAAACTAATTTAACATGGTGTATCAACTATATTCAATAAAAAAAGAATTCAAGAAATAAACCTTACATAGTCAATATGAAAAATGAAAATATATTATTTATTAAATGATATTTATTAATATATTTAGTAACACTCTTGATGCCAAAAACTCTGCATCTGTGGTGCCACTGATAGAAAAGTCTAGGAAAAACTAGCCTAGGGAGATGGCTTCAGATCAGAACACAAAAAACATTTTTAAAAATCTTAACAGATATACTCTATGGAGTAACAGTTTTTTAGTTGGCCTCTGCATTAACTGAAGGAAGGTAACAGAAAACACCCTCTATCCCTGAGGCAGGGGTAGAAAACATCATAGACCTAGACCTGTAGAGATCCTCTATCCCTGGGAGAAAGGTGAAACCACTGAGAAAGTCTCTGAGGATACACTGTCTGCCAAAACTGAAACAATAAAATGGAAAACAGACTGTCTCCCACTCTAGCACCCTCGCCCATCCTCCTCATTGTGTTAGCAAACGCTGAGGAATAAATAGTATCAGTCTACTGCTGGGGAGGGAAGAGTAGGGAGAGAGACCCTCTCTAAGGTACTGTAACACCTAAGAAAATAAGATCCAAAGTTGAAGGTAGAGCAGACATTAGAAAAATCCTCTAGTGGAGCACCTGGGTGGTCAGTTAAGCATCTAACTCTTGATTTTGGCTCGGGTCATGATCTCAGGGTGCTGGGATAGAGCCCTGGGTTGTGCTCAGCTCTCAGGAGGGAGTCTGCTTGAGATTCTCTCTCTCCCTCTGCTCCTGTGCATGCTCTCTCAAATAAATAAATAAATCTTGAAGAAAAAGAAGGGAAAGAAAAAGAAAAGGAAAGTGAAAAGGAAAAGGAAAAGAAAGAAAAGAAAAATCCCCTAGCAAATGAGATCTCACCCTAAAATAGGTAACTCTAGACAGGAATTTGAAGCCTACTGTGCACTGTGGGTAAGCACAGCAACATAAAATATAGCTCAACGAGACTGACTCAACTACTCATGCTAAAGACCTAGCCAGGCATAAATACTATTGCCCTCAGTCTCTACTGTCCAGTATAAAACATCCATCTTTCAACCACAAATTATAAATTCTACAAGGAAGGAAAAAAAAAACAAACCACCCAGACAAAGGAAAAACAGGGGAACACAGAGTTAAATAAAGCTTTGGAATGGGTCAACAGTAAACTCAAAGAGAGTCAAGTAACAGACTGTCCAAAATGAAACAGAGGGGGAAATATGTGCGTCCAGAAAGGAACAAAACAGAAAACCCAAGAGCTGTGGGACAATCAAATGATTTAACACACATGCAGTTGAAATCCTAGAAGTAAAAGAGAATGGAGCAGAAGAAATATCTGAAGAGATAAATGTCGAGAATTTTCCAAAACTAATAAAGACACAAAACCACAGACAGAAGTTGTTCTGAGAACAGGCAGGATAAATTATACCTCTAACCCCCCAAAACCAACTAGACAAATCATATTCAAGCTACTCAAAACCAAAGATAAAAAGAAAATCTTTAAGGCACCCATAAGAAAAAAGACATACTACATTGAGAGAAACATCTCTCATCGAAAACTATGTAAGCCAGAAGTGAAGTGGCATGTTTACTACACTAAGAAGAAAAAACTGAGAATCTTATACTCAGAGAAAATATCTTTCAAAAAGAAAGGTCAAATAGACTTTTTTAGGAAAATGAAAACAAATAAGTCATTACCAGCAAAGCTGCACCACATAGAAGGGGGAGAAAAGTACTTTAGGCTCAAGCAAATACAATACCAAACCAGATACGTGTACCTATACAAAAACAAAAGAAAAGGAAATGGCATAAATGAAGGTACATATAAAATATAGTTTTTTTTCTTATTTTTAATTGCTCTAAAAGATAACTGGCTGTCTAAAGGAACAGGAGTAAAAATGTAATGTGTTTATACCATATGTAAAATTAAAACACATGACAATAGCACAGAAGATGAGAGAAAGGAACAGGACACATACTGTTGCATTCTACACTACAATGGCATATCGTGTATCTCGATCTTTACATTGCCACTCAGCAAGAAACTACTTACTAAATCACAGCACCGTAGTGTTTAACCCAACATTAACTCCATTAAGTTATTATTTTTATAATAATAAAAACAATAGCCAACATTTAAAGGCCTATTATGTGCCATACAACAGTTGTGGTAAGTGCTTTAAGTATTAAGCCTCAAGATGATTCCATGAGGAAAGTATTACTGGTGTCCCCATTTTGTGGTTGAGGAAAACTGGAGCCCAAGGAGATTGTTCAAAGTCATACATTAATGAAGTGGCAGAGTCAAGATTCAAACCCTAGGCAAGACAGGTTCCTGAAAATGAACTCTTAACCACTTTGTAGTTCTATAATATGGTTATATACATTCTTTAGTATTACATGAAATGGAAGCCATCGCCAGCAAGATGATAACATTTTGGTGAAATCTATTAAAAATTAAACTACAAAATCCCAAATGATCACAAACTCAATGTATAAGCACTCTGTCTTTGGCATCCCTTTTCCCCCGCTTTAACTTAATGATGTAAGCTCTTCATTTCTGACCACTTACCTGACTTTAACACAAATAGAGTAAAGTGGGGGTAAAGTTAATCAAGGAATTTTGGGTAATATATGATTTTCAGTTTTGCAAGTATTTCTAAAATGTAGAAGACTTCGTTTTGAATACGTTTGGTTGGAATGCTGGAACATACTGGTAACCTCACTCCCAAAATATAAGAACAATAATAACCTTCCAAAGCTACCAAGTTCAAAAGTTCATCTGACAGATGAGGAAAAGAGGCCCAGGAAAATCAACATATTTCCTGAATTCTAAGGCGTATGTATTTCCCACCTTTTATTAATATTCCAGAAATCGTCATGCATCTAACACATCTAATGTGTATTATCTTTTTTTTAATCCCCCAAAAGTTATTTTTAAAGCATTGGTTATAACTGACAATGCTTTAACATTTATTAAATACTAAGGGCAATGCTCATTCCTACTCAGTTTTGTTTTTAGGACTGGTGAGAGTGGGTGTGCACAGGATAGAAAGGATATGACTATTTGTGACCAAAGGGTTAGGGATAGAATGACATATACCACTTCTGGGCTAAACACCTAATTGCAGGCAAGAGACCCCTCCCTGGAATGACCACTTCCACGTTGGTGATTTACAGAAGCTCTTTCTGATATGCAGTAAAAATACCCTAAGAACTGACACTGTCTAGAAAGTTGAACCAACACACAAAGGAATTGTCACAGAGAATCACCTAACTCCATCAACAGAATTTTTATGAGTGAAACATAACCTTGTGTTATCTCAAGCTTCTATTTTAGGGGAAACATGTTACAAAAGTGTAACATCATCTATATTAACTCACAAAGCATCAAGAAAAAAAAGGTACAAAAGCTAAAAGTGAAAACACAAACAAAACAAAACAAAAAACACCACATACTTTCCCAAAGACCCTGATACCTTGATTCTACCAACCTGTAGGCCTAAAATTGTCTCTACAGTTTAATGACAAATACATAATATGAATACACAAAATGAGTCACACTGTGTGTTGGTGAGGTTCAAAGAATAATCCAAGCACAGGATAAGATGCACAGTACATAATTTATGAAAACATGAAGTATTTATTTACATAAAACATAGTTAATACCCATAAAATTTCAAATATTGCTATTCAAATGCAAACTGATTCTACATATATGTGTTAAAAAGATTTTTCCTCTTAAAGACAAAAAAGTATTTGTTTACATCACTGCCTTTGCAGAGTCTGTTCCAACTAAATGTCTCTTTACTTCAAATGCATGTCATAATACTAATCAAATTTTCCTTTTCTGTAAATTCTATATAGAAATATCATAAGACAGTCAGACTTAGCTTCAGAAAATAATAAAGGACTCCCAGAAAGTCCGAACAACATACAGGTACATAATGTAAATTCCACAAAAAAAAGAACAAATACTAAGGAAAAACTACCAGGTATGGGGAAGCTGAATAGTACTCAAAGCTCCTATGGAATTGACCAGTCAGAAGAGAGACCTCCATTAATATTCAGTGCATTTACAAGGGACTCCAGAAGAATCAATCCTCACTATTAGAGCTGAACAAGATTTACAGTAAAGGCTACTCAAGAACCAACATAACAAAAATTTAAAACAAGCCTCAGGTTAGTTTTTTGTTTTTTTACATTTTATTTTATTTATTTATTTGACAGAGAGAGAGCACAAGCAGGCAGAGGGAAAGGGAGAAGCAGGCTCCCTGCTGAGTAAGGAGCCTGACACGGGGCTTGATCCCAAGACCCTGGGATCATGACCTGAGCCAAAGGCAGTTACTTAACCAACTGAGCCACTCAGGCGCCCCTAAAACAAGCCTCAGAAGGATTAGACTAATCTGCAACTAATTTCACTGTGTGCTAGAATAAAAGAGAGCTAGCACTCCTTAAATGAAGACAACAAAATTTGAGTACTCAAGACATAAAGTTTAAAATATCCAGTAGAGGGGTGCTGGGTGGCTCAGTCAGGTAAGCGTCTGACTCTTGGCTTCCACTCAGGTCTTCATCTCATGGTTTGTGGGACTGAGCCAGTGCAGGGCTCTGCACTCAGCAGGGAGTCCGCTTGAAGATTTTCTCTACCCCTTTGCCCTACCCCCTGCTTGCACCAACCGGCGAGTGCACGCTCTCTCTCTCTCTCTCTCTCCCCCTCTCTAAAATAAATAAATCTTTAAAAAAAGTTTAGGAATGCCTAGGTGGCACAGTTGGTCAAGCCTCTGACTCTTGGTTTCAGTTCAGGCTGTGACTGCAGGGTGGTGGGATGAAGCCCAGCCACAGGCTCCACACTCAGCACAGAGTTGGCTTGGATTTCTTGCTCCCTCTCCTTCTACCCTCCTACCCCATGCTTAATCTCTCTCATTCTCTAAAATATATAAATATATATTTTTTATTTATTTATTTGTTTACTTATTTATTTATTTTTAACGATTTTATTTATTTATTTGACAGAGAGAGAGATCACAAGTAGGCAGAGAGGCAGGGAGAGAGAGGGAGGGAAGCAGTCTCCCCGCCGAGCAGAGAGCCTGATGCGGGGGTTTGATCCCAGGACCCTAAGATCATGACCTGAGCTGAAGGCAGAGGCTTTAACCCACTGAGCCACCCAGGTGCCTCTAAATATATATATATACATATATATATATCTTATATATATATATATAATATTATATTTTATATATATATAATTTAAAATATCTGGTGCACCTGTGCGGCTTGGATGGTTAATCATCTGCCTTCAGCTCAGGTCATGATCCAGGGTCCTGGGATCAAGCCCTACCTTGCTTCCTGCTCAGTAAGGAGTCTACTTCACCCTCTCTCTCTGCCTCTCCCCTCTGCTCATGCTCTTTCTCTCTCAATTGAATAAATAAAATCTTTATAAAAAACTTTATAATATCCAGCAGATATAAACAATACTAGATGTAAGAAGAGGGAAAATGTAAACATTCACCAGAAATAAAATCAGGCAAAAGAATGGCAAAGATGATAAAAACTGGTATATAAGAAGGTGAAAGTAACAAATAAGCTTAAGGATTTAAATGAAAATATGAACATGAAAACTGAAACTACGTATTTTTTAAAAAGTTTTAAAGGATTTTATTTATTTGAGAGAGAGAGAGTGAGCATGTGCATGCATGAGCAGTGGGGAAGGGGCAGAGGGAGAAGCAGGCTTCTCACTGAGCAGGGAGCCAGATGCAGGACTCAATCCCAGGACTCTGGGATCATAACCAGAGCCGAAGGCAAATACTTAACAGATTGAGCCAGGTGCCCCTAAAACTGTATTTTAAAAAGAAAAAAATGTAATTTTTAGAGTGAAGAAAATAACAATATCTGAAAAAGTTTACTGTAAAGCCTTAACAGCATATGCAACACTGGCAAATAAAAGATCAGTGAACCTAAAGACAGAACGACTGTAACTATCCAAACAATGAGAAAAAAGGCTACAAATGGGGGGTGGTGAGGAGATGGAAAGTAAATAAAAGGGAGAAGATCAGAGTCCCAGTCATGTGAAAAATCACCATTTTTGCATGCAAGTAATTGGAGGCCAAGAAAAAAGAAGGGGAGACAGAAAACATATTTGAAAGATAGTGGCAAAGATCTCTCTCAAGTTCCATTGCAGATCTAAGATTCTCAAAGAAACTCATACAATATAAATACAGAAAAACAAACTAAGGCATATCATAAATTCATGAAAAAACAATGAAAATTTTGAAAGCACCGAGGGAAAAAAATATGGACACATTACATAGCAAAACAAAAATAAAAATCATCACAGACTTCTAATCAGAAAAAATGAATGCCAGCCAGAAGACAATAAAAGGAACACATTTAAAGTGCTGTAGGAAAGAAAAAAATGTCTGCACACAGCCTAGGCTCCTATATTCAACAAAAAAAAGACAACCCAATTATGAACAAATGAAAAAACAAACAAAAACAAAAACTAGGAGACTTTATAAATCAGAAAACAAATAATGGGCAAATGACTTAAGAGATTTCTCCAATGAAGATATACAAATGACTAATAAGCACATGAAAAGATCCTCAATATCTTAGTCATGATGGAAATGTAAATTAAATGAATAAAGCAATCTTTTAATCATAAAATATGCCGATTCTTACATTTTTCTACTACTTTGAAAAAGGGCTCAATTCAAACCATTATAAAAGTGAATCTTTAAGTAATACACCTTTCTAAGAGATCACATAAGAAACAGACCAACTCCCTCATATGCCTAACCCAAAGCTAGCCTAGAAGTTACCAAAAAAGTTAGATTCCATGTTATGACAAAGATCATGTTCCAGAAATTTAAATGGTACAGTAATCAAATTAACCAATAAGAATTAAAGTAAATGTATGCTTACCTTCTTCAGACAAGTATTTGACAAGATCTCATAATACTACATTTTAGATATTATGGTAAACTGTAGACTTAATAATCATACTTAGGGCCATGCAAATATGGCTGAGTAATTATAAACACGAAAAATACTGATTAAAAATTCTGTATCCTCCTTGGAAAAAAGACTCCAAAGAAGTTCTAACTGGACCTTATTTTTATTATAACGATTAAACACCTTTTTTTTTTTTAAATATTTTTATTTATTTATTTGTCAGAGAGAGAGAGAGCACAAGTAGAGGGAGCAGCAGACAGAGAAGGCAGAGGGAGAAGCAGGCTCCCTGCTGAGCAAGGAGCCCGATGCGGGACTCATCCGAGGACCTTGGGATCATGACCTGAGCCGAAGGCAGTGGCTTAACCGACTGAGCCACCCAGGCGTCCCTAAACACCATTTTCTAAAAAGACTTTATTTATTCATTTGACAGAGAGAGAGCGTGTGCACAAGCAGGGGGAGCTGGAGAAGAAGTAGCCTCCCCACTGAGCAGGGAGCCCCACGTGGGGCTGGATCCCAGGACCCTGGATTCATGACTTGAGCCGAAGGTTGATGCTTAATTGACTGAGCCACCCAGGCGCCCCTATTAAACATCTTTTTATCGGTGATTTGGATTTGACATAGAAGACATATGTATTAATTTTAGAATGACAAAAGTGGGAGGAATGGCTAATAAAATAGGTAACAATATAGAATCAAATTCATCTTAGACTAAATGTATTTAGAGTTTCTTAAAAACTCAGTATATATAAAGATAGAAAAACAAGATTAAGCTTGAAAATTTTATCTAAGAAAGCTATGACCTTTTTGTTTAAGTTAATACAACTTTATGCTGCATGGTAGTGATTAAAGAATTAAATATTCTCCTACTGTTCACTAATCTAATTCCATCTAGAGAACAGCATGAGATTAACTAGTATGCATATTAACTATGGTTAAGAAGCAGCAGGGGAAAAGGGCTTATTCACAGGCCTAGAAGGGAAGGTTCCATTTTCCCAATTCATATAGCTGAATTCCATCTCTAAGAGGTGAAAGATTTCCAATGGGGGTTCTAGTAGCACAAACTCTGGGATCATGATACTGTGCCAAAATCCCCAGTTGGTTCTAGCTCCACTGACATCTCTAAAGCTAGAAAATGAGACGAGGACTAGGGCAGGGGCATATACCAAACTATTTCAATGCTCCCAAATTTAAACGGGATGGAACTATAAACAAAAATTTCATTGAATTCAAGAAATCCTACATCTTCAAGTTGATTTGTCACATCAACTTAAAACATACAACAGTTAGCAAGATAAAAACTTTAACAATGTAAGAGAAATGTTGAAGAGAAGGATATCGTGAGCAAAAATTTAACCACTTTTATTAGTTACAATGAGATATTACTGAGTCATAAAAAGAAACAAAGTTTTAACTCATGCCACAACATGGATGGGTCTTGAAAACATTATGTAAAGTGAAATGAGCTACACAAAAAGATAAATATTATATGATTCCATTTATATGAAATATTTAGAATAAACAAATTCACAGAGTCAGATAGTGAACTGTGAGGCAAGGGGTTGGGGGAAGGCCTTATTACTGCTTAATGAGTACAGAGTTTCTCTTTAGGGTGATAAAAATATTTTAGACAAAGATAGTAGTGATGAATTCATTTAATTCAATTAAGTGAATTCAATTAATGCCACTGAAATGTACTTAAAAATGGTTAAAATGGCAAATTTTATTCTATATATTTATTCCAAATGCTTCTCTGCCCTCTTGGCTCGGGAGGATCCAGCAAAGAAAGTGACTTACTGGAGTCCTGACCCAACTCACTCATCCAATCCAAGTCTGTAGTGTCATGGAATTACTTAGAAAATCTGAAGACTGACTAGCAAAATCAAACAAACCTACCCCAAAGATAGCCCTTAAATTAACTCGCAAGTAATTCTAGTTACTAAGAAATAAGGAAATCATTCCCAACTTACAAACACTATATACCTACAGTTTGAAAATGACTATTTAGAATACAGAATGCATTTCCCCTCATAATTAGTGATCAGATTTCCCTAGCTAACCTCCAAAATTCTACCTAAATTATAACGTGGCTAAAATGCTAAGTAATTAACAACAATAATTATAAGGACTTTAAAAGCATACTACTGTGAATGTATGTATTTCATCTGTGTTATTATGAACTAAATAAGCTTGGGAGCTAGTACAGAAATGCAGTCATCATTTACAAATACTATTTCCAGAGAGATATGCCTGTATGATGTGGTAAAACAGGTAATAAAAACACAACATGAATATGTCTCTGCTCATCTCTCCTCCCTTACCTAATCCTTCCTAGCCTCTACTGCTGAGATTATTAGGCAGACAAAAATAAGCTAAAGAAACAGAATGAGCAACTGGAGTAGGGACAGGAGACATTATCAAGTCCCTATATCCCAGAAATGATACATCTAGCCCTAAACACATTCACAGAACCTGGACTACCATTCCTCTAAGGATGGGATCAATCAAGCAAGATACTAACACGTTTGACTACCCTTTTTGTTCATTCCTTCCTCTCATTTCTAGGAATTCGGTTCAAGTCAAGAAATAATGGGGCACCTGATCATAGAACACAACTTTCTGCACTATATACATTGGCTACTGGCAATAATAAACCTGCAGAGAAGTCAACAGCACCAGGGAATGCTAGTGAGTTGCTGTCACATGCCACTGCTGCCCCAAGTCTTTAAAAAGATAGGGACTGTAAATACTATTTTGAAGAATGGTAATAATGACTTTGTGCCAAGACATTATCCTCTTACTCGCTCCCTCAGTAACCAAAGATACACATATTCATCCTAGGCAACAACAACAAAAATAAACAAGTTGGGACTACATCAAACTAAAAAACTTCTGCACAGCAAAAGAAACCAACAACAGAATGAAAAGGCAACCTATGGAATGGGAGAAAATATTTGCAAATCATATATATGATAACACACGTATGTTGTACGCTATCATACAGTGCAATAGCACCAAAAAAAAACCCTGATTCTTAAAATGGCAGAGGAATCAAATAGACATTTTTCCACAGACATACAAATGACCAACAGGCATATGAAAAGGTGCTCAGCATCACTATGCATTGGAAAAATGAAAATCAAAAGCACAATGAGCTACCACCTCACAACTGTTAGAACAGCTATCATCTGGGGGTGCCTGAGTGGGTAGTTGGTTTAGCATCCAACTCTTGGGTTCAGCTCAGGTGCTGATCTCAGGGTCATGAGATCAAGCTCTGCATTGGGCACTGTGCTCAGCGGGGAGTCTGCTTAAGACACTCTCTCCCTCTCTCTCTGTTCCTCACCCTGCTCTTTCTCTTTCTAAAATGAAGAAATAAATCTTCGGGGGGAAAAAAAAAACACACCAGCTATCATCTACAGACAAACACATCAAAAAGAATATGATACCTAGGAATGAATTAACCAAGAAGATGAAAGACCTGTACTCTGAAAGCTATAAGACACAGATAAAAGAAACTGAAGAAATGCAAAGAAATGGAAAGATACACTGTGCTCATGAATTGGAAGAATTATTATTGCTAAAATGTCCATACTACCCAAAGCAACCTACAGATTCAATGCAATCCCTATCAAAACGCCAATGGCATTTTTCACAAAACTTGAACAAATAATCCTAAAACTTATATGACACCACAAAATACCCCCCAATAACCAAAGCAACCTAGAGAAAGAACAACAAAGCTGGTAATATCACAACCGCATATTTCAAACTATACTACAAAGCTGTAACAGTCAAAACAGTATGGTACTGGCACAAAGACAGACACATAGATCAATGGAACAGAACAGTGAGTCCACGAATAAACCCATATATGGTCATTTAATCTCCAACAAAGGAGACAAGAATATACAATGGGGAAAATACAGTCTCTTCAACAAATGGGTGCTGGAAAAACTGGACAACTTTATGCAAAAGAATGAAACCAGGACCACTTTCGTTATAGCACATATACAAACTAAAAATGGATTGAAGACCTTAATGTAAGACCAGACACCATAAAACTCTCAGAAGAAAACATTGACAGTAAGGTCTTTGACATGAGTCTTAGTAGTATTTTTTTGGATCTGTTTCCTCAGGGAAGGTTAACAAAAGCAAAAATAAACAAATGGAACTACATCAAACTAAAAAAACTCCCGAAGGGAAGGAAACCATGAACAAAATGAAAAGGCAACCTACTGAGTGGGAGAAGATATTTGAAAATGATATAACCATAAGAGGTGAATATCCAAAATATATAAAGAACTTACACAACTCAATATCAAAAACAAACAATCCAATTAAAAAGTGGGGAGAGGGGGAAAAAAAGGTGGGAAAAGGACTTGAATGGACATTATATAATAGAGAACACAAACAGATGGCCAACAGGCACATGAAAAAATACTCAACATCACTAATCATCAGGGAAATGCAAATCAAAACCACAATGAGATACTACCTCACATCTGCCAGCGATTCCATTTCCAAGTATTTATCCAAAGAAAATGAAAACATTAATTTGAAAATATATATGTACCCTATGTTCATTACACTAGTTTAACATTAGTCAAGATATGGAAGCATTGTATCCATCAATGGATCAATAGATAAAGATGTGGTATATATATACAATGGAATATTACTCAGCCATAAAAAAAGAATGATATCTTGCCATTTGAGACAACATGGATGGATATACATACACACACACACACACACACACACACACACACACACACACACTGAAATATTATTCAGGAGAAAGAAGGAAATCCTGTCATTTATGACAACATGGATAAGCCCTGAGGGCATTATACCATGTGAAATAAGCCAGAGAAAGACAAATACTTCCCAGTATCACATGGAATATTTAAGTAAGAAAAGAAGGGAAGGGGAAAGAGAAAAAAAGAAAAGAAATTCACACTCTTAGAGACAGAGAGTAGGGAAGTGGTTGTCAGGGCTGGGGAGTGGGGGAAATAGGGATGGGTGGGTAAAAGTATATAATTTTCAGCTGTAAGATGAATAAAGTCTCAGGTTCTAATGTAAAACACGGTGACTACAGTTGATAATACTGTATTATATAATTTAAACTTAAGAGAATAGAAACTAAATGTTCTCACCAAAAAAACAAAGAAAAGAAATCCCCAAGAGTTAGATACTGCAAAAAACTCACAACTACAAAGTGTTTTAGAAACCCAAGGAAACTGATGTCAATTTAAAAAAAAAGAGTAAATATCTCAATTATATTTGTAAGATACATCTTAACTTCGATAGAATACATCAAAAAATGGTAAGATACTTCTTTCCTTTCAGGAAGAGAAACTAGGTGGCCAGGGAATTGGATGGAAAGGAAATTTTTCATTGTCCTTTTGTTCTTTTTAAAAATTTGAACGATGAGAATGTATCATCTGTTAAAAAATACAAGAGAGAAAAAAGAAAAAATAAGCATTTTCCAATTGCCCTCACACACTACATCATACTGACAGAGACCTAACATGGGCGAAAAATGAAGTCATAGTCACCAGACAAGATAGTTTTCTTTCTTTCTTTTTCTTTTTTTTAAGATTTTATTTATTTATTTGACAGAGGGAGATCACAAGTAGGCAGAGAGGCAGGCAGAGAGAGAGGGAAGCAGGCTCCCTGCTGAGCAGAGCCCGATGCGGGGGCTCGATCCCAAGACCCTGAGATCATGACCTGAGCTGAAGGCAGAGGCTTTAACCCACTGAGCCACCCAGGCGCCCCCAGACAAGATAGTTTTCTAAGTAAGACAATGCTATACATTTTATATAAAAGAGTTGACATGGGGCGCCTGGGTGGCTCGGTTGATTAAGCAACTGCCTTCGGCTTGGGTCATGATCCTGGAGTCCCGGGATCGAGTCCCATGCTGGGCTCCCTGCTCAGCGGGGAGTCTGCTTCTCCCTCTGACCTCTCCCCTCTCATGTGCTTTCTCTCTCTCTCTGTCTCAAATAAATAAAATAAAATAAATCTTTAAAAAATAAAAAAAGTTGACATGACAAATCAATGTATAAGCCTGCAATTTTTAGTGAAACACAGTAGTTAAGAACTCTGGAACCAAACAGACATGAGGTCAAATTGCTCAAATCCTAACTCTTCTATCAGAGATTGTGTGTTCTTGGACAAATTATATAACTTCTGCTTATCTGTCTAGAAAACAAGATTAATAGTAATAGCACCTATACATTACAAGGTGTGGTGAGAACTGAGATAATTTACGTAACATGTTTAGCATAGTGCCAAGTAGATGGCAAATAAGTCCATAAATGTTAGTTATGATCATCATCAGTGGGAGGCAACATAGAAGAGTAGCTAATATGAATTTGGATACTTGGGACTTGAATCTTGCATTCATGTATTAGCTTTAATCCTTAGGCAAGTAAATTAACCTCCTTAAGTCTTGTATCTTTTCCTCATTCATAAAATGGTAGTATCAATACCTGCATCATGACAAACAGCATATAACTTAAACAAGGTACCAGATAAAAATTTGTGAATTAAAAAAAAAAAAATTGTGAACTTACTAGGCAAACACAATCGTAAGTGTTCAAAGTTAACATCCCCAATAAGATAAACCAGTCACATATGGTTGTTCAAAGTACTAAATGACATATTTATAAAGCAGGTAATAACTAGCATATAATATTAATAAACAACAACCGAACTTCTTCACAGTTAAATAGTTTCTCTGAGGAAAAGATCTGATTTCAAATATTAAGTTGCTTTTATTTATACCTGATGTAACACCTGCAAACTGTCACTACATATGAGTATGTTATTGCCAGTTTGGGGTTCAGCTGAAACTATCCACAAGAGGATAAAACAAATAAATAACCTTGGCCGTTATAGCATATACTCTTAAATGACCTAATAAGAAAAAGAGTCACAATAATTAAATAGTTCAGGTAGTATCTCTTTGGAGTTTAACGGTATTAAATAAATATCCTACTCTCTTTCAAAACAAATAGGCCGGTGAGGGCTTAATGTGGCTTCCAGGGATAATGAAAAAATAATCCTGACCCTATGAGAAAAAAATAAAAAGAGAGAGAGACAATGAAAAATTGGTAATAGGGGCTATTTTTCCATCCCAAAACTTTTCAATACACAGCTTTGATAATATAAGTACAATTAAGCTTCTGATCTTTTTTCAGGGTTGTCTAGACAAATGATAGGATCCTCAAACAGACCTGAAAAGGGACTTCCATTCTCAGGAAACAAGAGTACCATAAACCAAACCCAATCATTACTAGAAACCAAAGGAACTTTGCTGGGAAAAAAACTAATAAAATGGACAGCAGCAAACCATATTGTGCATGGGTTCTATGCTGTGACAATAAAAAGCCTCTAACACCAAAAAATCCAAAGGTTATCAAACTATCAAGCTCTGATGACTTCACCAACTGTTTAGTATCTCGACCATGGTGGTAGATACACAAGCCCCCACAATTACAGAATTACACAGAATTGAGTGTATACACATACATACACACACACACAAAACTGGGGAAAGCAGTTTAAAATCAGTGGCTAGACAGCATCAGTGTCAATATCCTAGTTGTGATATGCATTTGCAAAATGTTACCTTCAGTGGAAACTAGCAAAGTATAAAAAAGGATCCCTCTGTATTCTTATTAACTGCATGTGAATCTGTATTTATTTTAATACAAAATTTAATTAAAAAATTTAGGAAGAACAAATTTTCAGAATATTTGAATAAATGTACCACGGGAAAAAATCATTTTAAAAATTTTATGTTAAGGGGCGTCTGGGTGGCTCAGTCATTAAGCATCTGCCTTTGGCTCAGGTCGTGATCCCGGGGTCCTGGGATCAAGCCCCACATGGGGCTCCCTGCTCGGCAGGAAGCCTGCTTCTCCCTCTCCCACTCCCCCTGCTTGTGTTCCCTCTCTCGCTGTGTCTCTCTCTGTCAAATAAATAAAGAAAAATCTTTAAAAAAAATTATGTTAAATGTATTCTCAATAATATTTCCTCCCCACTACTAGATTTAGTAGCTAGCTTTCCTCCTACAGGCACAATGACCAAGGAAAAAAATTCCACAAAGATCCACACATATAGAACCTGAACTTATTTCAAAACAATAAACAACATAACACTTTTCCAGTTCAAGAGAGGAAACACAAACTCTTCACAGAGCCAGGTAAGTAATTAAAAATTATACTCCACATAATATTTATTGTGCATCTTACATGCCATCCAATGGGATACGAGAGACACAGAGGAAGAGAAATAAACGACTGAATTGGTCTTTCTTGGCACTAATGTTTTGTAGAACGCTAACTGAAAATAGATGTATACATCCTCCTTTACACATGCTTTACTCTGCTTCCTTCTTCTACAACTTCCTTATCTCATTAATAAGTGTCTTGTCTTGAAGGAAGACTTATTTTCTGAGATTTTTAGAAATCCTCTGAGAGACACAAAGATTTGATTTAGTAGTATATCATTCCTATTCCTTAAGTGTAAAAGTTGCAGTAAGCAAGGTTCCTTCTGAGAACTACCTTTGCAGTCAACTGTCTTGCCTGAACAAGGAATGAGCAAACTAGAGTAAAATACAGTTATTAGCTTGACCTGCTCTTCCAAACTAAAAGCAGCATGCTCAGGGCAAGCTCTTCCCAAGCTCATGCCAGTTCGTGCCCTTACCTACACCCTTTGGTAGCTTATACTGACCTAAACACTACCACTCGACCATTACATAAATACTACATAACTCTATGAGAAATGGGAAAAACAAAACCCAACTCATTACCTTGTATAAGAATGTGCCCAATACTGTATCAACAGCTGGATTTTATTTTATTAATTAATGTGGCAACTGGAATATTCATTACATAACAAAGGAGGACAGGTTATAAATATTTTCAGTATCATCATTAGAACAATGTCACCCACACAATAAATTTTTAGTCATCTCCGTTGAAAATCTCGAATTGAGACTTAAACAACCAAAAATACATAATTATATAAACCTATCTCCAGTAATCAAGAAAGACATCCCTAATTAAATAAAAATATCCTCAGAGAGTCATAAGTAATAAACCTGGCATTTAGAACATGGGCATTTATTATTACAATTCCACAGACACATGCCATATGCAGGTTCCAGGGATTGGGACCTGGAGATTTGGGGGGCCATTATTCAGCCTATCGCACTCTCCAATCAGAACACCTGTAATCCCAAGAGAATGGGACAAACTTCCTTTTCCTCCCCCTCTCTGTTGTCCTATAGCTTGGCTCCAGACACAAGCAGAGTAGTGCAAAGTGTGTGGCCATAGGAGGGTAACTAAAGTACCAGCCTTCTACTGAAAATGGCAGCTCCAGGGAAAGGGAAAGTACTATAGATACTGAAAGGAGGAAGGAGCTCAGCAAAGTTGTTTTTGACTCCTGGGTTCACCTCTTAACAGTACATGCATGGACTGGAATTCAAACATAACAACAAAGTCTGAGACTTAAATTCAGGATAGATCACTGTCCAGGTTCCACACTGGCCACTGGGTGGTGCACACATGAAACAGATCAAATAGCAGTGCACAGGCTTTGAAAACTCAACTGACACTGGAACCACAACCAAAAGAATATGGACTGGAATTTGCAGCCTAAACGATCAGTATCAGCGATCTAATACGATGATTGAATACAACAAATATATCAACCTCTGCACTGAGCAAATGATCTCAGGGTCCTGGGATCAAACCCCACATCAGGCTCTCTTGCTCAGCAGGGAGCCTGCTTCCCCTTCTCTCTCTGCCTGCCTCTCTGCCTACCTGTGATCTCTCTCCTCTCTGTCAAATAAATAAATAAAATCTTTAAAATAAAATTATAAACTATTTAAAAAGCTAAATTCTAGCCAGAATCTGTAAAAAATAAAACACATTTTCTATATTAAGTTAATTTTAAAGAATACCTCAGCCTCTTTTACATCAGACAAGGAAAAAAAACCTAATTCTTAAGCCTTTCTCTTTCCTCCGAGGTCAAGGGCTTCACACAGATGGAATTTTAGATCTAGTATTTTCCCGCTGTTATTAATGGTAATTTAACAACATGCAAATGGTGTGATTAAAATTCACCCCATTTCACCACCTATATTTTATCTTAATGTCGCACATTACTTCAACAGCAAATAAAGAAAACTTACTAATTAAACCTTGAATCAGTTTTTTTATTCACAGTTGGGACACGGAAGGCCCAAAAGCATAAAAGTTCATGGAATATAAGAGGATAGAAAGACAGCCTGATATAAACAGATAGATAGGAAGATAGATATATATGACATATTTATGTATGTATCACAACTAAAATACTTAAAGGTACATTTAGAAGATCAGTGTAAAAAATTAGCCTTTGATTCATGAAAAATTACACTAAAAGGTTGTTGGAATGTTTGGGATGATTTAGCCACAGGTATGAAAACTGAGCAAATGAAAAAATAAGGTAATTGTTAACCCCAGGGGAAAAACAAAAAAATTAAAAAATAAAACTAATTCGTAGCATACCATGTTACAAAAAAAAAATTTATATAATCATAATACTCGAGATTGAGTAGTTCGGGGACTCTTGGTTTTTTAATAGCTCTTTCTGATTCTGCTTTGACCATGTGCATGTATCGCTATGATAAAAAAGATCATTTAAAAACTTTATTTGTGGGGCGCCTGGGTGGCTTAGTCATTAAGCATCTGCCTTCAGCTCAGGTCATGATCCCAGGGTCCCATTGAGCCCCACGTTGGGCAACCCGCTCAGCGGGAGCCTGCTTCTCTCTCTCCTCCCCGCTCATGCTCTCTTCTCACTCCCTCTCTCAAATAAATAAATAAAATCTTAAAAAACAACAAAAACAAAACTTTACTTGCAAAGTAGGATAACTGGTTGCTGCTAGGGAAGGACTCTAGGTAACAGGGATAAGATGGAGAAGGTTTATTTTACTTTTCATTAAAAATACTTCTGTAAGTTTCTAATCATGTCAAAAAATGGGCAGAAGACATGAACAGACACTTCTCCAAAGAAGACATACAAAGGCTCACAGACACATGAAAAAATGTTCATCATCATTAGCCCTCAGGGAGATTCAAATCAAAACTGCATTGAGATACCACCTTACACCAGT